>OU343218.1:135245061-135504598 GCA_910596185.1 Chrysanthemum makinoi
GTTCCATTGAGACATGGGAAGATCTAGTCATCAAGTTTGTTAACGAATTCTATCCTCCATCCCGAACTACAAGTCTTAAGAATGAGATAATGAAATTTTCTCAGAGATTTGATGAATCATTCGGGGAGGCATGGGATCGTTACAAAGAGTTGTTCCATAGTGTCCGCATCATGGTTTTACCGAGTTAATGCAAATGGATACTTTCTACAATGGTCTACACCAAGGTGATCAAGACTCTTTAAATGCCTCCGCGGGAGGTAATTTCCTTAGCAAGACCACAAAAGAAGCCTTGCAAATCATTGAAAACAAGTCCCAGTCCGCCCTTTCACAAAGACATATCAGACTCATCTAATCTGGACCTTCTACTTCTTAACCCGTGAGTACATCTAGCACCGATGCTAAGATTGACAAACTCACGGATATTGTTCAAGCTTTGGTTCTTGCTAACCAAAAGAAAGTCACTTTCACACAGACACCATCACATGGTGAAGTGAAGAAAGTTGAAGTTTGTGTTACTTGTGGTGGCCCTCATGCATACTACAACTATGCGCCACCGATGGTAGTCCTTTTGAAGCCAATGCTATAGCCGGTACTTCAAATCAGGGAGGTAATCAATACCGTCCTCAGAACAAACTACCGAGCTAACACTTATAGGGACCACCCGGTTTTAGCCAGAATCCTAACATCAAACCGGAATCAAAACCAACCTAGAATGAACCAAGGTTATCAAAACCAAGGTAATTTCTATTCGGGACCAAATCAAGGTTTCCAACATCAAGGAAACCTTAATCAAAACAATTTCAATCGGGAATCAATTTCAGGGAAATGTAAATCCCCCACAAGGGAATTTTCAACAACAAGGTCATAATCAAAACATCTGACCTCAAAATTTCCCTCCGTACCTCCATACCTCCAGTACCATCATCTGATGAGTTATGAAGCATTCATGAAATCCCAATATGAAATGAACAGGTTGTTGGTCAGTCAGATCGCTGATCTCAAGAAGTCTTTAAATGATCAACCCTCGGAAAACTTCCGAGCAACACGATCGCTAACCCGAGGCTGGCGATCACAACCAGCAGTGGTGTTTCATATGATGGACCTGCTATTCCTACTACCTCTTCTTCTTCTTTTCTCCCGAAGGTAGTAGAAAGTGAACCTAAGACACACAATGGACCTTTGACTCCAATGCCTCCTCCACTAGGAGAAATGAGTCAAGTTACCAAGGATACAACGGACAAGGTGCATTATTCAAGCCCACGAAGTACCGTGCGTCCTACCCGGTAGTCCAACCTCAAGTTGTCCAGAAACCCAAATCAAATCCAGGAGTTGTTTTTGAACCTCCAGTAGTTCCCGTTGAAAACCAGAAATCCAAATCTTCTATTCCTTACCCATCACGTTTGAATGAGCAAAAGCTCCGTGAAAAGCAAGTCATCAAATGGACAAATTTTTTCAAATTTTCCAAGAACTACATTTTGACATAAGCTTTGCGGATGCTATCATGCTGATGCCCAAGTTTGCATCAACTCTCAAACATATGTTAAGCAACAAGGAAAAGCTGTTTGAAATGGCTAAAACTCCTTTGAACGAGCGCTCTGATTATCTGAAGAAGCTTCCAGAAAAGCTTGGAGATCTGGAAAATTTCTCTTACCTTGTGTATTTCGGGGAATGGTTGAATGCTTTGCCTTAGCGGATCTTGGTGCAAGCATCAACGATGCCTTATGATATGGAAGAAACTTTCTCTGCCGGAACTTACTCCTACATGCATGACTCTCGAGCTTGCAGATCGTACAATATCCCGTCCTCTTGGCATTGCCGAGGCCGTATTTGTGAAAGTAGGAAAGTTCCATTTTCCAGTGACCGTGGTTGTTGATTTCGATCTGCGTCATCGGGTTCCTCTCATTGTTGGACGAGGATTCCTGAGAACGGCCGTGCTCTCATTGATGTATTTGAGCAAGAAATCACATTACGTGTAGGTAATGAAGCTGTCACCTTTAACCTTGATCAAACTTCGAGGTACTCCGCAAACTATGATTCTGAATCGGTTAACCGAATAGATATCATTGATGTTGCTTCTGAAGAGTACCCTCAAGAAGTTCTTGGTTATTCTCATACCCCGTGAGCTGGGATCCTACCCCATCATCTTCTCAACCTATCATAGCCAATTTACTCTTCTCTCACTCCGCTTGAGGGAAGCGACTCTCATCTTGGAAGAGATTGAAGCATACTTGGCTAGTGATTCGCTCCATGGGAAATTGATCACGCCCAATTGACATCGTGGGGGACATAGTTCTCATTGAGAAATTGCTTAAAGATGATCACTCATCAACCCCTCACACTAGTGATGCAATTCCGGAAGAGATTAATCACCATGAGATTAATTCGGAGGGAGATATTCTTACTCTTGAGAAGTTGTTAAATCGTGACACTTCTCCTCCACTCCTCCCGCCGAGCTTCATAACAAGGAAATCAAGTCAGTTGAGAAACTGAAGAATTTCCTGAAGTCGAACTTAAGGACTTACCACCTCATCTTGAGTATGCATTTCTTGAAGGTGATGATAAATTGCCTATCATTATTGCTCGAGATTTGAGTAAAGATGAAAAGATTGCTCTCATAAAGATCTTGAAGTCACACAAGCAAGCAATTTCTTGGAAACTCTCCGACATTAAGGGTATCAACCCTGAATTTTGTACTCACAAAATCTTGATGGAGGATGACTTCAAACCAAAGATTCAACATCGAGAAGGGTGAATCCTAAGATTCAAGAGGTTCTCAAACTTCTTGATGCGGATTAATTTACCCGATCTCGATAGTCCTTGGTTAGCCCAATTCACTGTGTTCCAAAAAGGGTGGCATAATTGTTGTCACAATGAAGAAAACGAGTTAATTCCAACCTCGATTGGTAACGGATGGCGTGTTTGCATTGACTATCGTAGTTGAATGACGCCACCCGTAAAGACCATTTTCCTCTACCCTTCATGGACCAAATGCTTGAGAGATTAGCAGGGAACGAATACTATTGTTTCCTTGATGGTTTCTGTTACTTTCAGATCCCCATTGATCCGCGGATCAAGAAAAGACCACACTCACTTGCCCATACGGAACTTTTGCCTATAGACGTATGCCTTTTGGCTTATGTAATGCTCCCCGCACGTTCAACGATGTATGATGGCCATTTTCCACGACATGATCGGGGAAACAATGGAGGTGTTTATGGATGACTTCTGGTCATGGGGATTCATTTCAAAAATGTCTCTCCCATTTAGAAAAAATGCTCCAACGATGTGAAGACACCAATCTTTGTCTAAATTGGGAGAAGAGTCACTTTTTGGTCAAAGAAGGCATAGTCCTTGGCCATAAGATTTCAAAAATGGGATTGAGGTAGATAGAGCAAAAGTCGATGTTATTGCTAAATTACCTCATCCTACTACCGTCAAAGGTATTAGGAGTTTTCTAGGTCATGCCGGGTTTTTATCGCAGATTCATACAAGATTTTTCTAAAATCGCCAGGCCTATGACCCATCTTCTTGAAAAAGATGCTCCTTTTATCTTCTCACCCGAGTGCATCAAAGCTTTTGAAACATTAAAGAAAAGCTTATGAAGCACCCATTCTCGCTTGCCCCGACCGATTTGCCTTTGAGCTCATGCGATGCAAGTGATTTTGCTATCGGTGCAGCCCTAGGGCAACGTAGATCCAAGCATTTTCAGCCTATCCACTACGCAAGTAAAACTATGACTGAAGCTCAAACTCATTACACCACCACAGAAAAAGAGCTATTAGCCGGGGTGTATGCATTTGAGAAGTTTCGCCGCATTACTAATCTTGACCAAATGCGTAGTGTATACGGATCACTAGGCTCTCAAATATCTCTTTGCAAAACAAGATGCAAAGCCGAGATTGCTCCTGGGTTCTCTCCTCCAGAATTTGATATCATCATACGTGATAAAAAAAAAGGAGCTGAGAACCTGGCTGCTGATCATCTGTCCGATTAGAGAACCCTCACCAAGATGTTTTCGAGAAAAAGGAAATAAATGAAACATTTCATCTCGAGACACTCAATGCGGTTTCTTTTCGTGGAAACTCTTCTACCCCATGGTTTGCTGACTTGGCAAATTACCATGCGGGTAACTTCATAGTGAAAGGGATGTCGACCCAACAGAAGAACAAATTCTTCAAAGATGTTAAACATTACTTCTAGAACGACCCCTACTTATTCAAAATCTGTGCGGATCAAGTCATCCGACGGTGTGTTTATGGACAGAAGCTATGGACATTCTAAAGCTTGCCATGCCGACCCACCGGGGCCATCATAGTCCAAACTACACCGCCAAAAAGGTGTTTGATTCCGGGTTTTATTGGCCCACGATTTATAAGGATGCCCACAATTTTGTCAAAAGCCTGTGGACGCTTGTCAACGTCATGAGAATATCTCACAAAGAAATGAAATGCCGCAAAACGCCATTCAAGTGTGTGAGATTTTTGACATCCGGGCATTGATTTTATGGGGCCATTTCCATCATCTCGAGGAAACAAATACATACCGGCGTGCTTGACTATTTGTCAAAATGGGTTGAAGCGAAAGCTTTACCTACAAATGATGCCCGAGTTGTTGTGAAATTCTTAAAATCTCTTTTTGCTAGGTTTGGAACTCCACGAGCTATAATCGGTGATCGTGGTACGCATTTCTGCAATGACCAGTTTGAAAGAGTCATGCAAAAGTATGGTGTAACTCACCGTCTTTCTCGCATACCACCCCCAAACAAGTGGGCAAGTGGAAGTTTCCAACCGTGGTATTAAAAGAATTTGAAAGGACGTAGGGCGAAAACCGCATCCGGTCGATAAATGGATGACGCACTCGGGCCTTCGCACAGCTTATAAAACACCCATCGGGTGTACTCCATACAAGCTTGTATACGGGAAGGCATGTCATCTTCCGATTGAGCTTGAGCACAAGGCTTACTGGGCCTTGAAACATGCAAACTTCAATATTCAGACAGCTGGTGATCACAGAAAAGTTCAAATGAATGAACTAAATGAACTCCGTGATCAAGCATACGAGAACTCTTTGATCTATAAACAAAAGACAAAAAAGATTCATGACTCAAAAATCAAAAACCGCGTTTTCAACATCGGTGATCGAGTCCTTCTTTTCAATTCAAGATTGAAAATCTTCTCGGGAAAACTAAAATCCCTTGGTCGGACCATTCACCATCACTCAAGTATTTCCATATGGAACCATTGAGTTATCTCAACCCGATGGTCCAAACTTTAAAGTGAATGGTCATCAAGCATTATTTTGGAGAGGACATTCCCCTGTGGTTGTCCCGGATCTACAAACTTTCCCCATGAACCAATGAATGCGGGATCGAGTCAAGCTAGCGACTCGAATCAAAACAAGAGCATGCTACATGGGTTTTCACATATTGTGTACTACCCTAGTGGGGGAGCCCCCCATTGCTGTATATAAGAGTTTCATCAAAAAATCAAAAACCTAGCTAAATAATGGCCGTAGTATTTTTTACGTTCTTTGTTTCGCATAACAGCGGTACTTTGAATATTGAGGGCAATATTCATTTCTAGTGTGGGGGAATTCTCACGAATTTTATCATATAATTATACCGCCTAATTCCGTTTTGGCCAAATTTTTTTTTAGTAAGTGTTTTGCACTTACTCAATTGGTTATCAGTCCGCCATGTCTAAAAAACAAAAGGATTGGCTAATCCAGAAGCAAACGGCTCTTGGTAAAGATATCTCAAATCCGTTGATGGCTTGCAATTTGCCCAAAATTGTACGGTGTTCAGCTCACCATATCCTTAAAAGTGAAGAGTTGGCTAGCCCGCAAGTTTATGGCTTGTGGTAAAGGCAATGGAAAACCATAATTGGTAATCAGCTCACCAAAGATATATTATCTAAGAGTTGGCTAGTCCGAAGCAAACGGCTTCGGTAAAGACAAATCAAACCGCTGGAAGTCTGGTGATTTGCTCAAAATCATTTGGTTATCAGTGTACCAAGGTTCTTACTTAAACTGAAACATTTGGCTACTCCGTAGTAATGGCTTTTGGTAAAGAGATGAAATCCATTAAATTTTTCTCAAAACATTGCTAGGACTAGCAATATCTTAGTGTGGGGATTGATGAGTGTCTAAATACTCATCATTTTTGTACAATCTAAACTGCAAAATCATCTGAAAACACTGAAATGCATCAAAATAATAAGAATATCACAAATCAGTGTTTTATGTGTTTTAAATGCAAAAATATCAAAATCGGGTGAAAACGATCAAGTTTGCATAATTGGCGTTTAGTCCCCAAGTTTCAAAAGTTGTCAAAACAGTCCCCGTAAATCAAAATAAAGAAAAATATCATTTCAAATCCCTAGGGATTCTTAAGTTTTCAAAATTGGTCCTTGAGATTTAAAATTGCAAAATTACAACTTTAGTCCCTCAAGTTTTGAAATTGTCACAAATGGTCCTTTGAAAATTTGAAAATGTCAAAACTAGTCCTTGTACTATTGGAACTTGTCAGTTTTGGTCCTTGTGACAACTTTGGAATAATGGCAGAATTGGTCCCTCCAAATTTCAGAAATTACAAAATGGTCCTTGTTATTTAAACCAACCATGACCCTTTAACCATTGTGACCCCCTGCCATTACCAATTGAACCCGCCAAAACCCTTGACCCTCCCTTTTGGACCCCTCACAAACCTCCCAAACCAATCCTTCCCTCCACCACACCTTATCCCTTCCTCCCACCACTTGCCTGCAACTCAACACCTCCCATCACCTTTCCTCCCCCATCACTCCTACCAACTTATCACGCCACATTAATGCCACCCCCTAGTTGCTAGTTCAGAGCCCACAGTCAAAACATCTTTTCCACAAAATGATCCAATGGCCAAAATGATTTCTAGTCATCCAATGGCTAAAAAGACTGATGGGATTTGCTCAGAGAGGTGAGAGAAGACATTTGGTGCTATAAAAAGAGAGAAGAGATGCAGAGGAAGAAAGTATCTAGTGTAATTTGTATTTTCTTAGTCGCTTTTATTAAATTGCTTCATTGTAATTTAAGCTTTCCAAGTGCTTTGTTTAAACTTTTCAAGTGTATGTGAATCTGTTGTAAGTACTCAATTTCAAATCTCAGTGTTATTTCAAGTTTATGCATTTTTAAGTAAAAATCTCAATATGATTCAAATGTTGTTTTTAGTTGTTGTTTGGACTGAAATAACTCATGTAAGCTCCTAGATAGCTTTTAAAAATCTATTAGAGACCTTAAAATTCAGTTTAGAAGTTAAACTCAAAATTCACAAAAATATCAAGAAAATAGTGAGAAAATAATAAATCAATGGAGAATGGTGATGGAAGCGTAAGCAGGTAAAATTTGGATTGCTATTGGGTTATAAGCTTTTTGGAAAGCTATTAGGAGTAGTTTTGATCCTTGATTCTCAGTTTTGAGCAATAAAGCAATTTGTAAGCTAAATCCTTAAATTTGGCATTTCACTGTTCAATTGCTTATCACTGCTTATATCTGTGATTTGTATGCTTATTTAGTGTATCTTAGTAATATTATTGCTTAAAACTGCTAGCTTGTCCATTAATTTTCTCAGTTGTTTAGATTTTATAATTTCACTGTCAAAATTGTAATTTAGTAATTTAGAGGTCTTTGATGTTAGTATTGGTATTTATATGCTTAAATCAGTTTCTTTTATCATCAAATGTGTGTATGAATCATTTTCTTAGCTTAAATCATTGTTAAGCTTTGATAAGCTTCACAACAGTCACTTAAAGGGTGTTTGGATTTGCTTGTTTAAACTATAGTAGGTCTTGTTTGTGTTGATTGTTTGTGTTTGTTCTGAGTCACATACACACCTAATATCTCAGTTTAACAAGAAAAACAATGGTCATTTGTCAAAAAGTCAAAATTAGCTTTTGATCAAATCATGTGTTCACTGTTGGATTTTTATGATCCATGATCTTGTTTTTGTGTTCATAAGTTGTACTTTTTGATCAAATCAGTCTTAGTTAACCTTAAAACAACATAATCAATGCTTAAGATCGACTTAAAGTTCACTTAAGTCAAACTTAGTGATTTTTTATAAAAGTCAAAATTTTTCTTGGTCGTTTTTGAATAAATTAGATTAATTTTTATAGGACTATACATTAGCTTTCAATACTTGAGCTTCTAGGATATTAAAATATATCTGCTTAACTGTACCCTAGTATTTTTTTATATTTTCTATTCACTTATCTGTAGCTTAAATTCTAGCTTATTTTGGACCCTCGCTCAAAGTGCCTGTGCAACTGTTTTAAGCTCAATCATAAGCTCACACAGATTTATTTCTACTTCAAAACTGTGATTCTTGGTTCTTTGGATAGCTAACCAAGCCATCTTAAGGTCCCAAGTTCATTTTTCCATTTTAAAGCTTATTTTCTAGGGCTGCTAGTAGATTGGTTCTTGTCCCATTTCTGTTTTAACTAAGCACCTCAGTGAATTACAAGCTTTTTCATAAGCTTGTATTTAGCTTATCAAGGCACCATAGTAAGTGAGCTTTGGATACCCCACCTAGCCAAGCTTTTTGTTGACTAAAGCTTGTTTTGAGCTTGTGAGCTTATTTCCAGCTTGTTTGCCTTGAAAAGTCCAAGGATCGCTTGTTAGTAGCTTAGCTTAAGTGTTTGAATTTGTAGTGCTTATTTCATAAGTAATTGTGTTTATTCAGTGTTCATTTTAGCTTATAATCATTAGTTTAGCTTATTTCAATTAGCCTTTGCTCATTTTCTAGCTTACAAATCATTTTAGCTTAAACCTTGTGCTTATTCTTGTTTTTGTTAACTGTTGAGATTATAAGCTCAAATCTGAGCTTATTTGTAGTTTTTATAAAAAGTTGTAGTTGTAAAAATTGCTTATTTTCTTGTGCTTAATAAGTTTGTAAAAAGAAAAATCGAAAAAAAAAATGTTTAGCAAAAAGGTGGGGAGGCAGGCTCGAACCTGAGACCTCCCACCTTTGAGAGAGTGATAAGTGTAAACTTATACCAGTTGCCCTTGGGTCTTTGACTGGTTTTATTTTACACAATCTAATACTTAACTACTCTTTGTCCCGTTTAGCTTATTTGGTTAATTTAGCTTATTTCGAGCTTATTTAAACTAGATTTTGCAACTTTTGTATTTTTCATAGATTTGTATTAGTATTAAGTATTTTATAAAAAAGTTTCAGATTTTTCTCGATAGTTTTAGTATTTTTAATCATTTAATTAGTGTAAAAACTTATTTAATTCATAATAAAAAATATAAAAGTCAAAAAATATAATTTTCTAAAATTTCTTTTGTCATTTAGTACGTAAGAAAATTGTTTTTACATTCGTAGGCCTTTTAGTTCACAAATTTTACTTTTTGTTTACGACTCGCGTAATTTTTTATAAATAACGACGTTTTCATTTTAAGTTACGTTTTAGATAATTTAAGTTTACGTTTTAGTTAAAATAGTTTATTTAAGTTATTTTATTTTATAAAATCACAAAAACATCATTGTAAAATAGTGATAGCGTTTATTTAATATATTTTAACTTTTTAATTTTAATTTGTATTTCAGCTGTAATTTATAGAACTTTTTCTTTAGGTATAATTATCCATCAAAATCCTTATTGATCACTATCCTTAGTGATTATTCGACATCTGACTGTGTTAAACACCAATTCATCCTCCGTGGGACTTAACGACCCAGAACCACTATATTCCTCGATCTTCACTTTGCATTGGTTCCAGACTGTTTTAAGTTTCTTACGGTTGGTCATTCACAAGTGGCTAGCTTGCGTGAGAAAACTTGACGGTTTGCCACCAGTCAATTAGCATGCACAAGAGTCAACTTCAAAGTTTTACTGATCTAGGGATTTAATTAGGATGAGGTGGAGTGTTCAAGTTAGCAAGATGAGTTTGAAATGATTGTTCTAGCAAGAGTTGACATAAATTCTCACCCGATCCTGGTTCCCCCAATGGGGATCCGTCTAGGCTAATCCTAGGGATAGGCTCTCGGCCCACTAGGAAAAGGATAGAAGTGATGTTTGAAAGGTCTAAAAGCCTATACCTTTTTTTAAAGTTCTCCTAGTTGTCTTTAAATGGAAGGGTACTTAAATGTTCAAGAAGGCTGATAGTGATGTAGCATTGTTTGCCTTATATGGAAGAAATTAGAACTTTCGTGAGTACCAATGAATGAACAAAGATGACACTAAAATTTTGAGAGTGTCAAATGGAGCTAAATGATCCTAGTGATCAGATAGTGACTTAGGATAATGTCTTGGAGAAGATCCTAAAGGTTTTAAGGTGGAAGAACTAGAATTTGACCCATTTTGACCAATTTTAAGGTAAGGATGATTATGATCAATTTTGCCATAATTGAAAAGATTTCTAAGTCTAGATGTGAGGGATCATGTGAGAAATAATGAGTGATCTAGAGAGCGGAAGAGTAATGAGTTTAGGTGAAACGATAGATCGAAAAGCACTTTGAGTGTGATCCTTAATGAGCTATGAGTGAGTATGAAGCTTACTAAGCTTGAGAAGGACTTAAGAGTTCCTAAGGTATTAAGTTCAGCTAGTGTGAAGTAGTCTAGGAACATGGTTTGAGGTGTAAAGGATTGAGACTCCACTTCTATTTGCTTTCGGATCCACGGATCCTTCACTTGAAGGATCAGCTGGCTAGTTACAAACTAGGGATCAGGCATGCAGGGACATTTTACTTAATAGTGGCGTTTGTTCTAAGTATCGAACTTAGAGGCTAATGATCTCTGATAAGCATACATGTATATAAGTAAAACATACTAAGAGCATGTAGAAATAGCACATAAGCAATTAAATGAGATCTAGCTCACAAGTAACACATAGGTTTATCAAACTTAACAACCGCTATTCAAGAAGCTCAAAATAGATTTACGATCTAGATTAGTAAATCATTTGTATTAACAATGGCGTCTTGAGTAGATGATGGTGTTCAAGACAATAGGGTTGTTTTGGCCAACGGAAGCAAAGAACTATGTATAGTCATTACGGATGGTGATTAGCATACAATGAACTTCGTCCATGAAGTCATGTAGCTCTTCTCAATCAAAGCAAGATAATAAACGATGAGGCAGTGGTTGTGATTAACTAACAAATTAATTTTACAACTTGTTTGATTAGTAATCCTAAGACAATGCAAAGTATTTCCATTGTAAACTTACTTTAGGAAAACATAGGAGTAAAAATTTCCCAAGTGAGAGAATGAATATGAGATAATTACTAGTGGTGCTCAATTACGGCTAAACACGACCATTTTTACGGGCGATTCCACATACCCAACTTCTATCAAGGAAGCAAATCAACCGTTAGGTCAAATTGAGTTTCTAGTGCAATAAGTTCTCCGGTATTCATTCTCAAGTTAGGAAAATTTATATTCCTACAATGGCCTATCGAAGAGTAACAATGATGATACTTTGCTTCGTTTAATATTATACTTGAGACAACTACGGTGACGAAGGTGTCATGTTAAAAATAAGTTTAAAAGTTGTCCATATGGTAAACAACAAAAAATGGTTGGAAGAGCTAGTTCAACATATGTTGTTGGAAAGCTTTGAGTTTGGACTTTCGGATATGAACAATTATATTTGCGTTGCAAAATAATTTACTTGAGTATATCGGATGAAATAATCAAGTTGTCAATCCTACTATGAAGCTTGGAGAGCGATCATGAAAAGGAAAGCGGGAGAGTACATCATCAACACAAGTGTAGGTTATGATCCGATGTACATTCTTGTTGTTTTAGAAAACGATACAAGAAAATATGAAATCAAGAAATCATATAGGCACATAAAACATTTATGTTGCACACATGACAAACTCAATCAAAAGCCATTTTAGTGTGTTATATGTTTTAAACATTTTTCAACTTATAAAACTAACATTTTTACACAACTAAATGTTACCCCAAACACTCTTTCAAGTAGCACATTGATTAGTAGAAAATTACTAGATCGACAAGCAAGAGAATGAATAGCAAGGTAAGGAAACCAGATATGTTAATCACTCAAACAAGCACAAAAGCTATTTGAGATAAGCAAATAATCAAGTAATGTAAGGAAGACAATTTATCATTTAGCATAGCATACAAAAGTTCTTTTCATCGCTTTGTGTTAAATATAAACATGTATACCAAGCTTGATTAGTTTCTTTTATAAATATGATCAAAACCTTATTTTCAAAATAGGACACATTGTTATTCAAAAGCGAAAACATCCGTCTCCAATTAGATCAAAAGTTTGTGCAAAAGTTATGACCGAAAAATGACTTTCTATTATAAATCAATGATTCTGTAAATTATTGTTTTGAATCAGTTTATGAAATCATTTTTAAATAAAAGTAGACTCAAATACCTTTAAAACGATAGGTGGCACGACTTCTAACGACTTACAGTTAAAAAGTTATGAATTTTTGAAATTCGGAAAAAGCATCTTACATACCACGGATCCCTTGCGAGGATCCGTCCGGTCAACCTGAGGGATCCGCGGATCTGACACAGAATTACAAAAATGTACATTTTGACCTGACGAAAAGGTTTAGTCTTTGTAGACTTTTTAGTGAAGTTATATTACCCATTTTACCTTTATTCAAGCTTGATTAACAAGATATCTAACAACAAAACTTCAAAGAAAAAAATCACTAAAACACTTTTCATATTATGCTTATTATAAGATAGAAGCATATATCACCATTTTGTCCACAAGCAATTTAGCGCGTTTTTGAAAAAATGTAACTAAGAAAACATACCTTTGCTATATCCCCTTTTTTTATGGTTTTAGAAACCATAGGCCTTGAAATACTTCATGATCTTCTAAGATACCCCAATCCTTTGCTATATTCCCTTTTTATCGTTTTAGAAACCATAGACGCGAAATACTTCATGATCTTCTAAGATACCCAAATCCTAGTATGAAGACTTCTCAAAGGAAAATGTTAGAATGATCTATCACTATCCAACATATGATGATTTCTAAAAACATGACTTTTTGTTTTAAGAAATTCCCTTCTTTGTAGTTTTCAAACATACATGGATCGTATCAAGTTTTCAAAGTACAATATACAAAAAAAAACTTGGTAACGAAGCTCTGATGCCAATTGTGGAAAACTAGAAGGGGGTTGAATAGTTTTACCAATTTAAAACTTCCTTTTAAATATTTAGATCGACTTATATCAATCTATTTGGTTATTTATGTTGGACGTTGATAGATAGATATATAAACGTGTAATGAAAGATAAAGAGTAAGAAGCACATCACCACGACACAAGTATTTATAGTGGTTCGGCAACAAGGACACCTTCCTTGCCCTACTCCACTCCCCGAGTCACCTACTCGAGAGTTAGTAAACACTACACCAATCTCCTTATGGCGGAGAAGCCTTCACAACGCGTAAACTTAACCTTTTCCGTAGTACAAAGCTAAATACCGTGTTCTTTCACACCAAGGCGAACCACACCTAACAAAACGTCGCCTACCCTTTATACGGTGCTAGGCTAACCACCGAGTTCTTTCACACCTTAGGAGAACTAATCCTATCACAACGTCGCCTACCCTTTATTAGGTACTAGGCTAAGCACCTAGTTCCATTACTATGGAGGAACTACTACCCTTCACGACACAACACCCATTATCAAGGAGATCTACTCCTTGTTACAACACCATCAAGGATATCACCATCCTTGTAAATAAATAAATACTTATATGTATAACGATGCACCTCATCGATTATAAGACCTAAGCATTCTTCCCAAATGCTACTTGATTTGATCCTTTGGCATCCTTCACTAATGCCTTTGACACAACGCTTGGCACCCTTCACTAATGCCTTCGTCTTGACACCTTTAGCATCCTTCACTAATGCTTTTGACACAACGTTTGGCACCCTTCACTAATGCCTTCGTCTTGACACCTTTAGCATCCTTCAATAATGCTTTGACACGGATGATGAGCACCTTTCACTCATGCTTTCATCTTGACACTTTCGGCATTCTTCACTAATGCCTTCAACCCAACATCTATGGAGAAAGGAAGAACTATCAACAAGAGAACCTTAGTAGTCTTGATGATGACGAAGCATGGAAACTCATGGACTTGAGCTTGCACGTCTTCAAGAGATGGTGATCTCTCCTTTAAGAGGAACCTAGTAGATCACACAAAAAAAAAGACAAACTACATAGATCACTTAGATCTGAGGTTAGAGGGTTAGAATACTTTGGGGAAGTATGTGTGAAAAACCATGTCTAGAGAGAAAGAAATGGCTCTCTATTTATAGAGAAAATTCTCTTCTGTTCCCCGGATCCCACGGATCCCTACCACAAGGGATCCGGCTAGCACAAAGCTAGGGATTCGTGGTCCGCTCCTCTTTGCCCATGAGTATTTTTGGTTATGGGTCATGGGTCATGGGTTGTGGGTTGATCCATGGTTTTCTTTCTAGATACAATGAACTTGGTCAAGTGGTATATATAAAACCATGGGTTATGGGTCAATACCATTTGCTAGTATACAATGAACTTGGTCAAGTGGTATATATAAAACCATGGGTTATGGGTCAATAACATTTGCTAGTATACAATGAACTTGGTCAAGTGGTATATATAAAACCATGGGTTATGGGTCAATACCATTTGCTAGTTTTTACCCATTTAGTATATACTTGTTTTTACCCAACTACATTCAATGTATTTGGTCAATGGGTCAAATACTTAAGTTTTTACCCATTTATATTACCCAATATACTATATACTAGTTATGTGTATATTTACCCAAATATGTAAACACTAGTTGTTGTACATATGTAATACTAAATCATAAAATCACTTATACTTGTTTTAGTGTTTTATGTGAAAATGTGAATATGTTAGAAACTATTAGTTCAAACCATTTACGTATTTTATTTGTTTCGTTAATATGACTTTACGTTTGTTATCGACAAAACATTAGAAGATCGTAAAATATAAATAAACATTTTTACGGCTTATTTGTATTAACACAAAAGTCACAACATCACATAAAGGCAAAACAACACAATAAAGGATGATCCAGATATTTACTGTGGCTGATGATCTCAATGAAAGCTCGAAGATCATCAAGATGTGGATCAGTTCAAAGACCTCCACTAAAAGTACAAAGCATTCGGACTTTGAAGAGTCACTGCTAAAGCACAAAGATTGCAGAAGTGAAGAATTAAAGTCTACGAGCTCAGAACAGAAGATAAAATAGAATGCTAGGATTCAAAATGTAAATCATGGGGTGACCTCCCTTAGGGGGAGATTGTTAGGAATTGGAAATTCCATAGTGAAGTGTCGGTCACCCCATCTATTATCTAGCATAAGTTAGCTCGTAGGCATATCGTTATTTACGTATTTATTAGTTAGTTATTAGCTTAGTTTAGCTTAGAGTAACACCGTGGAGGAAGTACGGGTCTTTACCCATTTTATGCCTGATCCACAGCCCGTCAGGAGGGCGTTTAGTTTGTAACTATAAATACCCCTTCCATCCTTGGAAGGGGTGGTGCTTTCTAATAATCTAACCTTCTCTTTTTGTTTATCTCTCTAGAATCACCCTCTCCTCTCTTCATCTCTCTAAAACCATGGCTTTCTTGTATCATCACCATCCAAGGCCACCCGAATCATCATTAACACAATATATGTAAGATCCTACAAGATAACATCAAAACAATCATATTATGCAAGAATACGACTTTATTCAAGACATTTCATTATGAGATTGTTTTGTCACCTAAGCATACTTGGATATACAATAATCTATGTGATTAATTTGTAAGATAAAAAGGCTTCTAAAAGTTTGTCATACCAAAAGCACTTTTACAGATTATATGTGCACGCGTAGCAAACAAATAGTGTGACAAGAAGCAAAAGAAACAAGATGAAAGATTCATGCAAGCCATGTTTAAGACATTAAAATTTGGAGCATGTATCATTTGGATCATACTACACATAGATATAATGAATGCCAACTAATAGCTTTCAAACACAAATATATCATATCAAAATTATCACGTATCAAAATGGCATATTATGAGTTCATAAGTAACATGTTAATCATGCTAAAAATAATTCAAAAGTAAGTATCATGCAAATAAAGTTTAGGTTTAAACGTTTAGTAGCATGAAACAAGAATACAAGCATTATAAAGATAAAACCGTACTAAGGTTTACACATTTGACTAGTTATCAAATACTAAGATAATGTCAAATCAACTTATCGTATCAAACAAGAACATGTAATCAACACATGTAAGTGCAATGCAAGTGGTTTTAAAAGAAAATTCATATATACTACTTGTTTGATTAGTATTCCTAAGGCGAGGCAAACTATCAATGTTTTAACACTTACTTTAGGCAAGTATAGGAAAACAGATTTTTCAAGTTGGAGAATGAATATGAGACTATTACTAGCAGTGCTCAATTAAGGCTAAACACGACCATTTTTATGGGTGATTCCACATACCCAACTTCTCTCCAGGAAGCAATTCAACCGTTAGGTTAAATTGAGTTTCTAGTGCAATAGGTTCTCTAGTAGTCATTCTCATGTTAGAAAGATGGGAACTCATACTTTTGCCTATTAAAGTGCATAAAAGATGACAGTTTACCAATACTTGGCTTAATGTGACACAACTAATATGCAATATAACTAAGGTGATGAAGATGTCATGTTATACACATGAATTTTAACAATGGTGTGTTGATAAACAATATGTTTTAATCTTGTGTTTAGAATCTAAGGTTGTTCAAATTACATAGCTATTTGTATGATCCAATGGAGGACATCTTTTATGTTGAAGTGTATACTTTAAAAGTGATTTGATTATCTAAGACTAGGGAATGGAATATGTTAAAATAAGAATGTTCTCAAGAAAGCTCTTTGGAACTTTATTTGACAAGAATCTAAATAAGGTTACTAACTTTAATAGATCATGTGTATGTTCTAGAGATGTGTCGTTTTAACCTTGGATGTGCACAAGGTTTGAGCAAGGTTAGGTTATGATGTACGCTTGAAAGGAAATGGATACAAATAGTATCTTTCAACAAATGAGATTATCGCATGGGATAAAGTTATCATGCTTATGAAAATAAGTATGACAAGATGAATTGGATACGCTATTTCATAGAACTTGTTCATTTCAAGATCATTTAGCCAATGAGGTGTAATGAAATCTCTTGTAACACAACCATTTATGTCGCAAGGAGAGAATAATGCATAGGATATACAATATCATTTTAACAAGATGAATAATTAATGCATGATTTCTTAGGCATAATGTTTTTCAAAACATCATGTTTTCCTAAATGAAGATATGAAGCCAAAGTGTTTGAATTGGATAGTCCCATCTAAATAAAATTGGTCTCAAGATTATATTCACTAGATGATGACAAGAGGAATTCACTCGAGTTTTTTATGTATACTCCTCAAGAGTCATTGTTGCTTGGGGTGTATGATGTTGGCTTTGAGATTGTATTTTAACATATGTTGTTAAAATGTTGATTTGAGGTTTAACGAAATTTATGTAGAAGTTTAACGACAAAGTATTACTAATACTTTGATAATTTGTGAAGGTAGTACTACTTATACCTAGTGGAAATTGACAACAATTACCAATAGCACCATGCTTATTTGATAGTTGAGGTTCTAGCCATAATGAATTATCTAAGTCCTTATATGTGGGAAAGGATGGTTGAGTTTGTTCAAACGTGCATTTGATTCAATACAAGTGTTGGACACAAGGGCTTTTGAGCAATACACTCAACGAATTCAAATGATGGTAAGGATGGTGGATTGGTTGATCTAGGTGGTGGGTCTTCTAGTGTGTCTAAATAAGGATGTGGTGATGTAGGGGTTTGTTGTGCTATGGGAGTACTTAGGTTGATTATTTGTCCATAGATGTTGAACACAAAAAGTATGGATACTAATTCTTATGGTTCATTGGTTGCTACAACTAGTGGGTGAGTGCTTGAAGTTTTGGTCATGTCTATGAAGCTTAGGGGCTGAGGTATAGGTTCACCTTGAAAGGGCACGTTTGGTTTAAAGGATGCTCTTGGAAGTTCATGAGCAATACGCTTAATGGTGCCAAAAGATGGAAGAGGGATAGTAGGTGTCAAAGAGGGATAAGTGGCACAGTGGGTTGTTTGTTTTGGATAAGTGTTTGATTCATTTTAGGATTAGTGTTTCAACATGTTTTGTTAAAATACTTGGGTGTTGATTTTTTGGATATGACTTTTAATGACTACAATCGTAAGTCGCATATACTTGAATATTTCGGATGAAATACTTAAGTTGTCAATCCTAATTTGTTAAGATTATAAAGCTTAGATTGAACTCAATGATAACAAGACTTGATAATATGTCTTTAACATACGTGTGAGTTATGACTTGATGTAAATACTTATCGTCTTGAAGGATGACACATTATTTTCATGTTAACCAAGTGAGGCAATACATGTAGATACAAAACAATATCTATAGTCATATGATAGACCTGTGTATGATATCTTTCCAAATAATGAGTCCAGATTTGTTAGTCTTGGTAAGTCATCTAAGTCATCTGTAAACGGGTGAGGAGATGTTGGTGGTGTTTGCACAAAGTACAAGTTTTGGAGACTTTGGTAGTGAAGGTGTTTTGGATGGTTGTGAAGTAGTCATAATGATGGGTGATTTTGGTGGTGGAGTTGGAGTACTTAAGTTTAGAAAGTTCACATCTTGAATGGGTGATGAGATGTTGAGAGGTAACGAGTCTGAGGATGAAGAGTTCAAGTTAATGAAGCAACAAGATCGAATGCTAATCCTAGTGGTTTTCTTAAGTGGCTTATTTGACATATTGGATTTCATAAACACATCATAACATTATAAATGGGGTGTATGGTTAAAGAGTTTAGAGAGAGAAAGTGGAATATGGGAGCCTTTCTAGAGAGAGAAAGTAAAAGAAAACATAGAAGGTTAGATTAGAATGAAAGGTCCAACCCTCTACCTTGGGAGGTAGAGGGTATTTATAGTTACAATGAATACGTCCTCCTATCGGACTGTGGATCAGGCATACAGTGGGTAAAGACCCGTGCTTCCTCCACAGTGTTACACTAAACTATTCTACGCTACTAACTAACTAATAAACTAATAAATAACGTAAATAATGACACGTCTACGAGCTAACATATGCTAGACCATAATTGGGGTGACCGACACTTTAACATGGAATTTCCAATTCCTAACAATCTCCCCCTAAGGGAGGTCACCCCATGAAATACATTTTGCATCCTAGCATTCTTTCTTTGTCTTTAGTTCTCGAGCTCGTAGACTTCAATTCTTCAATTCCGCAATCTTTGTGCATTAGTAGCGATTCTTCAAATTCCGATTATTTTGTACTTTCAGTGGAGGCCTTTAACTGATCCACATCTTTAATGATCTTTGAGCTTTCATTGAGATCATCGACCGATAAATCTGGATCACCCTTTTTTGTGTTGCCATCATGTGATTTTGTGACTTTTGGACCGACATGCTCACACTTTTGGATCATGACATCTTTTCATCAGAGTAGCGGAAGCTTTTACTAGTTCATGATATTTGCATCAGCGTAGCAGAAGCATAGTATGAAAATATCAGAGCCAGTTACGTAGATATGCACGGTCATGATTGCTTCAATTAAGTGTGGATCTTTGTGAGCATTGGCTTTGGATTGACTCCTCAATTCGATCCAACCGTCAAATGTACGCAAACAACGGTTAGCAATAAAACACGAAAGTGTCTTTGATCACTTTCGTTGAATTGAGTACCGGCCCACGGTTACCGTTGATCGACAAGTCTTTTGTGATCGGGTAGGATTCCTAAGAATCTCCTTAATGGGTTTATTTCTTTGTTCTAGCCGTTCTCAAACCGGAGCGTCTCAAAGAAGACAACAGGGTGAGTGAACCAACAAATTGAGATTCAGCGATTGATAAAAATGATTTGAAAACAATCGCGTATTGCTTGAAGAAAGAGTTTTGCAATACGACGAAGGTTTTATGAGAAAGATCAATTTTCAATCAAAATACTTTTGTATTTGAAAAGAGTAGACATTCAATATGCTAGAGAAAAGAAGAGATTCGCACATCGAATGGTTTTTCCAAAAGTACTTTTTCAATCAGAGATACTTTTTGTGTTTGAAAACATAAGTACACATTCGATGTGCTAGAGAAAAGAAGATTTTCACATCGAACGGTTTTTCCACAAGTATTCGTCAATTCATTTCCTGGACCAAGGTTGATTCAAGAATGAATCTCCCCATCGTTTCTATCCAGTTGTCACAAGCTTGATCTTTAGAAAAGATCTCACATGTCACCCACCAAGAGCTTGTTTGATGCTGGCTCTAGAAGGATTTCCATCTTCATCGTGAATATATTTAATATATCACTCGGATGTTCTGGCAATACCACAAGGATAATGCGTAGGACTCTTAATATATTCTTACTTTCCACATTGTGTGAAACAGCAAGTCTTCATTAATTTAGTGTCCTAATGAGATATTGTGGATGATCTCGTGGCTCTAGACTCAATAGTGCACATTTTGGTTTCCTATATCGGAGACTATGGAGAGGGTCTCCTTCTTCAATATCAACAATCTCTAAGAGAAAGTCAATAGATTATGTAGGTTCCCCATGAGAATGAAACAAGCCCTTTTAAGAGGAACTTGAGTAGCTTGGGAAGTTTTAGTGCAGTGCGTCCTTTGGGTCCATGACGTCTTGTCTTCAATACCGGTGGTTACCTTAGTAACCACCGGTAGCATATGTATTGAACCGGTTTTACGCCCTAAGGTTGAATTAATGGAGGGCTATTTCTTTTCACCCTTTTCTTATTTCATTTCTTTTCATTCTTCAACCCCTTCAGTGCTACCGAGACTTCATTACTAGAACCTTGTTGGGTTTATTCCAGTTCTAGCTCTATCTCGATCGACACTCATCCCAAGTTCTCATTTTCTCTTTTTTCAATATACCTAAGGACTCTACACTATCTAGTTGATTGTCCCAGGGTAGATCCCTCCGGTTCTGGCGGATCGTGGGAACAAATACCTAACCTCACCATCCTTATAACTCCATGCATAAAGTAAAATGGTCGGTCTTTTGGTACAATTAATTCTTCCTTGAAATCAATTGAAAAATCATTTGGAAAAACCAATCAAGGTACTGCTGACAAAATATCAAAGTATTTTATACCTTAATTGTTTTTGATCATTTAGAAAATCTCCCCCTCAACATGTGCATATGATTTAGAAAATGTTTAGCTCATGGAGGCAAGAGGACTTTGAAATATTTTCTTTGATCACAATTTTCATAGAAAAAGCCATTTGATTTTCTTGGTAAATTCTCCCCCTCAATATGTGCATTGGATATTTGAAATCATTTTATCACATAGAGGAAAGAGTTCTTTTGAAGTACATCCACGATCACAAAATCCATTAAGAAACCATTTAGAAAATCAATCAAGGTACTTATGTTAAAACATAGAAATCATTGTACCTTGAAAGTTTATTTTCTTTTGAAATGCTCCCCCTCAATATGTGCTTGAGATTGGCGTTTAGCACATATGGGAGAGAAGTATGCACATTTGAACCAAAAAATAAAAAATGATCATCTTTAATCAAGTTTCATTATTAAATCATAAATTCTCCCCCGATCAAAAATATCAAACCCTTTGAGATTTTGGATCCCAAGTGATTTAATAAGGTTTAGAAAAACATAGGAGAAAATGTGGCCAGGTTTAAATACTCATCATGTTTTTGGATAAATACTCCCCCTCAACATGTGCATTATGTATTAGAAATCGTTTGGCATATGGAGGCAGGAGTGCCTTTAAAGGACTAAAACCAATTCCATTTAAACAAATTTGATATTTAAATCACGATCTCTACCCTGATCAAAAATTTCAAACCTTTTGAGATTTGTGATCCCAATTGATTTAAATCATTTAAAAGATTTTGGGGAAAGACGTGGCAAAATTTAATTTTGAAAAATGACTGATAAGGATCAATTTAAGACATTAAAGATTGTTAGTGTCAGGTATGATAGTTTTTAAGAGATCTTTAATTAAAATAAAACAATTTCACAATCAAACAAGAACAGAAAAAATTTCATTTTGTAAGATCTTTGAGTTTTAAAGAAAATCATAACATTAAATCCTTAGATCACCACTTATTGTTGTACAAATCGGAACTTTTATGAAGAAATATCGTTTGAAAATATTTTATTTTAAATCACTCTCCCCCTCAATCGATGACCGAAGTCGATAATTGAGTGACATAGGTTTTGATAAAAAGAAGTCCGGTGATTATCAAAATTTAGTCCAATTTATTTTCAAAACCATTTTTTTCCATTTTCAAAACAATTTTTATTCAAAGTTATAGAAAAATGGTATCATCACTATTATCCCTGCACAAGGATACGTTAGGTGGTTGAGCCGCTTTTGTTGTTGTTGATGTAAGGCAGGAAGAAAACCATATGCTGAAGCAGTGAGACTTCTGACGTTGCATTTGTTATGCCAACTCTCCATAGAGGTCCAATTAAGCTCCGTTTCTTCATTTGATGATGAAGAAAACCATCTGCTGATGCAGTGAGACCTCTTACATTGCACTTTATCATGCCCACTATCCATAGAAGTCAAATTAAGCTCCGTTTCTTTATTTGTCAACCCAAGATATAGTTACCATTTCCTTTCGGCATCCAATCAACATATTTTGTGGGATCCGGATCGGGAACATTCTTATGAATCATGATATATGCATGCGTTAGTAAACATACAAACAGATATATGGTGGTCGACAACACCCAAACAACAATCGACTAATAAAAGTCAATCCAACATATCAATCAGTTCATATAAGGCATGGGAATAATGTGTTCATCAAACTCTAATCATCTAAACCTAACAATCATATCCTAGGCACCTAGTCCTTCAACGTAGGTTAACATCATTTTTAATTAAGCATATAGGATAATTAAGAAAGCCCGTTAGATGATATAGATTTGAAAACACTATCCCTCTCAATTAATGACTCAATTTTTGAAAAGTTTAAAAGCGCTGAAGTCATTGATTGAGTTTGCAAATTTTATAAAAACTCTGAATCTGATTGTTTTGAAAGCAACTCATTTTCCACCAATTTTTGAATACAACAAATATTTTTCTGAAGAATTTTTAGACGGAAAAACATTTGTGTGGGAACAGCAGTCCTTCGACATACTTTCCTCATTTTGTTTTAGGATAAGTGCACGAAATATTTGAAAATTATTTTAGCGCATTTCTTTCCTCTTTGAAGAACGGGTTGCTATCAGAAATAATAGCAAGCCATAGTATAAAGCACGGGTTACAGTCTGACGTAACTGCAAGCCATTTTTTAAGCCCGGGTAACAGTCTGAAATAACTGTAACCAATTTTATGAGACATGTTTAGAAAGAAATATTTACACCTCCTGCTCGAACTTCATCTATGGTCCCGTGCCATTGTTGAATGACATTTCTAAGACCATAGATGTTATCGATACCAGAAGACATGTCTTTGAAGAACAATATTTTTGGTATTTTTCAAATTTTCTGATTTTTATGGGTTTTTGTAGGTTTTAAATTTTTCTCTTTTCCTTTTTGTTGGTTTTATATTTTTGTATTTTGTTTTACGATAAAATATGTACAGATAGAATAATAGTTTAAGAAGATGATGATACAAGTACCGAGATAGGGAAATCGTTCAACACTTTGTAGAAGAAAGAAATCAACATCTCTTAAACTTTCACCACCAAAGCATTCGAGGCTTCAAAGAAAATCGTCTGAACATGAGCCTTCTCAATTTGAATCTTTGGTAACTTCACCCCAAACCGACAAACATCGAATAAAGACCATTTCCCTATGAAGTAGAGTTGAAGACAAAGCGGTCGAAGAGGACGGAAACACCGAAGTAACAAGTTGAAACATGGATCATCGCTGCGGTTATCAAACCCGTAATAAATGATTAAGTTCGAGATCCCATGAACTTGTTGTGCATCCCCGATGTACACATTACTCTTCGAGATTGAGCAGTTTTCAATTCAGGGGAACCATATATCAACATCTTCATTTTACCAAGTGCATTTCAGTTATCTTCCATATAACCAATCAGCCCATTATGTACATAAGTACCCAACCAGAATAGAAACAACGACATCACAGTAACTTTATCATCGGAATCATCATTACACTGTGTACATGAAACACTAACCGGAAGCACTTTATAATAAGTCATGTAGAAGATGTCGATAAGCAATATCATCTCACGTTCCAAATATTCTTCTCATATTTCTTTCTACTGAAGGCTGAGTTAACACATACCGAAAGTATCCAGAGACCACTTCCTCCTAAATGGTTGGAATAACACACCAAAGGCTATGAGTAAACACTGAGTTTCTCTATGGTTATGACATTTGTCTTTCCCGGGATTACTTCAATAGAGAAGAAGTATTAGTTTCATCACGTGTACTCATTGTGTGTTTAGATGTATGTCTCCTTCCCCCTTGCAGGTTTTGATACCTCAGAAACAGCAACACATTATACATACCAAATATTCTTGAAATAGCGAAGAACAACAATTAGCTCAAATGAATCCTGTGAGAATCAACTGCTAGAGAAACTCTCTCTGACTATCTTTATCAACCCATATGTAGACAATTTGAAGTGACCCCTGATGAAGAATACCCAATATACCAAACTTGAAACTGAAGTCAAATTCCCATATTTGTATCTTAAGCTTGCACTTAATAATGGAAGAACGGTGTCTAGAATTTATGCTTCAAGCAAGTTTCTAAGTACTCACTACTCAAGCAAAGTATGAGACATTAACACCTCTTGCGATTATCCACACCGTCATTTTCGTGTGACACTGAGTAAAACAAAGTAACTCCTAATAGTGATAGTTAACCAGGTCATCAAACATCCACCTTGACTGCTGGTAACTAGATAACCCAAGACTTCAACCCAAATTCTTAAGCCCAAACAAGTTATCAAATAAGAACACGCCTTTGTGAATGTCAACTTCAACATCAAATAAGTGATAAATGAGTAACTTTGAAGTAATCAACTTGTGTCAAATGTCCAACATGTGATAAACATACAATCGGATGAACAATGACCCACTGAATGAACCGGAGCAAATGATTCCTCAACATCAATGCATTCTTCCTTAAGGTATACATGTAGAAACTGATCTGGAAGATTTACCAAAAAAGTCTTCTAGCGGATGAGGTAGTCATTTTCCTTAATGTTTATGTGGTTGATTTATAGCGTGCACAATGAGAGGAACAATAATCCGTGAAGATTTGGCAAAGGAATACCAAAGAGCGGATCATTATTCATGAACGATAATCCGTGAAGATTTGGCAAAGGAATACCAAAGAGCGGATCATTATTCAGTAGTGCAACTACTATTATCATGATAGTCATTATCAACGCCTTGTGAAGTAACTGAAGATAAGGTTTCTTGAGAATTAGAGTACTTCTTAGATGGTGAACCAGTTGAGTCAGTAGGAACTAGAGCATGAGCTTCAGAAGCTGGATGATCAACATTCGTTGGAGGTTGGAAGTACTCATCAAACATATCTTTGAAAAACACTGAGTCCCAAATAATGAATCCCAGTTATCCTTAGTAAGTGAAGCATTAGGCGTTGGAGGAGTGTCGTCAAAAATCAAACAATGAATCATTGCTAAAGAATATGAGAAAGTCTAATTGGGGATTGAATTTGGCTTTTCAATCTCCCCCAATTAGTGCTCTCCCCTAAACTGACGAAGATTTTCAAGTGTTCTTCTCAGCCCAGATTAAGAAGAAGTCTTTAGATCATCAAATGCACTTCGTCTTTAGTCTTCTAACATGTAGCGAAAATGTAGATTAGGCGTAGACTCGACCTTCTTCAAGATTGTCCGAATGGGGAAATAGACGGTTAACATCTTCTTCACACCAAAGGCATTCCCGTTAACTTGTAAATAGCAAATCCCTTAATTAAAATCCCTCCCAATCAAACAAGAACAGAAAGATGTTCATCAAAGAAATCAGCCCAGCAGCTAGAAGCACTTTGTCATTTAATCATATCAGCCCGTGTGAAGATGTCAACCAACGGCTCTTAGAAGAAACTACATGTGAAGATGATCCTATAAGAAGAAGCTCATTTCTTACATGAGTTAGGAGCCGTTTGACTATATGCTCTCAAATATCAATCAACCATGCAAAAAATTCACACTTCTTCTCCCCCTCAAGAATTGCATACGGAGATGCCATTCTTGATTAAACAAGTGATTATCATCCAAATGTATTCTATTCACACTTCTCCCCCGCAAAATTAGCACATGATGCCGCCATCTTCATTATATTGAGCAAGTGGAATAAGAGTAATTATCAGTAGTCCAGTTCACTTGATGACTGAAGCGCATGGAAAAAGCATGAAGCATGTTGATGAGGAGTGTCGATGAGAATGGTAATAAACATGAAGATTTCTCTTCTTTTGAAGATAAAGCTCACTGAAGCGTACACTTTTCTTTTCTTTGAGGAACGGGGCCTGAAGTGTTATCTACAGACACCATAATGATGAAGTACGAGGCCTGAACTGATGTGAACAGACGTCATAGCCGATTGAACATCAATGTTGAGTAACTTGAACCTGTGAGTTATGAGATATCAATCCTTTTGTTATCCATACTTTAAGCCAGTCCATGTATTGAAGGATTGAAGTATCTGCAACTGAGTAAGGACTACATGCGCTAATATTACAAACTTGATTGCATATATTTTGGTTAGTGACATCAGTATCCAAACCCTTTGGGGTTTCACGGTCAACTTTGAGATTGCCATTGGTAAACATCTTTCCTGTAGGTATCCACCTAAGTCCAGCATCCTTAAAAATTCTACCAGATGGTATCCACTTATGGCAAGGTCTAGGATTGTTAGGCTTCTTATGCATAGTGAAAGACTTATCCTTATTCCTAGTTTCCACAGATTTAGCAGTTGGTATCCATCTAGGCGAATATTTTGGTTTGTTTTGCTTCGTATGCACAGTAGATGACTTAGTGAAAATCCTAGACTTAACAGGTTGAACCTTTGTATGAGCATTTACCTTCTTTAGGGATTTCGAACAACAATTATCATGATTTGCCTTAAAGATGCATTTCAGACAATATGAGCAAACAGCTTGTTTGGATTCAGAAAAGGATCTAGAGTTCTTAGAGTGATCTGCTATGGGAATAGCTTTATTCGAAACGCAACTACTCTTAGATACAAGCCAATCCCTAGTCTTTAGTTGAGTGTTCCTAGGTAATGGTTTAAAACTACTAGTAGTGCCTTGAAATCTTCTAGAGTTCGTCACCCTAGCTCTAGCACTTAAAATTCCATCTTTTTGAATATGTGCCTTTTTCCTAGCTTCTTATAGATCATAGTTCTTGAACAAGTCATTCATATCATGTGAATTCTTATTCATGTGAGGTGAAGTGACTGGTTTTGACAAAACTTGTTTCACATCAACTTGGGAGGCAAACCGTGTTTTTGAAAATTTTGTTCTTTCAGATTTAAATGCGAGGTGCCTAACAACGGACCGGTCTCTAGTGGGATGGCTGGCTTCCCAAGGTTGATGGTTTTGTAAACTTAGTGTTCACGCTTTTCCCTATGGTTTTTCTAAGCTCATTCTTTAAGGCAACAATGGCGAAACTCTTTTCCTGAAGTTGAGCTTTGAGTTCATCAATCTTTGCTATCAAAGGGTTTGTTTGTTCCATTGACTTAGTTCTAGCTTCTTTGACAGAGTCACTTAGTTCTCTGTGATGCTTTCTCAAAGACTCATTTTCCTTTAGTAATTTTGCCACACAAATCGCTAATTCATCATTTCTTATTTGAATATCATCAATAACATTAACATCAGAGTTACTTGTAACCAAATTACTTTTCACATGCTTATCAGAAATATGTTTCTTCAAGTTGTTGATAGTCGAGTTTTTGGCTTGAAGTTGAGCTTTTAAATCGTTTATTTCAAAAATTCACGAAATTAGGAAATTCGGATTTTTACATGGTTTCTTAGTTTGAAAACTTTCCTCTTTAATTTGTATCGCAATTTCAAGTGAAATGCAATGTTTTTCAAGTTTTGAGAATTTGTATGAAAGTTCATCAAAAACCTTTTATCAACCATATCACGTTTGAAATTATTAGATTCAGCCTCAACCAAGGAACATTTATCAGAATCATGTTTAGCATTAAGATCAGAATGTTTAGGTACCTTAGCCACTATGTTGATCAGTTAAGGGTACCTCATCAGATGACACCTGCTCAATTTCAGGTCGATATCGCATCCACATCATGTGTAACAAGAGTCACTGGACCGCTGGTTGTGACAAGCTTATCTATCTCTGAGCCTCTGTATTGATGTCAACGTGATCCATCATCTGGTACTTTACCCGACTCATCATTATTTGTTGCCTCTGACATTCTGCATTCAGCAACACCCGATTCTTCAACAGATACATTACCCAACTTATCACAACTATTTCTCAACTGCACCAGATACTCATCCTCTTTTTCATCTGTCTGAGTAACTTCCTCAATATACTTCTCCACATTATCCATGAGTTGGATAATTGTCTCTATGAACACGCTAATTTCCATTCCAGTGTGTTTCTTGAAAGACCTTTCAGTCATGTCTTGATCATAATCTAATGTAAATTCCCCACTGATGAATGACTGAAATTGGTTATAGATCACTTGAAGTGCAGCACTGGAACTATCCTTTTGAACCATTTCTTTATCAAGTTGTTGTTCCAATTGTTCTAAGTTTAAGAATAATGTGCTCTTGAACGTTGATAATTCTTGACGGAGAAGTGCGATGCTGTTCGTTTACTTCCCATAGATAGAAGCAATGTGAGGTGTGAATGAAGTTGTCGATAAGGTTCAATGCAACTTTCCTTATCCTTTGCACAAGCATTCTGTAACATTGACTGGTGCATTTCTGTATTTTCAGAGTCTGAACCCGGAGATATCACATCCTCATTGACTGATTCAATCATCTTTAACCGTTCAGTGTAGCAAATATTCTCATGATTGTCTACAACATCATACAATTTAAGTACTTCTAAAATTACTGGGTCAGTAGTGTAAGACATTATGTTGTAGTATCCACGGGATTTTACAAGTCTATGATTTAAACCGAGAAATAGAATCTTTCGCGGGATTTTACTAAAATCAAGACCAAACCGTTAAGCAATGACAAATGGAATGTGTTAAGATGACTGATGGATCGACACAATGATAGACAATTGTGTGTAAGGACATATAATTGTTTGTAGAATTAGCAGAGATGTTGTTTGGTTGAGATTTGGATTGGTTTATGCTCGTTTTTACGGAGAAATTTAGGTCTAACAACATAAAAACCTCAATAACTTCTGTTCGGAGCAGATTTAGGCCTCGAAGGTTGACCCAAAATTTCATTCAGCGTGCCATTCTCCTCGTTCTCACGGTCGTTTTGATGGGTAGAACGCTGAAAACGGAGTTACGGATCAAAAGTTATAGCCGTTTGAAGTTTTGTCAGGAAAAGTCAACAAAACGCACAGATGAAATGGTCAAACCGCTTCTAACAATCCTCTATGAAGACAACTCGCTAGTTACAAGTCGCTAGATGCTCAAGTCGCTTGAGACAACTCGCTATGAACCAAGTCGCTACACACAAGTCGCTATGAACCAAGTTGCTACACACAAGTCGCTATGAACCAAGTCGCTAAGAATTATGACAACAAGTCGCTAAGCACCAAGTCGCTAGACACAGTTAAGTTGCTAAAGAACAACTCGCTAAGATCCAAGTCGCTAGTATCAAGTCGCTAACAATTTACACTACAACTCGCTAACAATTTCTGAAGCAAGTCGCTAACCTCACCAAGTCGCTAGCCGTAGTGGAGAATCCACTAACTTGTACTATTTGTCGGCTTGTCTCAATAGACAAGTCGCTAGGACCAAATCGCTAACAATTAACACTACAACTCGCTACCTTTTACTGAAGCAAGTCGCTACGATGAAAAACACTACGAGAACCAAGTCGCTAGCAAGAAAAACTTCAAAAACACACTTTTCAATCCAAAACAAGCTCAACCACAGTGATTCAAGCTTACCAAATCAAAACCCAAGCACTTACAATGGTTCTAAACACAAAAGTACACCCAAAATTCAAACTTTAACACTAGAAATGATCCAAATGATGCAAAAACCACTAAACTTTTTTAAACTAAAAAACCATCTAAAACCACTAGAAATCCAAGGATATGTAAGATAGATGATCAAACCATTGCTCTTGATACCAATTGTAACATATTGGATTTCATAAACACATCATAACATTATAAATGGGGCGTATGGTTAAAGAGTTTAGAGAGAGAAAGTGGAAGATGGGAGCCTTTCTAGAGAGAGAAAGTGAAAGAAAACATAGAAGGTTAGATTAGAATGAAAGGTCCAACCCTCTACCTTGGGAGGTAGAGGGTATTTATAGTTACAATGAATACGTCCTCATATCAGACTGTGGATCAGGCATACAGTGGGTAAAGACCCGTCCTTCCTCCACGGTGTTACACTAAACTATTCTACGCTACTAACTAACTAATAAACTAATAAATAACATAAATAATGACACGTCTACGAGCTAACATATGCTAGACCATAATTGGGGTGACCGACACTTTAACATGGAATTTCCAATTCCTAACAAGGTTAATCCATACAAAGATGGTAGTTTCTAATGAGATGGAAGTGTCTAAGATCATATCAAACATCCTAAGTTAATCCATTGAGGATGTGTTGATGTGTTGAATGAGATATGAAAGACATGCATTAACAACTATCCTAGAAACGAAATTTGTCAAATTAGATTGCGGGATTTAGTAAAATTAAACAACTTACCTGTAGAATCCACGACACCAGTTTTTTACACAGGCGGAACCAAAATAATGGTGCCGTCTGGTCCGCCTATACAGGTTTGGCGGCACCAAAACTTACAACAGACGGAACCAAAAATTTGGTGTCGTCTGATCCGTGGTGACCAGAAATCTTCACAGACCCATTTTTTAACATCCGGGGACTTTTCCGAAACCTATATGGCATTAACTATTTCTAGTTAGGAACAGTCAATAACGCATACACGAACATAGTGGATCATTGATTTTGAACAAGGGCTAACAATTTTCACATATAAGTGAAAATGGGTAAAATTTGATAACACCCGTGTGCTATCCCCCTGCATGAACCAGTTAGCATACATCAATGTTTTAAGTTAGTTTATCATCCACGAAATAAAAACAACCAAATAGTATCATACATCATTGTTTTCGTCTTGTACCAAACACTCCTTAAAACTTTCATTTTTCAAAGTACTTGACTAATTTACTTAGTACTCATTGCTAAGTGAGTTATGACATTTCATAAGTTATGCGAGATGTTAGTATAACCTATGCAAAGGAAGTGATCTAAGTCTATAAGTGATGGTAAAACAATTTTCTAACTTAGTGCACAAAATCTAGCAAATGTCCTATCGTGCATAAACAAGAAATCGTCAAGCAAGCGAATAAATAACATGGCAAGATTGACACTTATATTATGCAAACAAATAAGTGAAAACAACAATTTGAAAATAAGCAAGCAACATATATGCAAACAACATAAACAAGTGGTCATTTAGCATAGTATAACAAGAAAAACACTTTTCGTCATTTAGCGTTTAAATATGACGATGTATACCAAGCTTGATTAGTTTCCTTTAAATATATTACCAAATTATTTAGTTTCAAAAGAAATGGTATCAAAGTTCTAAGAATACCAACTTAAATTGTTTGATTCAAAAATTTGAGTTTTTATGTTAAAGCGAAACTTAATATCTTAGACATACTGTAGTATTTTGTCTATTTCACTAATTTAAAATTAGACTCAGGCCATGAGAGTATTTTTAAATGAAAGTAGACTCAATTCCATTTAAAATGATAGGTGGCTCGACTTGTACGGACTTACGGTTAATTAGTTATGATTTTTTGAAGTTGGCCAAAAAACTGCATACTGTGCAAACGGATTCCAAGGAACCAAATTTAGGGTTCTGCCCTTTATAAAATTTGGTTCCGTGGTCCTCTAAGACGGATTCACCAAAACTAGTATTTGACATAGAGAAAACGTGTGTGACTTACTTGATTTGATAGTAAACACATAATACACATATTTAACAACATATCTACTTATATAACTTATCTTAAACATTTACGGAGGTGATTTTTCAACTAAATTTATAGTTATCCCAAACACTCCTTTAAAATCATATTTCTTCGTAAATTTTCTATAAGCACACAATACAATACTTACAAGTTCTTTCAGGAAACTTTTGTTTTATTTTTCAAGAAAATCTTCAAGCTTGTGTACAAAGTTACATTTAACAATAAAATTTCTAAGTATAATTAGCAAAGCATTTTTCATATTATTTTTTGCTTCAATGATAATTTGATACATGGATCGTACTCTATTTTAAAAACCATTTGTTTTGAAAATAAGATCTACGTGGCTCTAAAACCAATTGTGAAAACGTAGAGGGGGGGGTGAATACGTTACCGTTTAAAATCGTTAGATCTTTTGTATCAAATCGTTTATGAAACTTGTTATAATATGAAAGTACCAATTATTGTTTGTGACTAATATAAATCATAGTAAACCAAGTTGTTACACAAGCATCAACATCAAACCACATCACAAGCAATAGTATAGTGCAACCATAAAAATAAAGAGATAAAGAAAGGAAAGTGCAAACCGAACATGATGATTTATAGTGGTTCGGTCACGGATCTCCTCTCCGCCCTACTCCACTCCCCGAGTACCCAACTCGAGAGTTACTTTACTAAATCAACAAGCTCCCTTCTCGGCGGAGAAAACCTTACAATCGTCGCTTACACTTTTACGGTACAAAGCTAAATACCGGGTTCTAGTTTGAGGTAGAACCAACCTAACGTCGCCTATACAATATTTCCGACACTAAGCTAGATGTCGAGTTCTTTTCAAGGGTACAACCACTCCCATTATGTTTTATGGCCCAACATAACAAACCTTGTGTTTTATGGCACAAACACATAAACCATCTAATCTAGTTTGGTGAAAGTGTTGTGATGATGCAATGATGTTTTACAATAATGATCCATGACACAAATGTTTAATGGATATGAATAACTACTTCTAAATGATCTTCCATTAATAGGAAGCCTTCATGATGAAGATCACAAGTTCCCTAAACTTGTTGTGATAGATCTTCAGCTTGTGGTAAGTGGGGATGGCTAGATCTCCAAGCTTTCCTTGGTTGATCAAAATGTAGAGTATGCTTACAGCAAAGATGAATGTTTGAAGCATTATGATCATGATCATTAGGGTGTTTAATGTATGTTACTACATTGTTAATGATTGATCTAAATGTATGCAAGAAGGTGGAGAAGATGTGTTTTGAAGTGGTGACGAAATGAGAAAACAACGGGCTTCTATTTATAGGCAAAAGAGAACAGCAGTGCCCACGGACCAAGGAACCAAAAAAAGGTTCGGCCCTTTATAACTTTTGGTGCCGTGGGTGTCTGACAGAAAATCTAAAAAATCTTTCTTTAAATCTTTCCAAGATATTACCAAATCTTACTAAGATCACATTTGATATATTGAGTGACAATCTAACCAAAATATTCAAGAGATCTTCCAAGGATTTCAAAGATGATCATGTAATATGTATTTCTATTTTAGATTAAAAAGTTTATCAAAGTAAATTTGTAAAACGTATTATGTAACTAGTTAATAAATTGTCTAGTTACCTTTTGTAAAAATATCTAGTTGAGTGCTGTTAAAAAAATGTATTTTGTCAAGTGTAAGTAAACTTATGTTCGAAATAGAATAGTTAACCTATTAAAATACTTAGTGACTCTAAACATATTTTAAACATTCTAAATGATTTGTTAATGGGTTTGATCATAATGCCACATAACAAACATGTATGAACCTGTGTTGTAACATACGAGGACTTGAGACATCGAGAGGTGTTGAATGTATGTTGAGACAAAGTGTGATTACAAGTAACTTGTACATTTTATGTATTACAAGTTACATGTTTGTCATCAATCAAAACAAACGAGACTGTATAGATTAAATATCGTAATATTTGCACTAACAATGTCATGTTCGTTAGGGGTGCATTGAACGGTTAATCCTTATTTTGCTCTTTCATGTTTTTGAAGCACACTCGTAAGACAGTTTGTCATACTTGCATTTTTTTTTCTTTTTACAATCAATTTATTTAAAATAAGACATGTTTTCATTTTCAAGTTTCATGAGAGCATCTTCGTATTTTGAAACAATTTCCGAATGCTCAGCTCGCAGTTTTTCATCGTCTTCAATATAATATGATTATAAAATGATGGACATTACATCTGTTGAAATGACTGCCTCTAAAAGAGAATCTTTTTAAGTTTTTGAAAGTTTTGATATTTTCATAAGCTTCACTTACTTCCTTTACCTGTGATTTGTATTCCTTGATAAAGTCAACCGCTTCTTTTAAAAATTCTTTTTCAAAATGAATTACACTCGCATAGATATTAATCAATGAAGTAGCAATGTCAGTGTCAAAAACCTTTTTCATCTCTTTATGAAAACTTGAGTTCCAAGTGTTTACATTTAGACTGGTTTTAGATTCAAAAGTCCGTTGAAGTTGCTCAATTCAGGTTTTGACATCATCAAGATATTTTCTTGCAGCACTTGTGTTAAAAGTATTGTTAGAAGACATCTGTTAATTTTGGAAAGATGTTTTGAGACAACAATTTGTTTTGAAACAATTTTTGTAACACTTGGTTTTTTTGAAAATTTTGATTTGTATATTTGTTCCTTTTTAGGAGTTTGGGGAACAAATACAACTTCAGAAAATTTGTTTAATTTGTTGTAATCAATTGGTTTTATTTCGGGATTATTTTGTTTCATTTTTGATCTACTTTGTTCTTCAAGTTCAATCGTTTCTTCGGAATCTAAAACAATAAGAGGTTCATGTTTTTCAAATAAAACATTACCCTTGTACAATACTTTTTGTTCTTGCTGACCTTTCTTGAGTAACCATGGGTTTTCGCAACTAAGAGCCATTTTCTTTGTTGTATGAAAAAACGGATATGTTTTACTTGTAATCATGTGAATTGTTTGTCTTAAATGACCCGTTTTTACAAGCAAATTTTCTAACTCTTTGATTTTTCCTTTTTGATTAATGATTTCGTCAGGAGGTTCATTTTCACGTTTTGAGAAGTCCGTTTTCAACTTTTTCAAGATTGGAGCAAGTTCTTTTTATTTTCGAAATTTGGTTTTTGAGTTCAGAAATTTCTACGTTTAAAGATCTGATCTTCATATTTGACTTGACATCAAGTGTGTCAAATTTAATTTGCAATTGTTTTTCTCTTAAAAACAGAATTTTGAAAACCAATTTCCAGTTCAAACTCTCCTTTTTTGTTAAACTCAAAGACTTTTTCATTCTCCTTGTATCTCTCAAGCTCTAGTTAATTTCTCTTTCGCGGATTTGACTTCGTAATTGATCATTTTAACTTTTTCAATTTCAATTTGACCATTATTGAGTAATGATTCAAAAAAAGTAGTTTCTTGTTCATTATTTGCTTCAGTCTGATGTGACTCATTTTCAGTTGAATTTATTTTGGGAGTAGCAGAAACAATATTGCTATTATTCTATTGTTCCAAAGATGAATTATTAGTTGAAATGGGTAGTTCAGACTGTTGCATCTCTTGACCAAATGAATTATTTGCCACCACATCAACATAATCTTTTACCTCAGGAATCGTGTCAGAATCATAGTGATGTTGGCTTTGAACATCAGTATCTGAAGTAGCTTCTTGAAATCTGCTATGAAAGTGTTAGTAGCAAAAGAAGGCTGATTACACGCTGGTCTATGAATCATTTTCAATAAGTCATATTCTCCTTGTTTATCCTTTTCTATATTGTCTCTAATTTCTACATCGTTATCATGTATCATTTTCTTAACCTCTGAATATACGTGAAAGAATGGTTCAAAAATGATTGACATGTTTGGATGTGTGAATGAAATTTGATCTTGGATCTTTCTAATTGACAATGGTTTTTGATTTTGGTTTAGGAAAAATTCTCAAAAGATTTCTTTTTAAGTTGTTAAGAAATTTTGTGAAATTGCTTGAAATCTATGTTTCTCGAAATCCGTACAAGCTTATAATTATCAAAGGTTTTCGAAATGGCTAAATAGGACTGCTAAGGAAGAAATTTCTCGAAACGTCTAGATATGTGTTGAAAATAGTCTTGCCTTAAAAATCCTATAAATTACTCGAAATGTCCAAATTTCCCGAAATCTGAATTTCTCGAAATGTCACGTGTCCTAGGTAATGGAGGCTCAACTAAGTCAGACTGACACGTAGGATTACTCGAAAATAATTTTCTCGAAACCTAAATTACTCAAAAACTAAAGTATTCGAAATGCCACATCACCTAGTAAGTGGAGGCTCAACCTAATAGTACTGCCATATCTTCGAGAAAACTCGAAGGTTTCGACAACTTTTGAAGATAGCATTTTTTCGAGAAAATTTCTAGACAACTTAAACAACTAAAAAATCACCAAAAGCCATCTAATCCGTGTGTTTTCTCCTAGATTTCTACTCAATATCTATTCTATGGGCATACAACAATCATAAAAATACCAACTTTTTGAATAAAAACAACAAATAGCACAATTTTCTTTGAAAAACGCACAAAGTACATTTTTTTGAGAAAAATCTTTTAAAGATGATAATTTTCTTGTTTTTAAACCATTTTCTTTATGAACAATCTTTAAGAAAGATAGATGAGATAGAAATTTATGATTTTAAATGTTTTCATGAGCAAAACATCATTCGGATTATGTCGAAACTTTCATACATCGTATTTATTGAAATACGAAGCTCAATTTTTTGTTTAAAACACCAAAATCAATTCACTTTCATGTACAAGCTCTGATACCAATTGTAGGAATCCAATTGGATCAAGATCATGCACACATGTAAAAGGTTTTAGAGAGAGAAAGATTTAGATAAAAGATGGAACAAAAATATAAAATGTTAGATTATCAAATGAGGAACCACATCTATTACAACTTGAGGTGAGCAGATATATAAGTCCATAAATCATGGGCTTATGTCTAGTGGCTTACCTATTGGACTAAATATTACTAAACATGTTTAACCCAATAAACAAAACTATTATCGCCAATTCTAAAGCTAACAAAATATTCTGGAGTGTTTGGCTAAGCTTTATCAGGAGCATATTGGGATGTCAAAACTCAAAACACAATAAGCTTGTACAAACACTTCTTGCTTAAATACTTATTAGCTTTTTGGAGGGTTAAAAAATTGTGTTTTCATAGAACATTTTAAATAGTGACTTCTCAAATAGCACAAGATGTTTCTACGCTAATTAGCTACAACATGTAAAACATAATAGTATGTAAATGAAAAAACAAGATGACAAGATGATCATAAGATGCTAAATGTTGAATGTAACTAGAAAAATAGAACAATATTATTACAGATACTTGCATCCTTCATCAAATGCATCACCACAACATATGGCAGGTCAAATACAAAGTCAAACCCGCCATTACAATTCAACTTCACTATACAGAAGCCTGCATCCATACCCTCAAAACATAAAACTAAAATCCTAACAAAAGCTTCTTAAACTTCATTCATTCAACTCCAAAGTAACAACCCTGTAAAAAAATCAGTATGCATTTCACCACCAAAAAGCGAAAAAAAGAAAATTAACATGCGCACAAAAATAATCAAATATTTCAAGTTTTTTTTTTAAGAATTAGTAAATTACCTGTTATATGACTTGTACTACTTTGGGCTCTTTTTTAACAAGCCCCCAAATTTCTTCAACATGTTGCCACTCTTTTTCTTAGGCGACTCGTCTTCCATGTCCTCAGAAAATGGAGAATTCAACTTCCCACCAATAGTGTGTGTGTCAAGAGACCCCGTTCGCTCCACAAACTTACCATTAGCACCACCCGAAAGCATAGCAGCAGCCGCCTCTGCTGCCTTCCTCCACTGGTCTGACTGCACTTTAAGTCTCCTTAACTCAGCTTCCATTTCTGCATTTGCAGCCTGAGCTAAGTCCAACTGCTCGGTCACCCTCACCACCTTTCTGCTGCTTTTATCAGCTTCTTCGGTCAAATAACCGACTTTCATTAAAGCTTCTCTTTCAGCAGCTTCTGCAGATGCCACAGCTTCATCATTCACATGATTCATTTCCATTTTTAATCGTTCGTTTTCCTCAGTTATGTTCTTTAGTACGGTTTCTTTTTCTAACATAACCCTTTTCATGTCCTCCATATCAGCAACCAACTTTGTTACTTCCGTATCATCTTTAGTAGTGTCTATTTCGGTTGTTAGTTCGGCTTTCTCAAGCTTTTCATTCAAGAATTTATTCTCCTCAGATATGTTTTCAAGTTTGAAATCCTTTTCGGCAAGTTTTGCCTTCAAAGCTTCAAGTTCAGCTTTTAATTGTTCCAAATTCGCTTCCAAGATTGAAACTTTTTCGCCTGATTCGGACCGTGTTTGTTCCACAAGCTCATAAGCACTTCGAATCTGCAACGTGCTTTGAAGATACTCTTCTTGGTATCTTTTTTCAGCTCCCTCCAGTTCACCACGTAACTTTTCAACTTCCATTTTCACACAGTTAAGCTCTTCTTGATCATCGACAACAACATCATCATTGCCTTTCGGATTAACATCGTTCGCTTCAAGTTTGCTAACAAGCCCTTCCAATGAATCTACTCGAGCATTCGATTCCTCCAACTCAAGGGATAAAGATTCATAAGCTTCCACGGCTTTCAGTTTTTCCATCCTGAGTGTCTCCTCGGTTGATTTTAAGGTTTCCAGCTGTTCATGGGTTTGACTCATGATTTCCAAAGCTCTGGCTTCGGAATCTTTGGAATCATTCAGTTGCATTTTGAGTTCGTCAACTAAACGAAGAGTTTCAGATAGCTCAAGCCTTAACTTCAGCATCTCATCATGAGCTGATTCAGCATATTTAGCTTGTGTAGCTTCAGACTCCGACACCTTTTCAAGCTGAATCTTGAGCTTCTGGATTTCATTCATTGCTGAAGCTAAAGCAGCGGAGTCCATCGAATGGTGTTTCTGGACAGCCTCAAGCTCAGACTCCCATTCCCTGTCCCGATCCTGTGAGATCTTTCTGAGTTCTTGAAGTCGGGACTCTTCAGAAGCTGAAATCTCGTCAAGTTGCTTTTCTGATTCTTGAAGCTTTTCCGACATTTCCGCAAGCTGTTTCTTGGCCTCTTCAGCATCCTCATGAGCCCGTTTCGTCCATGATTCTGACTGGCTTAGTTGTTCTTTGGCTTTCTTAAGTTCTTCTTGGAGATTAGCAAGCTGTGTTTCCAGTTCCATCACTCTTCCGGGCCGCTTTTTCTGAATTTAACACGTAAAAATTTTATATCTTAGTCAGCACTCAAAAGTCAAGGTCAAATGTAAGCGTACTTGAGTAGCATCATACCTCGGATGTTGGAGTACGAGGTGACCGACGCTCAGTAACTTTTGGGCTTCTGGCTTTTGGTGTTCTGTTAGCAGGACTATGAGATACCGAATTGTCGGCTTCAGCCCCTGAAGTTTTGAGTTGCCTAGCAGTTTTTGTTGTCCTTTGTGGCACCTCCAAGGTTGCAGCTCTGTTTTAATTAAAATTTATTCAATTAAAAAATAAAAATACATGATAATATTAGTGATATATAAAAAAAACAACATTGCACTAACTAATTTGTATACAGTTGCATCGGAACACATGTTTAAAAGGACACGATAAACAACTATTTCCCAACTTTTATGCAAGGATAGTTGATTGTTTACATAATTCATCCATCTTTATTTCTTAAATATCTCGAATAGTATTATAAACTATCTCTATTTCTTTGATCGTGTTACGATGCATATGATGTATATACATGAGGGCCAGTTAGACTGAACACTATGTTTGATCAAAGATTTCCAATATAGCCAATAACGTGTAATAATGAACAAATGCAAATTGGTTATAATTTTCCGAAAATGGTCAGGGGAAGATGTTAAGCACATGAAAGCTAAACCAGGGACCACTCTTGTTCCAAAAATATAAATAACTTAATGGATTTTCATCTAATAAATAATAGAAGTGGAAAACATGAAACACGGTCCCCTTGTTAAGTCAAGATCAGAAATGACCAGGCCAAAACATACATGTCACACGAAACTGACTAAAAGCACTCAACTTTATAAAAGAAAAAACACATCCTATTTTGTAGCCAACTAAGCCATTTTCTAGAGTTCAAATTCACAAATCGACTGCAATGTACTAATTGATTGCAAGTAATATATATCACGATCGCAGCATTCCTCTAAAACAGTTTATTATTGCTACGAAAAAGGTACAAAATCACATTCAAAACAAACATACATATCAAATCCAGGCTCAACATCATTTTCAGAATTTTAGAGATCGGAACTTATCATGGCTAGAAAGCTTACTAACAGCAGAAATAAGATATAGAAGCAGAAATGAGGCCATACCTTGTCTTTGGAGTTTGCATTGTCTATCTTACTCTTGAGTAAAAGATATATTCAAATAAAAAGGCCCACTTGAATAATGCAGTTGACCCACAGTTCCTATAATAGTTATCAAAGGAATGCTTGGGTCAGAAAGAAAGATTTGTTTATATATTGTATGCAATGCATATGTGAAAGTATACCAACAAATGATGTCATCAAGGAAACCCAAACTTTAATCAATGTCAACTATAACGAAAACAAAGCCAAACCAACCCAATGGTTTAAACCAACAACACAAGTCTTCAAAGAAACTCCAAACTCCATGAGAACTACCCCCACTCCCAACAACCAATCTAACACCACAACCGGAAAGAAAATAATGCATGTGAAAATTGCGCAAGCAAAAAACATTTTTTCATCGTTGCACATTTCAACGTAGAGTTGGTAATGACCTTATTAAAACGTATTTAAAGACATTTCAATAATGGTCAAATATTTTGAATAATGAAGAAGGACTTTTTAACATAATAATGTGTAACAATAATTGAGAGATACATTAAGCTATACTAATGGAATAAAGATAATTGGAGCAAGGTAAATGAAAAAAAAGCGTGATTTCCAAAATCAAAAACCAAATCTTGTATTTGGACAGAGAACTAATAAGGGAAAAAAGAGGTAACAATAGTAGGAAAGACAAATATCACTAGACAAAACCATCTTTATACTTTTCCACTTTAACTTCTTTTTTACTCTTTGTGTGTTTACTTGTTTATGCTGTAATTTATAAACATCATTACTTACACATGAAATGCACACCAGAAAAAAGATAGAGAATGAAATATGCATTACAATGTGCATTATTTATGTATAACCCAAAATGCATGTCTTTATACAGAATAATATATTCAAGAAGTGTTGCAGCTTATATACTCAAATTAATACACTCGTCCCATCGCAAAAACTGCATAAGCGTTTCAACATATGTGGTCAAACAAGTACTTTTAATATTGAAATCAAGAAAGAATAAACAGAAAAAGAATAACAAATATTCTTCAAATTCAAACTATAAATACAAATTTGTTCTTTGGTAGTTCCATAGTGTTTAAAACATTATGTAACACGGTTTAATGTATCATCAATACTTTTTTGTTTGAATCAAAACAGTTATATTACAAATTCTGTATATATATGCACATGATTTGACACTATGATTCAAATGACATGTTTGACCACAAAATCTCAAAAAATATCTCTAATAATTGAAACGCATAAACAGTGTTGGATATCATTCTCACCCACATAAGTCCAACACTATGATAAAGTAACCTTTTTCACTCTGAATCCTCATTGATGTTCAATAAGTTAAGCAGAAGCATTAAAAGCTTTATTCTGAACCAAGGGTCATAGCTTAGTACCAAGTGACCTAGTGGCTGAGGCCTTGGGTCAATGTCATTCGATGACACCACTTCTTATTGTGGGACACTTTTACTTGGTATAACATGTGTAAAACTCAACAAAAATAAAACCAACAAAACATTACATATATATTTTTTAATTAAAAGCACAAGTGGCGTCTTAAATGATAAATCAAAATATGGTACTCCCTAGTACTTAACAAAAGTCCAGTTTTGTGTCTTCAAGCTAGAAATTTCAAATGTTCAATTATCATGAAACACAGTTATTTAGTACTGAAATATCACTTTCAATGAAAAACCAAATTTTATTCGTCAACGTTCATTGACGTATGCCTAATGACCAAGCATTTTGTACATAGTACTTAAGTAATAATCTACATTCAAGACAATTATTGAACTATTTACAAGTGAAAGGGTAAATTTTGTTTTTTTTTTTTTGACAAAGGGAGTACTCAGTACTGTTTGGTTCATTTATTAAATAAATCCTTACTTTATTTGTAGCTTAAGAACCACCAAAATCCAGTAAAACTCACAAACTGACACAAAAACATAATTAAAAGTGAACCCAGAAAGGATTTTTGACTATAAAGTGTTTTCAAAGACAAAGAAGCTGCTGCATTCAAGTCTTTCAAGATGGTAGATTTAATGCTATCTTGAAATACACATTAGAAAAAGTATTATAATAGTAAAAAATGCATTTTCATAGGTAGATGAGAAGCTCCCAATAAGTGCAATAAATTCAATTTTTGAAACAATTAGATCTACCAAACAGATTCTCTGAATCCACATATACTGGTTAACCCATAAAAAATACTGTAACTCTCAAACTACTATTTTGGTTAACAAAAAATGTACAGAGTAAAAATATATCTAAATAAATAAATAAAAAATTAAAAAATATGAAAAGTAAAATATGTTACAGTATCATGCAACTATAGTATCTGAGTCCAAGATTTATAGATGCTTAAACTACTATTCTGGTTAACAAAAAATGAAAAAATAAAAATAAATAAACAAGGTTTTAAAGAATTAAAAAAATAATAATGTATGGAAGCAAAATATGGTATCCTATGCAGTTAGAGTATCTGACCAACAATATTTAAGCCATAAACTAATTAAAAAAATAGCAGAAAAAACAGCTAACCAACAAAAAAAAATGATAATAAATAAATAAAAAATGCAACAAATAGACTAAATGCAAATATCCTTAAAAAAACTTTAAAAAAATGAAGCAAATGTAAATGCAAAAAAAAAATCTTGTGAGCACTTACAATGCAGATTTATACTTTAAAGTCTTTAGTTACAAAACTCATATGTATAAGAATAAAATAAATTAAAAAATACATGTATAGTATAACTGTATAAGTACTTACCTGAGGAACAAAAAGGTGTATGAAGCAAAAAGTTGGTTGTAGAAACAAGATACTGAAATGAGGTTTAAAAGTGTGAGAGAAACCCTAGTTTTAAGGATATGAATGTGAATGTGTGAATAGGAAGATGAAGTGAAGATGGAGAGTGGTGTTTTGTGTTGCACTTCCCAAAGTTAAGTCTTCTCTTTCTACATAAAAACTCTCATGAGAGATAAAAACAAGAGCATCTCCTGCTTTTATATTTAAAATTTTTTGTTTAAATTTAAATTTAGTTTATATGCAAGTATTTAGGGGTGTTTGTTTTAGTTGTTTATGACTTTATTGCTGTGTTTGGGAACAATCTTATAAGAATTTGTAAAATAAAAATTGATTATAAATGTTTTGAGTTTTAAAATAAGGTGGTTTATAAACTAAGAATTGTTTAACAAATAGAAATGAGCTTCAGGAAATAAGTAGAGCCTTTATTTAGTTTATTAAATTTAATAGTTTTCAAAATATATGTGAATGTAATTTTATGTATTTGTAAAATGGTACAACTTATAAAAATTGGCATTTAAACTACTATTCTATATTTTTAGTGTTAATACAAGTGATTTGAACGCATGTTTAAATAACATAAATGTCGTGTTAATACTATTCTATAGATAATTTAAATAACATAAATGTCGTGTTTTACAAGTTATGTGAAATCTACACATATTTTTATAATTTTAGTTACCCAAATATCTTATTTCATAAGTTCAGTAACTTAAATGAACAAAATAAAAGTTGGTTACCTTAGACGAACCTTTTTTAAAAGTTTAGTGACATATTTATATATAGAAAAGATTTATTTTACATACTAAACTTTTTTCACAAGAACTCATCTCCACCTTTCATCTAAAAAGAAATCAATGACTTAGATTAAAAGCATTTTAATATTTCACATATTTTTTATAATTTAAATATATCTTAAACTATTCATTGTTAAGCAAAAATAATTACACCATCACAACGAGCATCTGATTATTTTCCTATAGACGGACACTTTGATATACTTTCGACAAAAAAATTGTTTTTTCCACTTTTTTCGTCTTTTTTTCATTTTTTTCTTCGTTGTTAAAACTTGTATAAGAAATTACATGTAATTAAACACTAATTTGAATATTCTAATAATATCTAATTAAACACCAATTTGAATATTCTAATAATATCATGTGATATTATTAGAAAATTAAAATTAGTGTTTAATCACGTGTGGTTTTTTCATACAAATTTCGGTAACGAAAAAAACGTAAAAAATATTGAAAAACATGGAAAAAAATTTGTCGAAAGTATATAAAAGTGTCTACCTATCGAAAGATAATTAAATGCTCGTCGTAAGTGTATATTTTTTTTCGCTTAACGTTTAACAGTTTGAAATATATTAATATTTGAAAAAAAATGATGAAAATGAGTTTTTTAAATTGTTAAGATTAGTTTTATTTATTAAATCAAATAAACATAGAGGATTAAGATTCTTTAATCTTGTATATAAACTTTTCTTTTATCTCCAAAATCAGTTTAAAAATTTTAACATGTAGGGTATGTTTTGCGCAATGGACTGGGCTGGAACTGGGGTTGGGGTTGGGGCTTGGGCGGGGCTAGGGCTTTTATTATAAGCTGAAGTTGAAATTTTTATTTTTGTAGACTTGTTTGGCAAATGGGCTGAGGCTGGGGCTTATTATTGCAAAATTACTAAAAGTGATATAACTAAATGAGTTTTATGGTATATGTTAGATATTTTTGTGGGTAAATATATAATTTATGGTTCATAAGCCACCAGCTAAAGTTTTTAGCCTCTTTTATGGGGCTAAAGTTTTAAGCCCTTTTTAAAGGCTTGTGATTTCATAAACTCGCATGACAAACGAGAAGCCAACTTATTTTAAAAGCCCAAACCCCATAATCCTCCAAAATCCTCTTCCCAAACACACCCGTAATAAAAAATGAATACATTATTTATAGGTTAGTAAGAGTTTGGTTCAATAAAGATCAAAGAAAAACTAAAGATCAAATAAATCATTCTCAGCCACTCATTTTTTCATCAAAACAATAAAATAAACTTCACATTCATTTTAAAACTAAATATCTAACAAACCATTGATCGTTAGACGAAACTAATCATACCATCACTACAAGCATAAAATTACCTTTAATTTGATATCCCACATCATATACTTTAGACGATTTTTTTTTCCGACTTTTTTGTGGGTTTAGGGTTTAGGGTTAGGGTTTAAGTGTTTGACGTTTTTGGGTTAAGCTTTTTAAGGTTTAGGTTTCTTACGGTTTAGCGGATAGGGTTTAGGTTTTTTTGGTTTAGCGGTCAGGGTTTTTAGGGGTTTAAGGTTTTAGAGGTTTAGGGTTTAGGGTTATGGTTTTTAGGGTTTAGGGGTTAGGGTTTTTAGGTTTAGGGGTTGGGGTTTTTAGCGTTTAGGGGTTGTGTTAACACAAAAGAGTATTTTTAAAATTTTCATTTATAGTGTAATATATTGAAACCCGCAAAAAACGATAAAAAAATAAGTTCGTCGAAAGTATACAATATTGGATCTCTATAGAAAGATAATTTTATTCTTGTCGCAATGATATAAATAGTTTTATCTTACTGTTAATGGTTTGTGAGATATTTAAATTTTAAATATAAAGATGAAAATGAATTTAATCAATTTGATAAAAATGAATAATTGAGATTGATCCATTTGATCTTTAGTTTTTATATGATCTTTATTGATCTAACCCCATGTTAGTAAATGAAAATGATGCGGGGACTATCTAGATTTTAGCTCAAGACAATACACGCGCTTTTTTTAGACGGGCTGAGGGCACGCTGCTGCAGTGGGCAGAGTCACATGGTTTTGGTGGGATTTTTACTCTTTTTCAAAAAAATTAGATATGTGAAACTTGTTTTTGGATTGGATAATAAAACCGGAAAAAAATAAATCATTACGTATTTATTTTGTTTGTATCAAATCAACTTCTATATTTTTGTCATGAACGTTATTGTACAGTAATTTTTATTTCACGAGAATATATCTAGGTTTGTCAAGAGAGTCACACTCACTCCATAAATTTATTTGCACACTATAATTAATGATATCTTAATATTTATATTTTTACAGAAATGAAAAATAATAAAAGTAATGTAAGGGTATAAGTGTCAAAACACATAAATTAGAGTGCGCAAATAAGGGTGCGTTTGGTATGCGCCTATCAGAATGGATATATGGATTTCATTCCGATTAATGGTGTTTGTTTAGTGGGTCCGTAAATAAAATGAGTATATGATAGTAATAGATTCATTACATACCAATTTGGTGTCAATAAAATCCATTCCCGCGAGCCCCTCTCTTTTCCACTACAAAATTCAAAGATTTATATACTTTTTCATTTCATATTTTATCAACCAAACATAAACAATCGTAATTATACACATTTTCATATCCATTGTCATTCTATCACATACTAAATCCGATACCCATTGTGATTCCTAGCAACAAACCAAACGGGCCCTAACTTTGTGGAGTGTGCAAATCATGACTCATAGGTATAGTAATGGGCATTGGTTTTGTAAATGCATCATTCTTGTTGGATTTAGACTAGGGAAAATGATGCAAATAGACCGCGCGCCCTTAAGCTAGTCACTTTCCGAACCACTTTTATTTTTTATTTGAAAATGGACAGAGGGCAACCGCTGTCATTGGGCAACTCATCGAAATTGTGACAAGTGTCCCGTATGTGTAAGGTATTGTTTTTTGGGCAACCAAAAAGCGTTGAGCAACCGTATTTTTTAAAAAGGGTTTTTTGGTCATTTTACATAATACTTGTCAAGTCAATTTTTACATAAATAAAATATAAATTGTGTTATTAATACAGATTTTCCAAACTACTGCTTCTTCTTCTCATAAAAGCTGCTTCTTCTAAAATTCAAACACACACACGACTCCATTAAAGCCTCCTCTACACAAATTCAAATTTCAGTTTGAATCTACAATTCGATTTTCATCCATTCAAAATCACTCTTCCTGATATAGTCCGATTCAAAACAAAATAAAGAAAAGATTTATGTTACATCACTCTGCCAATCATTTGTGCTTTGTCAACAATCAACATCTTTAGCTGGTAAGTAGCGATTTAATTCAAATATTTAGGGTTTTGAATTATTATTTAAAGTAATTGTTTTGCTTTGCTTAAAATATATGATATATTTCCATTGATTATGTTCAAATAATTTATTTTTAATGAAAACCCTAAAAACTAATTTGGGGAAAATCAGTTTGATCAATTACTAGGCTATAATTTGTTGTATTCAACTCATTTTTTTTTACTTTTGGTATTAACGAACTCTCTTCTTATCCAAAAACAGAGACATCAATACGCAATTTTCAAGAGATAAGTTTTTGTGGATTACGGTTTTTGCAAACACAGGTATTCAATACTCTGGTGAAAGAAAGATGGAGAGTGACCGGACACCGTTGATGTAATTACACTTTCTCTTAATGATCGTCTAATGAATTTTTATATTGTAATTTGTTTATGATTTTCAATGAATTAGAATCTGGATTTAGGTATTGAAATAGATGGCAGAAGCAGCTACTGCTTTGCGTGAGGTGCGAGCCAAAGTTGAAAAAGAAATGGCCACCGTTGCTTATGATTCTTTGTATCAGTTTTATTGTTTCTCAGTTATGGGTTAATTGTTTTGTAATTTGCGGGTATAATATGATATTTTGTAACAGGGAAGATGACGAGTTCAAAGGGCTTTGTTTTTGAATTTGAATCGAAAGTCCACAAGGAGATGGCATTGGTTCAAGGTATATATATATATTTGTTTTTGGTTTTGTACTATATGAAGTTTTGGAATTAGGCTTATGTTTATCGGATTTGATTTTTTAGGCTTATGTCTCTTTTGTAATTGGTTGGACAAACTAGGTGGAATTAGTGCTGCCACGGTCTTTGATACAAGTATTAACGGACTAACCACTGTAGTAAGTTTGTTTTCGTCAACTTCAAACCACTTTTAATTTTCGATTTTTCTATAATTATGTTTAAAGTTGCTTTTTCTATGTGAATGTCTTGGTCACGAAATGTGGCAGTTTTCAAAGCGAATGATGAGTCGGTTGAGGTGTGGGCAAATGAGTTGGAGAAAGATGCTACGGCTGTTGTGGTGCTTCATACGAGTCAAAGAATGGGGGTTTAGTTGGTTCAAGGATTGGGGTATGTGTTTCGATTCATTTGTTGCAAAAGAAAGCTTCAAAATTTATGTAAGTATTCTAAGATTTTTGCTTTTACTGCGACATTCAGTTTGAGAGAAAGATTTGTTTTCTTTATTTGAAGTTCATTTTTCTTTCCCTTTTGTTGAAAAATATGATAAAAGTATTTGATATTTGAATTTAATTTAGTAACAAGGATCTTTGATTCCGTTCAGGAAATTATGTCTTCAAAGAAAGGGGTGTATATTTTAAAGTATGGTCCAAGAGGGAAGCGTAAACTCTACCCATTCAGGCTACTCGCGGTATGTGTTTACAGAATATTGCCTGCCTATGTTCGTAATATACGTATATCATATAACTCTTTGAGTTTCATTGATGAATTCTATGTTTGTGTTTTTTGTAGGCATGTCGTTTTTCTACTTTATTTCTTCTTTTATGTATATAATTCATATAGTTCCTACCTAGAGCATATGCTTTTTTGAGGCATGTTATTACTGCATTAAGGGTGCTTAACTCGTTAGCTTCTATAATGATTACATGTTATGTCTTCCATAAGAGTATCTTCTTTATTTCTTATATTTCGTGCTTTCTTTACTTAAATCATAAATTTATGATCTCTGGGTTAATCATTTTTGGGTTAATTGCTTAAAAGGTAGCAGTTTATCTTTGCTTCTATCTTTGAGTAAGTAGCTTCTTTGCACTATAAACAACCCTGAAGTTTTCAAATTTGCAGTTCAATGTAATTTGACCTTTAACAATGCATTTCAAGTTTTGATATGGTAACCTGGATTACCTTAAACCATAAATTTTGAGATAACCTCTAGGAGAAAAAGATAGATGGTTAACTGAGATAGAAATTAGACCCAAGTGGTTATCTATTTTTGCAATTAACCCATCATTTTTTATGCCAATTTCTGTAATTAATATTCTATAAAGTTAAAATCTTTATTGTTTCTCAAAATAATGGAAGTAAGTTGATTACCTATATTTCCACAGAACAAGCGTCTGAGACTGGAATCCAGCATACTGAAACTGATGCCGAGGGTGAGTTACGTGAATTACGAATGGGTTTGATTATAGTTTTTTTTTCTTTTTTCAAAACCTTCAGTTGGTTTTATGTTCGTTTAGTGCTGATGATGAGGACTATGCTGGGTTTGATTATAGCCTTATTGGACAACTTTTACGAGATACGATTGGTTTACTTGAATCGATTTATTCAGGAGGCAAGTGTTTTCTTTTTCTTGTTATTTACTCTCCTTTTGCCTATGCTTAGGTTGTTATTGTGCTGACTGCAATTATTAATACTTCATGGGCCTTGTACCTAACAACTCAGTGGTTATTGTGAAAGTGAAAGATCAAGTAACATATTCAGATAAGTGGGTTAAGACCAGTGAAATTGAAGGCTCACTTTCTTTGTGAAGTTGGACACTAGAAAGCCTATATTATTATGCCTCGTAAACAGAACAGCCTCGAGTAAGATTTAGTACATAAGTGATGTTTGCCGAGCGTGGGGAGTTGTCATTAAGTTTAATGGACTCACCGATTTTTATCACATGTATATTGTTTTGTTTTTCTATTGTAGTTATCTGAAGCTAGACGTTGTGCATATAACTGTCCAGAACACATTTCAATGGTTTAGGGGTACTAAGAAAGAGATAAACGCTGTTATTACCGGTTAACAGCGTTTAATTTTTTGCAGGATTTAATGTTACGAATTCAGCATGTTGTGGTTTAGGAAGATATAACGGTTGGATTATGTGTCTATCACCAGGAATGGCTTGTGGAAATGCTTCGAATCATCTATGGTGGGATTAGTTTCATCCAACTACAGCTGTCAACGAGATATTGGCAGATAACGTCTGGTCAGGATTGCAAACCAACATGTGTTACCCTATGAACTTGAAGGAGATGATAGCTCAAAGGGTCAGATGATGTGATCAAGCAGTTATACATGGCTGAAATGGCAATTTCTTTCTGTGAATAGTGAAATTTTCTAGTTTTTTTATCTACTTAGGCGATAGGATATTGTTAATTTTTTATTTTATTAGTTTTAAGGATTTTAGTGTGACTTGAATGGCGGCCAAAATGAAATTTTGACATAGATGGGATAAGTATTTTGCCGCAAGGCGTTAGTGTCAAAGTGTACATGATCGTATCAGGGGGTCTTTGTTTTCATAAGCCCTTTGTGATATGGATGTGTTATAATTTGAGATTTTTAGATTTTATCTCCCAACCCCGACATTAGCTAGGCTTCACGGTTTTCAAAGTTGTAGCTAAGTTCCTTTAAGTATAGGCAAATCGAACAGTCGGTGAATACAATCAGATTTTCTTTGCGCCTTTAACTTAACCACGTCAAACTTTGTGTTTTGTCATTGTATTTTTTCTTATTATATCGTGTATCTTGCCCAACCGTTACTTTTTGCTTTTAGTCGTGATGGGGATATTGGATTAGAGTTTATACTTATTTGTTTTTTTTGTTATGCAAAAGTGAATTAAGATAGTGTAATAAGATAAGGTTGAATTTTCTTAGGATAAATGGCGAGGATTAAACCTCAAGCGTTGTTACAACAAATCAAAAAGAAGAAAGCACCAAGAAGTATAAGTGTTACCACGATTGGATTGTACAGTGTAGCTCTTTGTTGTTATGCTCTTTTTCCTCTTTGCTACATACAGACCTTTGGTCTCAAAGGTTTGTTATATTTCCTTTCTTCTCCTGTACCTGATTATCGTTCAAATTATAATGGTCATGACTTATGAGAAGAGACCGAAAACCATTTCTGTTAGGAAAAGTGTGTGACCCGGGATACTTGTACATTTTCTGTTGGGAAAATTGTGTGACCCGGGATACTTGTACATTTTCTTGTGATTGATTTGGTCATGAATATAAAATTTGGATTATAATATACTTATATGAAGATGGTCATGTTGATACGTTTATACTTTCGCTCCAAATGTTCAGTTAATTGGTTTATACGAAACCCGGTTACTGCCTTGGTTTATACGAAACCCGGTTACTGCCAATTGCTCAGATATTAGGTTAAGATTTCCTGAATTAGTAATACAATAAGAGAAGCCGGTTCGATTTGTAGTAGTTAATGGTTTGGATATTATCGAGAAGCCAACTATTGCACATACAGATGATGCAGAGTGGTAAGTTCTAGTGTTGACTAATACTTTTAAATGATACTGTTTCATTCATCTTTTACAATTATTGTGCTTTTGAAAACATATATTGTATTCCATTATTTATATTGTTTTAGGAAAAAGATTCAGACTATAAGATTATCCAGTCATAGTTGATATGTGTTAAAATTTAGGTTTAAGAGGTTGATAGTCGAAGTGATGTGTGATCTCTCTCGTGACTACAAATTTTATGCTCCAAGGCATAAGTATAGGCGTTCTGGATAGAATCCTGTTTCAAGCATTTATGGCTTCCCTGTAAGTTTAATCCTGATTTTCAGGGGTGACACAATGGGTGGGTCTGGTACTCAGGTCACGGTTGGGTAACGGGTCAAAACGGGTCAATAATTAATGCGTCAAATATGATTGCAATAATTAAATAAATTTTCGAGTAAATATGACTTAGGGTTCTATGCATTAAAAATACATTTTGGGCGACTTTGGACTTGTTTGACCCATTAGACCTGCTTAAGCTATTTTTTCTGTTACTTTATTCTTTCCCTTTAATGCTAATATAAAGTATCCCTTAACATATTTCATTTTAGAATTTTCCCGGTCTTTGATAATTCTTCTCCCATGTCTGTTACTCAAGACTATCAATCTCTTACTGAAGTAAGATCCATTTCTGTAAGATATAGGATTTCACAAACACATCAAACCATAAACCATATGGGGCGTTCACAATGTTTAGAGAGAGAAAGTTAGAGAGACAAAGGGAAGAGAGTTGGGAACTATGTGAAACAAAGAAAAATGGTATTGAAAGCTCCAACCCTCTAACTTGGGAGGTAGAGGGTATTTATAGTGTCTTACAATAAACGCCACCTACGGGCTGTGGATCAGGCATACAGTTGGTAAAAACCCGTCCGTCCTCCATGGTATTACTTAACTAACAACTTACTAACACAAAATAACTACGACTACGAGCTTTCTAATGATTACATATACTTGAGGTGACCGACACTTTAATGACTAAATTTTATAATTCCTAACAATCTCCCCAAGGAGGTCACCTCAATTACACATATACCGAATGATATTACAATAAGATTGTTCTTGAATTCTTGTTTAGGTTCTTTGTTCAGAAGCTCGTAGACTTTGATTCTTCATGTTTTCTATGTTTGGATAATTCAAGTGGAGGTCTTTAACTAATCCACGTGATGATAAGTTTTAGCGGCTTTGAGATCATCACTTGCATAAATATCGACTCTTCCATTGTGGTGTTGAATTTGTGTAATGTTGTGACAGTGATTGACCGACATGCTCACCGCATTCGGATCATGAATTCTTTTCATCGAGTATCGGAAGGCTTTAGTTGATACATGATATTTGCGAGCTGTATAGCGAAGCATAGTGAAAAAATATCGAGTCAATGATGCACTAATCATGATTTCTTTGGAAATGAATGTGTTGTGTGAGCATGCGGCTATGGATTGACCTCTCCATTACGTCAGTACCAAACGTGTACGCATAGACAATTAGCAATAAAGCGTATAGAAAGTGTCTTTGATCACTTCGTTGAATTGAGGTAATTACCGCCCACGGTTCCCCGTTGATCATTACAAAGTACTTTGCCTGATCGGTATGATTCGAAGAATCTCCTTGACAGGGTTTTGATTGTTCTATTTGTTCTCAAACCGGGCGTCTCAAAGAGACAACCGGAGTGAGTAAACCAACGAATTTGAGATTCAGCTGATTGATGAAAAGAGATTTGAAAAACAATAATTATCTGCTCAAAATACAGTGTTTTTGCAATACAACGAAGGTTTTAAAGAAAAATCAATTATCAATCATAAACACCTTTTATTTTGAAATATTAATACGCAGTCGATGTGCTAGAGAAAAGAGTTTTAAGCACAACGACCGGTTTTTCAAAGGTATCCGTCAATCCTTTTCCGGGACCAAGGTTGATTCAAGATTGAATCGCCCCATCGTTTCTATCCAGTTGTCACATGGTTGATCTATTGGATAGATCTCACATGCCACCTACCAAGAGCTTGTTTGATGTTGGCTCTAGAAGGCTTTCCATCTTCATCGTGAATATGTTTGCATATCACTCAGATGTTATGGCAATGCCACAAGGATAATGCGTAGGACTCTTAAAATATATTCTCTCTTTCCACATTGTGTGAAATAGAGAGTCTTCATTGACAGTGTCCTTAATGAGATTTATTAATGATCTCGAGGCTCTAGACTCAATTGTGCACATTTGGTTCCTATTAGGAGACTAGGGAGAGGGTCTCCTTCTTCAATATCAACCATCTCTAAGAGAAGGTCGATAGATGATGTCGGTTCCCTTGTGAGAATGAAACAATTCCTTTTAAGAGGAACTTGAGTAGTTTGGGAAGATGTAGTGCGGTCGTCACTTTGGGTCCATGACGTCACTTGTCTTCAATACCATGTTACCTTAGTAACAACCAAGAGCATATGTATTGAACCGGTTTTACGCCGCCCTAAGGTTGAATAAATGGAGGGCTATTTCTTTTCACCCTTTTCACATTCAATCTTTTCATTATTCATCCTTTCGTTGCTTACCGAGACTTAATTACTAGAACCTTGTTGGGTTTATTCCAGTTCTAGCTCTATCTCAGTCGGCACTCTTCCCATATTCTCATTTTTCTCATTTTTTTTTCATCATACCTAAGGACTTCTACACTTTCTAGTGGATTGTCCCTGGGTAGATCCCTCCGGCTCTGGCGGGATCGTGGAACGAATACCTAACCTAACCATCCTTATAACACCATGCATAAAATAAATTGGTCGGTCTTTTGATATTGTTCATCAGCCGTTGGAACCAATTGAAAACCATTTGAAAATCAATCCAAGTACTTGTGATATATTATCAAAGCATTTTGTACTAGAATTGTTTTTGATATTTTAGAAAATGGCTCCCCCTCAACATGTACAACATATGTTCGAAATCATTTTGGCACATGGAGGCAAGAGGAAGAATTCACTTCTTTGATAAATATTTTCAAAAAAAAATCGACATTATTTTCCCGATCAAAATCAGTGTTTCAATACAGTTGAAGATATTTTCGGTAAAGAATGTGGTTTTCAAAAATTTGCTCCCCCTCAATATGTGCATCTGATTTTGAAATTGTTTAGCACATATTAGGGAAAACCTGCACTTAGAGACAAGTCCGTCACGTTTTAATCCATTTTGTTTTGATATAAATGCTCCCCCTTAACATGTGCATGAAAAATTTAAAATCGTTTGGCACATGAATGGTGGAGAGTTTGCTAAACGCATATCAAACCAATTATCGAGTTATCAGTTTAAATCCAATTTAAATCACAAAATCTCCCCCGATCACACTTTTCAAATCCTTTGAGAGTTGTGATCTCTATTGATTTAAATTAAATTTTGAGAGCTTTTGAGGAGAATAGTGACTTGCTTTTGAAAAACATTTTAACTGATAAGGATCAGATTTTCAGACTTTAAACTCCATTATTTAAACATGCATGAGTATCTTTTGAAAACATAACATTAGCAAAGGTCTTGAACCACTTGTATAAAACATTGTTCATTTTGATTATCCAAAGGAAAACCTTGCTCGTTTACGTGCCAATTGTTTAAAAATACTCTTTTTAATTCAATTGAAATCATTCTCCTCCTCAATCAATGACACAAGTTGTTGATTGATAAGCACAGTTGATTTACAAGAATAATAGAGTACAAGGTATTTTCAAAACAATTTTGTTTTCATTAGATGACAAATATTTTTCAGAAGAATCATTAGACGGAAAAATATTTGAAAAGAAAACATTTGTCTTTTTGATGACAAATATTTGTTTTAAGAATCAGAGCATGAGATTTGAAAAAATAAGATTAAGTATGGCTCTGTTCTTTCTTTTAAAAACGGGTTACTGCCTGAAATGACAATAAACCACCATTTTTCTCCGCCTTTTTTTTTAAACAAGTTATGTACATTCGAAGAACATCTAAAAACCCGTGACATTCTTTGAATGTCAACACAAAGTCCGTAGATGATATCGAATTAAGAAAAACATGACAAAATAACAATATTTTTGGGATTTTTCAAGATTTTCTAAATTTTTATGGATTTTGAAAATTTTATATTTTTCTATTTTCTTTTTGTGGGTTTTAAAATTTTGTATTTTGCTTTTTGAAAAAGTATATACAAGAGATAGATGAAGAAAGACCTTTACTCCTCGTCTTCTTCTTGAAGATGTTTGAGTGTTTCCGGTTGTAGACTCTTTAGACCAAGTCGTGGAAGAATGAACTCAAAACGATCTCTAGGAAGAGCTTTGGTGAAGATGTCTGCTAACTGGTGTTCAGACCTCACAAAATAGAGTTCTACCACGCCTTTTTCCACTTGTTCCTGAATGAAATGATGTCGAATGTCGATGTGCTTTGCTCTTGAGTGTTGAACATTGTTGCAAGAGAGAGCAATGGCACTTTTGTTATCACAATACAGAGGGATTTTGTTGAATTCAAAGCCATAGTCAGATAATTGGGATCTCATCCATAGGATTTGAGCACAACACGATGACATGGCTATGTATTCAGCCTCTGTAGAGGATATAGAAGTACTCATTTGTTTCTTTGAATACCAGCTCACAAGCTTATCACCCAAAAATTGAACATGTAAGATATAGGATTTCATAATCACATCAAAGCACAAACAAGTGAGGCGTATATAAGTTTTAGAGAGAGAAAAGGACATGTTCTAGTGATAGAAAAACACATGGAAGGTTAGATTCCAAATGAACATCCAACCCTCTCCCTTGAAGGGAGAGGGCTATTTATACAAACTACTACGCCCTCCTACGCGCTGTGGATCAGGCATACAATGGGTAAAGACCCGTCCTTCCTCTACGGTGTTGCACTAGACTAAACTATGCTAATAACTGACTAACAACTAACATAACAAGCGATATGTCTACGAGCTAACTTAAGCTAGATTGTTCATGGGGTGACCGATGCTTTACAATATAATTTCCAATTCCTAACAATCTCCCCCTAAGGGAGGTCACCCCATGAATTACATTATGAATCCTAGCAATCTATTTAATCTTTAATCTTGAGCTCGTAGACATCAACTCATTAACATTTTCAAACTTTGTGCTTTCGTGGTGATTTCATCATTGTCCAACTACAATGTATATTTCGTGGAGGTTATAGAGCTGATCCACATTGATGACCTTTGAGCTTTAAAAGAGATCCGCAGCCACAGTTAATCTCAACATCACCCATTGTTGTGTTGCCAGCATATGATGTTGTGATATTTGGACCGACATGCTCACATTCTGGATCATGATCTCTTTTCATCAGAGTAGCGGAAGCTTTTACTGGATCATGATATTTGCAGCAGCATAGCAGAAGCATGGAGTGAAAGTATCAGAGTCGTTGAAGCACCTATCATGATTTCTTTAGAGATGAATGTGTAGTGTGAGCATGCGGCTATGGATTGACCGCTTCATTCTGATCAGCTGCAAACGTCGGGCGTACCTGCATGCAACAGTTAGCAATAAAGTGTACAAAAGTGTCTTTGATCACTTTCGTTGAATTGAGGTACACGGCCCACGGTTCCACGTTGATCAGTACAAGTATTGCCTGTCGGTATAATTCCGAAGATTTCCTTGACAGGGTTTCGCAGCTGCTCTAGCTGTTCTCAAACCGGAACGTCTCAAAGAAGACAACACGGAGTGAGTGAACCAGCGAATTGAGATTCACTTATTGATAAAAAGAGATTTAAAAAAATAATCGTTTTTCGCTCAATAGGAATTGTTTTTGCAATACAATGAAGGTTTTAATGAAAATCAATTATCAATCATAAACACCTTTTATTTTGAAATATTAGTACACAGTCGATGTGCTAAAGAAAAGAGTTTTTAAGCACAACGACCGTTTTTCAAAGGTATCCGTCAATCCATAACCTGAACCAGGATTGATTCAAAAGATTGAATCGCCCCATTGTTTCTGTTCAGTTGTCACATGGTTGATCTATTGGATAGATCTCACATGCCACCCACCAGGAGCTTGTTTGATGTTGGCTCCAGAAGGCTTTCCATCTTCATTGTGAATATGTTTGCATATCACTTAGATGTTCTGGCAATATCACAAGGATAATGCGAAGGACTCTCTATATATTTACTTACTTTCTACATTGTGTGAAATAGCAAGACTTCGTTAATTTAGTGTCCTAACGAGATATTTGGTTTCCTATGTCGGAGACTAGGGAGAGGGTCTCCTTCTTCAATATCAACAATCTCTAAGAGAAAGTCGATAGATTATGTAGGTTCCCCGTGAGAATGAAACAAGTCCTTTTAAGAGGAACTTGAGTAGCTTGGGAAGTTAGTACAGTGCGTCACTGGGTCCATGACGTCTTGTCTTCAATACTGGCGTTACCTTGGTAACCACCAGTAGCATATGTATTGAACCCGGTTTCTGACCTAAGGTTGAATTATTGGAGGGCTATTTCTTTTCACCCTTTTCTCATTCATTTCTTTTTCATTCTTCAACCCCTTCAGTGCTTACCGAAACTTCATTACTAGAACCTTGTTGGGTTTATTACAGTTCTAGCTCTATCTCAGTCCGCACTCTTCCCATTTCTCATTTTTCTCCTTTTTTCATCATACTTAAGGACTCTACACTATCTAGTGGATTGTCCCTGGGTAGATCCCTCTGGTTCTGGCGGATCGTGGGGACGAATACCTAACCTCACCATCCTTATAACTCCATACATAAAGTAAAATGGTCGGTCTTTTGGTACAGTTTATTCCTTCTCGAAACCAATTGAAAAATCATTTGGAAAAAACAATCAAGGTACTTGTGATACGAGATCAAAGTATTTTGTACCTTAATAGTTTTGATCATTTAGAAAACCTCCCTCTCAACATGTGCATATGATTTGAAATTGTTTAGCACATGGAGGCAAGATTTCTTTGAAATATTTTCTTCGATCACAGTTTTCATGGAAAAAGCCATTTGATTTTCTTTGGTAAATTCTCCCCCTCAATATGTGCATAGGATTTGTAAAATAATTTAATCACATAGAGGCAAGAGTTCTTTTGAAGTACATCCACGATTGCCAAATATTTAGAAACCATTTAACATACCATCAAGGTACCTTATGTTAAAACATGGAAATCTTTGTACCTTGAAGATTTGTATTTGTTTTGAAATGCTCCCCCTTAATATATGCTTCGAGATTCGAAAAGAGTTTAGCACATATTAGAGAGCAAGATGCTTTGAGACAAAATGGTCATTTTTTATCATCTTTCATATTAATGTCACATTTTCTCCCCCGATCAAAAATTTCAAATCCTTTGAGATTTTGGATCTCAAGTGATTTAAATATGTATGAAACAAAACATTTGTTGGAGAAAAATGTGTCCGGTTTTATATGATCTGAAGTGGACAACACTGAAGTTCCCTTTTTTAGAGAAAAGGGAAACCATAATACATAACCTAACACTATTACATACATTATAGTTGTTCATAGTACATGCACCACATTTTACACAACAAAAGTACAAAACAGAAACTACTTCCGGAAGATGTCTTCATTCAGTTCTTTGAAGCAGCTTATAGTGACCTGCACGAAGTCTACCACCTACAAAGCTTTCAAGGCTGCGATAGATCATTCTAGTCTTCAATCTTCGTCTGATTGCAGCAATGAAATCTTCACACCTCTTCAAATCCTCATCAGACCAGAATTTTGTTTTGTTCCCCGGCTTCATATCAACTTTGATTTCTTTCACTCTAGAGTTCAATTCTTCTTCGACCATCTTGAGTGTACCATCACTGAATTTGTATAACTTACACAATCTCATTAACATTCTTGACCCGTATCTGTCAGTGAAGATGACTGCTCTGGGGGTGTCAATCACTATATATTCGTGACGATATTCATGTCCTTTGGCTTCCCATTGCGGTCTTGTAAGATTGACCCGAGTCTGGTAACTTTCTATTCCCAATTGAAAATCCCCAACTCTTAGTCGAATGACCAAGCCTCTGATCCAGAGATTGACCGCAGCCGAGAGAGCCTTCTTCTCACGAGCAGGAAGATGGTCAAGGTGTCCTTGGAGGTTCAGAAGATAGAGATCTTCAAAGTCATTTGGCATCAGATGTTTGAAGTCGTTTTCTTCTATAATGTGCTCTTTCAAGTCTGCTCTTCGAAGAACAATCTTCTTCAGGTAATCATACCCGTAGATTGAGAAGATCTCTATACTGATAACACTTAGAATACGCAGCCTGGATCGAACAGCTCTGCGACTCTTCTTAGCACTATGTCTGTCGATGTAGAATTGCTTCTTCTTGAACCACCAATGAGAAATACCATATGAGGCGGCAATGTCATACTGTTGCTCTTTGTCTGCCCAGAATTGATTCGGTACCATCTGTTCAAGACCTTGATCAGTGTAGGTAGCAGCTTTCAACTTTGAAATCGATAAAGCTGGTCTTCTTTCAGAAGTGCGAGCACATAGATAGTCCAGGTCATGGTTGAAGAAGAACTCTGACTGAAGGGTCATATGTCCAGGTTCACCACCGAGAGGAAGAGGGTTGTTCACATCAAACCTATTGATCTGCTCACTAACTTGATCATTCAGCATTTTATAGCATTCTTCCATCTGTATTGAAGCTGATTAACATCCGAGTGGAAGACTTTAACTATTTCAAATGTTGGGCCTTCAAGATCTTTAGGAGTGATTGATGTAATTTCCTTCTTCTCACAAAACCACTTTATAAAGCTTCCCATATCCCCTGTGAAGTGAAGAAGAGAATCTTCTGCTGGTGCTTCATAGTTGGAAATAATAGTTGAAGCCCAATTATTTTATGGGTTTGTTGAATCAGACTCGGGAATGAACCATGAAGGTTCAGGAGTTTAAGGTTTATCTTGGGTAAGCCAACTTTGAGTAACATCCTTTGAAGGTGTAGCTCTAGACGTTTTGATGCGTTTTCCCTCAATATAAGCATCCAACCAATCTTCTTCTTCTGTAACATTGAGGATGTGCTTGGTAGAAGCATCATCATCTTCTGATTCAGACTCTTGAGCAACGAAAGACTCTTCATTAATTATTTGCTCTTCTGGAATAGTGGGGATGGTTGGTGTAAACCGGGAGTCGACGGTGGTCCATGCAGTAGACATCTTTTGAGATCTTTGACCACTTGAAGTACCGGTTTGTTTCTGAGTTGTTGGTGGTGGTAAAGGTGGGCTTGCCTTGTGAGGAGTGGTTGTACCAGACGGTCCTCCAACTCCAGATGTGCCTGCACCACCAGTAGGAGGTGGTGGTGGTGACTTGGGACCTCCAGACATATCTCTTGAATCCATCGGGACTGACCTTCTTTTCTTCTTAGCTTCCCTTTCACGAACATCGACTACAAACTGCTCATGATCATCATGCCTCATAGATTCATCGAGTGCCTCGTATAATTTATTATGTGTACTGTGCAAGTGCTCTCCTGCCTCATACATTCTTTCTGAGAGAACTGATCTCATGTCAGAGATTGGCAAGTCTTTGAATCGTTGAAGTAATGGAGCCTTCATTGCCCATTCAACCGCATCTTTAATATCTGCTTCTATTGCCTTTGTTACAACTTCATCGAGATTAAGATTCTCCAGTTTTTTGACACGACTATCAAGATTGTTGACAGCTATAGGAAAATGTTTCTCAATAGTTGCAATGCGTAACATGGCCTCTTCAAGAAATTCCTCAGTTGTTTTAACAGGAGGAGGTGAGGCACGAGGAGGTGAGGCAGGTGGAGTGACAGGATCACTGATGGTGACAAATTGTAGAGGATCATTAGCGGGTTTAAGTGGTGGAAGTGCAGTAGTCATAGCAGGTTCAAGTGTTGGTGTGATTGATGGAGATGTGACAGCAGTGGAGACCTTTGGAGCCGACATCGGAGGAACAGTTGAAGAGTCTTGTTGAATAGTGACCGAGAACATGGACTGAACTTCTTCCTTTTCATTCGTTTGCTTGTCTGATTCGATGTCTGAGGGACCGTCTTTTAAGAATTGGTCACCGTACGAGAAGTCAGCATCAAGATTCTTAAGTGAGGAAAGAGATCCTGTAGACATGTTTGTTTCTTCAAGACGCTTGTGAACTTCAGATCCTGGCTCAAGGTTCTCCTGTGGGTCTTTTAACAGCTCATTTTTATCACTTACTGTTTCAAGCACTGGGATCTCTGCAGAAAAAGGGTTCTCCTGATTTTCTTCCTGTGCATCACTGGACCTGGGAGAATCAACCGATCTCTCTGTCACATCAATGTCCATCCCAGATTGCTCTTGTGTAGAGGATGATACAACATCTCTTTTCTTGAGGATAAACTGGGTAGTTGTTTTGGGAGGTGGTGAAGAGATATTCAGTAGCATATGTGCAGCTTGTTCTGCTTCTCTTCCAACAATTCCTTTACCTTTGTCTTGTGTGGCAAGATTGATTTGTCGAGGTGCTGACTCTGGCTCTCTTATCATGACCCCTCCCACTGGTGGTCTTTGAGACTCGTTCAGACTGTCAAGGCTTTGCTTAATTCCTTGTAGGAGTACAGCTTCGTCTTCATCAATCAACTCTGTCACACTTCTTGGAACCTTAGATCCCTCATCATTACCCTTACCAGCGTCTCTTTTTCTCCTCTTTTGCTTTTGTGAAGGAGAGACATTAAATGCAGAACTATCAAGTCTCTTGTTTTTCTTGGGAAGACTTGAGTATGTGGTTCCTGATTGTTTTGATTTTGATTGTGTGGAAGTGGACTTGGGTGTGTCGCGGTTGAGGCGAGGCTTTCTTTACATAACTCTTGAAGTAATCAACATTCTTGATTCTATCATTAAGCAAAGCTTCGAGGCTGGCATTCGAAAATCTCCTTGTCATGTCCTCTGGCAATATATTTAATGTTGCCAAGAACGAATTCATCACGGCTTCATGCCAAGGCACTCGCTACGTGAGTTGATCCGGTGAGTTTGTAGCAAATGATGGATAATGAGTTTTGAGAATCTGATGCTGGGTATCACTCTTTTGCCAAGACTTTTTCTTCCTTTGACTTTATTCTTAGATTTAATTCTATCGGAGATAAATGTGTCTAAGGACAAGATGAATTCTTCCCAGATAAGTTCAGCGAAGTCAATATTTTTCCCTTTGACTATTCCCCACAGTATTTGCATTATGGGGCTCGTACTCAATGCTTCGTCCCTGATGTTTTACCGGTCAGGCATAGATTGAGGATTGTGACGATTGATCTCCATGGTTGATATATTTCCGCATTGATGAGAGATGAAATCTTGGTTATTCTTTTCGGGTATCCCAATTCGTCGACAAAGACTAAGATTTCATGAATAGAGGGTGGAGTGATGAATTTGTTGGAAGGGTTTCTTGGTGTGATCACGAAGAGCATCCACGAGTGTCAACCGAGATGTCATACCATTTGTATTCAACCTTACACGAGTATGACGCAAATATCTTATCCCAAGTACCTGTTTTCCAGAATTGCTGAAGGTAGATGGATGGGACTGTGCAACGCTTGGTTAGGGCATTAAAGAAGTTGGTATCCTTCAAGATGTCGACAGCCAGTCGGTAAGTTGGATTATGTTGCCCTCTATCCATATCTAAGTAGCAGTTGCTCTTAGCAATTGACACCCATTCAGCACGAGGAAGTAATTCTTCATCAGTCAGAGTGACAGTTGGTGTAGAGGCAGTAGGAACATCAGAGGATGTAATGTCAGCCATTGAGATCTGATAGTTACACATACAACACAAACCATATCCAAGAAATTTGTTAGGTTAAGACACTGATACACATTATGACTAATTTATAACCCAACATTTAGAGCTTCAGAAAGAAGGATATGACAAATATGGAGACATAGAATGCAACACTCAGAAAAATGTAATCAGTATGCAGAAACTTATGGGTGTAGGATAATATTTGGGAGAGGACATCAAAATATATAATACCACAAGCAATATTGACAAAGATATATGTTAAATCGCACACTACAACTCGCTTTGGAACAACAATTTGAGCAACTCGCATAACACAACAAGCATAGGTAACAGTTGGTAATCAACACGCATACTACAAGACATATGAGGTAGTCCGCATATGGCAACTCGCATCCAACAACTTGCTTTGGTTATAGAGTAACTCGCATAGGACAAAGTGAGTGATAACTCGCATACATTACAATGTATGAGGCAAATCGCATATGGCAACTCGCATGCATCAACACGCTTTAGTCAAACAATGGTTGGTCAACATATATATGCTAACTCGCATACATTAGAGACATGGAGCAAGTCGCATATGGCAACTCGCATATGATGATAGATAACACGCATAGGCAACTCGCATAGGATGCGTTGAATCTGGACATATCGCATAGGCGACAGGCAACACGCATACATAAAAATGCAACTTGCATATACCTCGCTTTCAATAATAACAGTATCAACTCGCAATTAAGCACACTTTCAAGGAAACATCAGGGCAACACGCATACAAGAAACTCTAGGCAACTTGCTATTATGAACGTTCCATGAACAACCCAATTAAACACTCAAACACATGATTAAACATACTCCGAAAGGATCACAACAAGAATCTACATATAATGGACAATACCAACAACCCAATCAAATCCAATAACAATTTTTACCATAACCTTTAGTCACCACAACACACGCATATCCAAAATGAACCAATAGATCGACCAGTCATTTACAACACATGACATAGCTTAAACGAACAAACCTAAGACTACTTTCAACATCATTTTATCAAAAACATACAAACCTAGAGTCCAAATTTTTTATCGATATGAGAACGAGGAGACACGATCTGCAGGGGGTTTAAGATAAAAATGGTTCAAGTACAAATCATGAAAACGGTAAGATAAACACAATCAGATAGCAAGAATGACCTACCACACAATCACCAATTGATAACTCGCTTAGAAGAGAGTTGAGAGAGAATAGTTTTAGCGAGATGGATATTTGACCAAGAAAGATTATGATTTAACCAAGACACCCAACCCGCATACTTAGGTAAACAATTATAGCGAGTTGACACTTTTAGTCCCTTTACTTAGCATAGCAACTCGCATACCAGGTACATAGTTATAGTGGGTTGACACTTTTAGTCCCTATACAAAGCGTAGCAACTCGCATACAGATAAAACATAGCAACTCGCATACCAGTACAAGCATAGCAACTCGCATACAGATAAAAGACGCCGCATAATATAAAGACATGACAAAAATATCTCCACATAGCAAAACACCTTATATCACACCAAAAATCATAAATTAACACCACATAGCATGCAACAGCCAAATCACACTAATAAGTATGCAGATGATTAAACAACCAAAGAACTAAATCAACTGAAGGTGCACAATTCTCCCCCTCAATCAATGATACGAGATAGTGAGTAATCATTGATTGACTTAGTATCATGACAGTGAGATTAGGACAACTTAATTATGAGATTGTAAAAACAAATAATATTAAAGGTTATAACGGCTCTGTTCGAACTTCATCTAAAGTCTCGTGTCATTGTTGAATGACATTTCTAGGACCGTAGATGTTATCGATGACAGAAACTTGAGTAAAAACGAGTGTAATAAAAATATAAAATTTAGATATATATAAAAGATTGTGTAAAAAAATTATATATATAAATTTTGTTTTTGTTTTTGCTTTTTTTTTAAAAATTGTACAAGACTTAATAAGTACGAATCCTGAAAAGAGGGGATCAGGAGTCAGAGTACGAGGTACATCAATTCTGACAAGCTACAATTCTAGAGTGAGCATTCTTCAGTTCTGATGGAAACCAGGTCATGATGTTCATGAATGAATTGAGCATTGTACCTGAAAAAGATTGAGGACACTTTGTACTAATAGCACATGTAGTATTGCAAATAGGTGGGTTAGTGACAGGTATATCCTCAATTTTTGATGTAGTACAGTCAGGTCTAGGAGTATCATAAATAGACATCCCGTTAAGTTCAACATTCTTGAAGATTTTTTCTGTGGGGAACCACTTCAGACAACTTCTAGGTGAGTAAGTCCATTTGGTACCCGTGAACTTAAAGAGTCTACCAGTAGGAATCCACTTAAAACAACTGCTAACAAAGTTAGATAAGGCTAGATTCCTGTTCTGAGCATTGGTCCTTTTGCATTTAATTTGCTTCTTAGGTGATTGGTCAGTCATTTGACTCCTTAAATTCCTGATCTTAGATTTCTGAGCCTTCAGCTGGGAATTGTCATTCCTCAAGTTGGAATGAATTAGCGAAGTGACTGGTTTCGACAAAACTATATTATTATCAACTTGGGAGGCAAGCTTAGATTTTGATAATTTAAATCTTTCTGTCTTAAATGCATTGGGCTGCCTAGTTACGGGGCGTTTAGTGGCATTATGAGCAATTGATTTCTCCAATGTTGATGGTTTTGCGAACTTAGTATTCACTCTATTTCCCATATTTTTCCTAAGCTCATTTTTTAAAGCACGATATTGAAACTCTTATCTGAATTTGGGTTTTGAGGGTATCTATGTAGTTGTCATTGAGTTGATTTTATCTATCTGTTTGGTCCTACACTCCAATGAGTTCTTCTTCAAGGATTCATTTTCTCTTAGCAAATTAGCAACACATAGGGCTAGTTCCTCATTCCTAGACTTAATTGCATCACAAGCTTCAACGTTTATAATGTTTATACCCGTATTCATGTTCATTTGAATGTCTGATATTTGTTTTTTCAGATTACAAATGGTTGAGTCTTTGTCTAGAATCTGAGTTTTTAATTGATTAATTTCAAAAAATTCACGGAATTATGGGAATTCTGGATTTGTGCATGCATTTGAAACAGGAGAATTTTCTTCCTTTTGTTGTAATGCAATTTCCAAGGAAATGCAATGTTTTTCAAGAATTTAATATTTGCAAGAAAGTTCATCAAATGCCCTTTTTGAAACCATATCATTAGTTTTAAAACATACAGACTCAGTCTCAACCATATCAATTTTATCAGAATCATGTTTATCCATAAATTCAAATGGTTTGGATACGTTACAAGATGCATTGTGTTGATCATTCAAGAGTAACTCATCAGATGACACCAGATCATCCATCGGTCTGACACTTGCATCCTCATCACTTGTACTAAGCGTCAATGAATTTCTGACAGTTTCAGGCTCCTCAGTGTCAGATTCTTTGCATTCATTGTCAGCAGATACGACATTCGATGCCATTCCAATTTCATCGCAGTAATCAACTAATGGTGCTCTACACTCGTTCAACTTTCTGATCACAGCATCCCCTGATAGTTCACAATTATCTCTCAGTTGTTCCTGGACTTCATTGTCATTTGCTTTAGCAGCTTCCTCAATGTACATCTCCATATTATCCATTAATTGGATGAATGTATTGGTAAATTCCCGAATTTCCATTCCAGTATGCCTTTTGAAGGTGATACTCGACAATTGTTGATCAAAATCTACTGAATATTCCTTATTGATAAATGGCTGGAATTGTTTGTGAATCATCTGAAGTACAACCATGGAATCATTTTTTATTATTTTCCCATTGATGAGCTGGTTCTTCAATTGTTCAAGGTATAGTAACAATGTTTTCTTTAGTGAAGGTAAGTCCTGACGGAAAAGGGCACTGCATGTTCGATCCATGGATGTGGATAAAACTTGTGAGATATGAGAATGAAGCAGTAAATAAGGTTCAATACTGCATTCAATATGTAATTGCTGCTAAGGTTCATTTGGGTTGGACTCAAAGTGTGAAGGGTTTAGATCATCATTGGTTGAATCATTTAAGGTCAAGCATTCTGAGTAGTACATACTTTTGTCGGCAGTCCAGAGTCATATAGTTTGAACACATTAGAGATTACTGGATCAGTGGAGTAAGCCATGAATGTCGGACTTTACGGGATTTTATAATTCTTTGATTAAACCGGAAAATAGATTCTTTCACGGGATTTTACAAAATCAAAAGAACAACCGTAAAGCGTAGCAAAAAGAAGTAAAAGTTCTCAATAGACAAGTCGCTAAATAGTCAACTCGCTTTAGTATCAACTCGCTACACAATCAACTCGCTAAAAGAAACAAATCGCTTAAAAGTCAAGTCACTTAAAGAAACAACTCGCTTAATAACCAAGTCGCATACAGAGACAACTCGCTTAACCACCAAGTCGCTTAAGATAACTCGCTAGCAGTACAACTCGCTTAATAGCCAAGTCGCTTAGAACTCAAGTCGCTTAAAGAAACAACTCGCTTAGAACCCAAGTCGGATAAATAGTCAACTCGCTAAGTAGCCAAGTCGCTTATACCAACTCGCTTCTAATGAAGAAGCAACTCGCATCCAAGAAACTCAACTACGAGTCTCAACTCGCTTTGTACACTTTTCACAAATACCCACTTTATCAATCAAAAGCGACCAAACCACAATGATTTAAGCTTTCCAATTCAAAACCTAAACACATATGATGATCCTAAACACAAAAGTACAATCAAAATTCAAACTTTAACACTAGAAATTTGTCCAAATGATTCAAAATCTCCTAAACACTTATACCCCAAAAACCATATGAAATCCACCAAAACAAAGAGCATGAAAGATGAGTGATCAAACCATGGCTCTTGATACCAATTGTAAGATATAGGATTTCATAATCACATCAAAGCACAAACAAGTGAGGCGTATATAAGTTTTAAAGAGAGAAAGGGAGATGTTCTAGTGAGAGAAAAATACATGGAAGGTTAGATTCCAAATGAACATCCAACCATCTCCCTTGAAGGGAGAGGGATATTTATACAAACTACTACGTCCTCCTACGGGCTGTGAATCAGGCATACAATGGGTAAAGACCCGTCCTTCCTCCACGGTGTTGCACTAGACTAAACTATGCTAATAACTGACTAACAACTAACATAACAAGCGATCTGTCTACGAGCTAACTTAAGCTAGATTATGCATGGGGTGACCGATGCTTCACAATATAATTTCCAATTCCTAACAGAGCACCTCCAGATGTACTTTGACGAGTATCTTGACATCCTGCATGGTCAGCATCTACATAGGCTGTTAGTGACATACCGGTGTCCTTCGGGGTACCAAAGTCCCATGTTGATGGTTCCTTGGAGATACCGAAAGACCCGTTGAACCGCTTCAAGGTGCTTTTTGGTAGGCTTAGCCTGGTATCTAGCACACATGCATACAACGAACAGAATATCAGGTCTACTGGCTGTGAGGTATATCAGGGATCCAATCATACTTCGATATTTTGTTTCATTTATCATGATCCCTGGGTGGTCCTCATCCAGTTTGGTACGTTTTACCATGGGAGTGTCAACGGTGTCACAAGTGTCAAATCCATATTTCTTTAAAATTTCATTTGCATATTTAGATTGATTAATAAAAATGCCTCCGGGACTTTGTGAAATTTGTAATCCCAAGATTAAGGTCTTACTTTCAGTGGAAATAGTTCTAGGAACTAAATACATTGGTGTATTAGGAGGATACACAGTAGCTGGAGGCATTTTCCTAAGGGGGGTGTTTGTTACAACAAGATTATCTGCTTTTTGCTTATCTAAATCCTTTTTATAGAACACTTGTTCGGAGTGTACTTGTTTGAGCCTAAATCCATTTTCCTTTTGTAATCATGGGGTTTGAACGTTATGTTTTGCTTTTTACACTCAGGATCTTTTAGCTTCATATTCATTTTCTCCCTAGAGATATAATCTAATTGCATATCTTCCTCAGTGCACTCAGCGCAACTAGGTTTCTGCCTAGGCTTAAGGATTTCATTACCATCATAGATCACATTTTGAGCAGCTTTTTCTATCTTACCATACTCTGGATTGGTTTTCTCTACAATGGGAATACTATGCTTATCGCTGAGAACTCTATGCTTAGTGATCATGTGAGCAGTCTGAATGGTATTCCCTTGTACGTACAACTTATTTTCAAGCTTGTTTTTCAAAGTTTTTAGATTAGAAAAATCATTCAAAAGTTTTGATTCCTTAGCACTGAATTCTTGTTTAAGTACTTTTACATTATCTTGCAGCTCTTGCTTTTGCTTAACAGTTTTAGAAAGCTTTTCTTGTAAGGAGTTTAACTCTTGTTTTAACACTTCTTCTCTAAAGTTACTTTTTCTAATAATTGTACGCATTTGGTCATCCATTTCCTGCTCACGGGTAGTTAACTCAAACTTAGCACGTTGTTCATAAATAGAAACTTGTTCTTTATAGGCATTCAGTTCAGAGATAACAGAATCATCAGGGGCACACGCAGTGTATTCATAAAAAACATAGTCATTATTGACTGCAAAAGATGCTTCACTTGGTACAATCTCACTTTCACTTTGCTTCACATATTGATCATATGGGACAATATTGCTATTACCCTCATTATCAATATCTGATTCATAAGTTTCAAGAGATTGTACTTCATTATGCATCTTTTGCTCATCAACCTCATCGTATAGTTTTAATACCTCTGAGATGATTGATTCTTTGGATTGACCAGCCTGTTGTGGTGATGAGACCTTTGGAGAGACCATGGGCGAGATGCTAGCCATGAATATTATCTGGGCAGTAGGTTCATCATCCACATCCGAATCATAAGCATCACAGTCAGCTACTTGAAATGCATTTGGATTGTTCTGACCCATACCCTGTACTGGCTGTTCATCCAGCATCGGCATCATAAGTCTTGGCATTTCCTTCACAAGAAACATGACTCTTCTTCATCCAAAACCACTTGTCCTGAGCTTGTACATGCAACATCTTGTCTCTGAAGTATTCTGCATTTTGAGGGTGTTTTGGAGATGTGCAGTTCCTTGCAATGTGTCCATCCCCACCACAGTTGTAGCATTTGACTGGCTTCACTTGTCCCTGATTGGCATTTCTCCCATGATTCTGATTAGCCACATACCCTCCACCTACTCCACCTCTTCCCTGTTCATAATGCCTACCTTGAACTGGTTGCACCATAACCTTTCCATCTCTGACAGTAGCTTGATTGTATGGGTTGGATCTTTGTTCTGAGGTTATTGTTGGTGTGAGAAGTGGTATTCAGATTTTGACTAACCATGAGAGACAGTTGATTGATGAAGTTTTCCATGAGTGTTTTTGAGCCTGGAGGCTTGTATACTGGATCAGGAATGAGCTTGTAATTACCATTACCAGTGGGTATGACTTGAGAAGCTTTTGTGGTAATTCCAACATTGGTGTAGAATGCTGTAGAATCATTTGATGAACTTGTTTCACCCTGTTTAGTTTTGAACTATTCAAGAATCATTCTTTCAAACATAGCATGTCTCTCATTCTGAAGAAGGAAAGCATACAGTTGCTCATAGTTGGTGTTCTTCAATCCTTTGGTTAGCTTCACAAAGGTGACAAATTTGTGCCATTCGGGATTCATGTTGTTCACAAACTTTGAATTCAGCTGAATATTTGGCATGGTCATTTTGATATTCCTCATATCATTCACAAGCTTGTGGAATCTCACGTAATATTCATAGACACTTTCTTCTGGTTTCATCTTAAAGTGCTCAAATTCATCATACAGCTGTGATTCTCTGTCTTCCTTAGTCAATTCAGAACCTGATAGAAGCATCTTGACATTATCCCAAACTGCCTTAGCTTAAGTGTTGTGATTGATAAGCTTGTAGATATCTTTTGGAAGACCCTAAAGTATAATGTTTGACGCCCTGATATCAGCATTGAATTCTTTTTCTCCTTATCACTGAGCTCATCATACGTCTTTGGTCTGTCCAATCTAAATATCATTGTTCCATCCGCAGCAGTATCAATTATGTCTCTTGTAGTCTCAATCTGATAAGGCCCTTCATCAATTGACTTGAGAATGTTGACCCCATTTTCTTTTCCCAAACATACAACTGATTCTTTGAGCCCATGAGTCATAATCCGGTTTTGTCAAGCATAGGTGGACGAGTATCGATCAACTGCTTGAACGTCCTCAGCTACAAAAGAAACGATAGTAGGCACGTTGTTTGACATGATTACAAGTTCTACGGGATTTTAATATTCTTTGATTAAACCGGGAAATTGATTCTTTCACGGGATTTTACTAAACCAAAAGAACAACCGTAAAAATGTAAGCGTGAAGAAGTGACAAGTCTCAATAGACAAGTAGTTAAACAGTCAACTCGCTTTGGTATCAACTTCAAGTAGCAATCAACTCGCTTAAAAGACAGTTCGCTTAAAACTCAAGTCGCTTAAAACAACTCGCAATAGCTAAGTCGCATACAATGACAACTCGCTTAACCACCAAGTCGCTTAAACCAACTCGCTGACACTACAACTCGCTTAATAGCTAAGTCGCTTTAAAACTCAAGTCGCTTGAAGAAACAACTCGCTTAATAACCAAGTCGCATATACCAACTCGCTGCTAATACAACTCGCTTAATAGCCAAGTCGCTTATACCAACTCGCTTTCAATAACAAAGCAACTCGCTTCCAAGAAAATGCAACACCGTAGCGCAACTCGCTTCGTACTTTTTTAAAAAACAACCACTTTTTCAATCAAAAACAACCAAACCACAATGATTTAAGCCTTCCAATTCAAAACCTAAACACATATAATGATCCTAAATACAAAAGTACAATCAAAATTCAAACTTTAACACTAGAATTTCTACAAATGATTCAAATTCTCCAAAACACTTATAACCCCAAAAACCTTGTGAAATCCACCAAAACAAAGAGCATGAAAGATGAGTGATCAAACCTGGCTCTTGATACCAATTGTAAGATATACGATTTCACAAACACATCAAACCATAAACCATATGGGGCGTTCACAATGTTTAGAGAAAGAAAGTTAGAGAGAGAAAGGGAAGAGAGTTGGGAACTATGTGAAACAAAGAAAAATGGTATTGAAAGCTCCAACCCTATACCTTGCAAGGTAGAGGGTATTTATAGTGTCTTACAATAAACGCTACCTACGGCGTGGATCGGCATACATTGGGTAAAGACCCGTCCGTCCTCCACGGTATTACTTAACTAACAACTTACTAACACAAAATAACTACGAATACGAGCTTTCTAATGATTACATATACTTGAGGTGACCGACACTTTAATGACTGAATTTTCTAATTCCTAACAATTTCTTTTAATCATATCTATTTGAAATTTGAGTCCGAGTAATTTAGCATGAAATGGTGCATTTATTTTTCCTTATCTTTTGTCTATAATATAATTCCAGCCACATAATCCACAGCAGACACCATCAAAACAACATATGCAAAGTCTTCCACAGGGTCGATATCATATTGTGAGCGAGAACCATCAATCTATAAGTCATGGTCAATATTCTCAACACAATCAATGTGGTTCATCCTCACACCTTCCTGAGCTCGGCCATACTCAGTGTACCCCTACCATGTCTCAGCAGATGGGTTGTTTACAACCACTTCACCTTTGAGGCCGATTGCATGTACTGGTAATGTTTCTCTTTGTTTTATTTCTATTTTTTAGGGGTTAATAATAGTTTAATCCTCAAACTCTCACCCATTCTGGGAATGTTTTTGTTCTTAACTTAATTTGCGCCCCTTAACTTTTCTTATCACACCAACTTATGGAAAAAAAGTTATTTATGTTTGAATAAGACAACAAACGTCAAGGGCAACAATGGGAAAAAAAGTAAAGGTTAAAAAAACATTGCTTAAAAAAAGTTAAAAGTGGATTAAATCATCGATAATCCACTTTTATATGTCTGTTCACTCATTTTAGTTTATTATTATTTCTTGCATGTCTTTATCATAGCCAACCAGCCCTGCAAAGTTCTGTGATGAATGTGGTTCCCTATATTTGCGCCAGACTTCCAAGTTCTGCTAAGAATGTGGTGTCAAGAGGCTTGGAATATGACATTTTCCCATTCTTTGTGTATACAAGGCAGTGTATGTGGTAGTAGAGCTTGGATCTATATTTAAATACTCACATATGGGTCTGACAATTGGACTTCAATTGGTAATCAATATTGTTGTGTTGCTTGTAATACAAATAGCTCAAGACTCTAGTAACATCACAATTTGACGAGCTGACTGGGTATCATTAGCTAGTTTTGTGTTTTGATTCATTACCGAATGTACTAATTTATGGATAGTGCTGGTTTTCAACTTAAAGTTATTGGTAATGAAAGAAGTTATTGTACATAATGAGCTTTATGGTACAAAATATGGTTATGGAAATTCTAGTTTTGGTTATAAACAGGTTACTCGGCTCAGTGTGTATTTTACTTGTACGTTGTATTCAAAATATCTCTAGTGATCCATCCCACATATAAAAAAGTAACACGATTACATGAAAAGTAGCACAAATATAGTTTGATCCATGATTAAAGCAATGTTGGTGTTAGGATTTAGAAAATCCATAGTAAAGTGTCGGTCACCCCAACTATACACTAGCACAAGTTAGCTCATAGACATATCGTTATTTACTGTTTATTAGTATAGTTATTAGCTTAGTGCAACACCGTGGAGGACGAACGGGTCTTTACCCAATGTATGCCTGATCCACAGCCCGTAGTGGCGTAATATGTAAGAACTATAAATAGCCCTCTTCATGTGGAGAGGGTTGGTGCTTTCATTATTCTAATCATACAACTTTCTTTTTCTCTCATCTCTTTCTCTCTCTAGAAAGTATCCCACCCATCTCTCTCTCTCTAAAATCTTCTTGTTTGATTCTATCCTCATACATGATCTTTGATTAAAACAATAACTAATATCCGACAAATGGTATCAAGAGCCATGGTTTGATCTTAGATATCTTGTGTGCTTGAATTTTTAAGTGGTTATTGTTGTTTTCCTTTGGTTCGAATTCTTATTTGTTTATGCACCAAGTTCGAATTTTAATTGGTTTAATATGTTAAAGCTTTGTACTTTCATGTTTAGGAGGGGTAGATAAGCATAGTTTGATGCTTGGTTAAGTTATATCATAAGTTTTGGGGCTGTTTTTGGTAATTTTCGAGCAATACTTTTTGACCAGATTCTTGGTTGCTACTTGTGTTCATCATAGCGACTTGTTTCTTTAAAAAACGGGTAGCGACTTGTGTTTATAAAAACTAGCGACTTGGGTTTTGTATTTACAAAACCTAGCGACTTGTGTTTGTTTTTAGATAGCGACTTGTCCTTTTCTTGTAATAGCGACTTGTGTCTTCTTGTTCTAGCGACTTGTTCTATTACAAGCGACTTGTGTATTGACCAAGTTGTGATTTATCTAAAATCCAGAGACGAACCTATCCTAAACTCATACATCCTCTCGTTAGTCAAAACTGAAAAAAGAAAAAAAAAAAAAAACAAATATATCAAGATCTCAGTTTGACTCTTTATATTATCAACGATTCGTCCAAAGACAATATCACAAGAGTTTTAACATCATTGATCTTTATAAGATGAGATACCTCTTTCACTGTTCGAATAATCAATAAAAGAACAAAACACAATTGTTTCATTCCATCTCTCATTCGATTTAAACAAAAACAATTCGTAAAACAACATCACCTACCTGAGATCATATTATTGACCTTGAAGCCGTAAAGTAATACACAAAAGATCAGAGGTGAATCTTGTTTTAAGGGTTTCTGTGATTCGATTAATTAAAACAAAGAATGAATAAAGGGTAATTTGTTCTAAGAAATGGATATTTTTTTGGTGCAGAGGAATTTTTTTTTGGCTGCGTTTATTTTGGAGGGTTGAGAGGAAGTGACTGCGTTTCATGTGTGAGAGTAATTAGGGCAAGAGTAAGTTATCTTTGTGTGCTTTATATCCGAAAATTAGGGTACGATTATTTGGACTTGCGCTTCAACCAATTTTGTTACATAGGGCTGTTGGGCTTCCTTTTTTTTGGGCTAATTTATTGCAATCGAGATTTCACACTATCTCTTGGGCCAAAATTCACTTATATACGAGATTGGGCAAGATCATTTTTTAGCTGAATTTTTGTGATAATTGTTAGACCAAGGTTTTGATTAAGCTTCGACAATTCGAGACTGAGTAGTATTTTGGGATTGAAATTTTCCGGGTTCGTTTAAAATAACTACCGTGCTAGTTATTGTGATATCGAAAGTTCAAAAACAAAAAGTATTTCTTTATCGTCTACAAGATCCGTAAATTCATTTCACACAATCCTTCTTGATTAATCTTGTCTCACGGTTTCGTCTTGATTTTAGTAAAATCCCGCGAAAGATTCTATTTCTCGGTTTAAATCATAGACTTGTAAAATCCCGTGCATACTACCACATCATGTCTTGCACTACTGACCTAGTAATTTCAGAAGTACTTAAATTGTATGATGTTGTAGACAATCATGAGAATATTTGCTACACTGAACTGTTAAAGATGATTGAATCAGTCAATGAGGATGTGATATCTCTGGGTTCAGACTCTGAAAATACAGAAATGCACCAGTCAATGTTATAGAATGCTTGTGCAAAGGATAGTTCCAGTGCTGCACTTCAAGTGATCTACAACCAATTTTAGTCATTCATCAGTGGGGAATTTACATCAGATTATGATCAAGACATGACTGAAATGTCTTTCAAGAAACACACTGGAATGGAAATTAGCTTGTTCATAGAGACACTTATCCAACTCATGGATAATGTGGAGAAGTATATTGAGGAAGTTACTCAGACATGCAAGAAAAAAGTGGTTGAGTGTCTGTGCGGTTGAGAGATAGTTGTGATAAGTTAGGTAATATATCTGTTGAAGAATCGGGTGTTGTGAATGCAGAATGTCGAGAGACAACAATATTGATGAGTCGGGTAAAGCACCGATGATGGATCAGTGACACTGAATACTGAGCTCGAGAGATAGATAAGCTTGACACAGCCAGCCGTCCAGTAACTCTTGTTACACATGATGTGGATGCAAATATCAGACCAGAAATTGAGCAGGTGTCATCTGATGAGGTACCCTTAACCGATCAACATAGTGCATCTGCTAAGGTACCTAAACATTCTGATCTTAATGCTAAACATGATTCTGATAAATGTTCCTTGGTTGAGGTTGAGTCTAATAATTTCAAAACGAATGATATGGTTGATAAAAAGGTTTTTTGATGAACTTTCATACAAATTCTCAAAACTTGAAAAACATTGCATTTCACTTGAAATTGCGATCTGAGTAAAGAAGAAAGTTTTCAAACTAAGAAACCATGTAAAAATCCGAATTTCTGAATTTCATGAATTTTTGAAATAAGCGATTTAAAAGCTCGCTTCAAGCCAACAACTCAACTATCAACAACTTGAAGAAACATATTTCTGATATGCATGTGAAAAGTAATTTGGTTACAAGTAACTCTGATGTTAATGTTATTGATGATATTCAAATAAGAAATGATGAATTAGCGGTTTGTGTGGCCAAATTACTAAAGGAAATCGAGTCTTTGAGAAAGCATCACATAAAACTAAGTGACTCTGTCAAAAAAGCTAGAACTAAGTCAATGGAACAAACAAACTCTTTGATAGCAAAAATTGATGAACTCAAAGCTCAACTTCAGGAAAAGAGTTTCGCTATTGTTTCCTTAAAAAATGAGCTTAGGAAAACTATAGGGAAAAGTGTGAACACTAAGTTTACAAAACCGTCAACCTTGGGGAAACCAGTTTCTTATCCCATTAGAAACTGATCCGTTGTTAGGCAGCCTACTGCGTTTATATCCGAAAGACCAAAATATTCAAAAACACGGTTTGCCTCCCAAGTTGATGAGAAACAAGTTTTGTCAAAACCAGTCACTTCACCTGAGTTGCCTAAGAATTATGCTTCTAGTTCCTCTAAACCTCAACATGCAGCTGCTTCTACTCCCAGCACCTCTAGGATTAGTTCGAAAACAGTGTCAAAACCAAGCATTAAAACCCAAAATTCATATGATATGAATGACTTGTGGAAGAACTATTATCTTGAAGAAGCTAGGATAAAGGCAAAGATTCGAAAAGACGGAATATTAGGTGCAAGACCTAGGGTGATGCATTCCACGAGATTTCAAGGCACTGCTAGTAGTAGTAAACCATTACCTTGGAACTCTCAAAATACTAGGGGTTGGCTTGCTTATAAGAGTAGTTTTATGAAAAAGAATGCTAAGCATGTAGAAAATGAAACTAGAAATTCTGAGTCTTTTCCGAATAAGAAACATTTTCCTAATTCACATGCTAAGGTACAATCCACTAAGGCTACTAACATATCTAAGGTTCAACATGTGATGACGCAAAACAAACCTAAAATTTCACCTAGATGGATCCCAACTGCTAAATCTTTAGAAACTAGGAATAAGGATAAGTCTCCACTCTCCCACTATGCATAAGAAGCCTAACAATCCTAGGCCTGATCATAAGTGGATACCATCTGGTAGAATGTTTAAGGATGCTGGACTTAGGTGGATACCTACCGGAAAGCTATTTTCCAATGGCAAAAACAAGGTTGACCGTGAAGCCCCAAAGAGTTTGGATACTAATGTCACTAACCCATATATATGCAAACAAGCTTGTAATGTTAGTGCAGGTATTCCTTACTCAGTTGCAGATACTTCGATCCTTCATTACATGGACTGTAACACCCCAACCCGACAAGGGTAAAGATATCACAAATACGGTTTCATATCAGAACCTTAAGTACTAACAATAGCGGAAGCCTTTACAAAACTTACAAAAGAAAATATGAATAACTTAATAATCAAAATAAATCTAAGAGCCCTATTTTCAAATCTTGCTCTCAGCTCTACTCTCAACCCAGATCAGCTATCCCATAAGCTCATCTTGAATGCTTAAAACCTGCCGCAGGAAAAGAAAATGCGGCTGAGCTTACAAAGCCCAGTGAACAGATATAACAGAAACAAAAGCTAAACAAAACAAATATACAAATAACGAAATCACAACGGAATGAGAATACTGAATCATTGAGGATTCTGCGTAAGCACAACTATACAGAAATCCAGAAGAACAAATAGCAATCAAGAACAAACACATAGCACATTGATGGCACGTACTCAAACACATCAAAATAACCAAACATTCAACACATTCAGATACTAGAGCTCATGTAAGCCAAACGAATTGTCTAAAGGCTAACGGAAACACTTTCTAGAAAATAATCATGGCATTCATACAAATTAATCAACCTACATTTAACACACTTAATTCAATATTGTAGCAGCGGAAAATAGCAGTCAAATCATGGCAGTCTCACATACAGATAGAAAACACAGTAGACAACTATAACTAAATAGACAAAGACATAACATAGCCATTAGCAATTATCAGAACAGATATCATAAGCTAAACCAGTTCTCAGATCGAATCTTAACATCAGCAGAGTTTTAAAATAGCAAATCGAATAATAAGCAGACAGATAACTAACGGATAGGCAAAGTTTACAAAATTAACTGAACAATCATGCACACTAAACTTTCAGGATACCTAATTTCACACTAGCACATTTATCTCACAGATCAACGAATTTCACCTAACGATAAACTAACGTAACATCAGATGACAACATACGAATCATATTTACACATATTATCATATCCTAGCATAACAGATGGTAGTCACTTAAACATACAAAAGCATAACCACATATAATAAGCCTAGCACATAATTACAAACACTTGAACATACCGAATCAAAATCAGAATACTGAATACAGACATAACAGATAAAGATTTAGTTAACTACCACGAGCCCAGAACATATCATATCAGAAATATCTTTCTTCTTCAGAAGGTAACCTCATAAACTAATTGGAGTAGCTAGCTCCCAGAATTTTGTGAAGATGCGTATTGCACACGACATCATTCACCAGAAATCATATCAGATAACAGATCAGATCTAGGATGCATCCATACGCCCCAACAGACAGATAGCGGCCATATTCCATAATTCGAGCTCATAAACAGATAACAGAAAGGGACGTGGCAGAACATCACTCTACTGCCCTAGAGTCATGTCAGAGGTGCATCCCTGACACGGACATGGAACCCCCATGACTAGTGAAATATTTGGCTCGGGTGTCAAACTAACTTAGGTCAAACAGATTGTCATAAATGACACAGATCATAATTCATTATAAAATCAACAGATATATATATCAGAGGTTTCATATCATAAAGTCCAAATCAGATATTTCATGGTTCACTAAACATATGTTTCAGATAAACAACGGATCAAACAAATCAGAAAGGGTTCATATCAAATGTTCAGAAGTCAAAGGTTCATATCACAGTCACATATCATACGTTCATAATCAGAAATTCATACTCAAACATAGCAAGGTTCAACAAACAGAAGTTCAGACAAACAGAGATTCACATAAACAGAAGGGAATCATAGCAATGGCATAGGGAATCCTAATAAGCATAAGATATATGACAAAGGAAGGAGATCATGAGAAAACCTTTACTAAAAAGGTCAGAATATCTGTACCTTAAAGCCGATGAAAGGAAAGCAAACGAATGAATGAACACAAAGATATAACGTCGCGTCTCCTTCAACGAATCTACACGGATTATGATTTATTTAATACTTATTAGCATCATTAAAGTTATAACGGATTAATCTCATTAATATTCTTGGAGTTATCAGGATATTCTCATTTTTAGTGACGGACGGAATTCCAACATTTTAGAATCTTAACCATTAATTAGCCAAACTTATGGTTTACAAATGATAAATGATAAACTTAAAGGTTTAATATGATAAACATCTTATTTGAGGGCTTATATAATCATCATTCAAAGTATAGGGTTTATAAATGTCAAAACAGATTTTAGGACTCTCTTTCAAAACAGTTTACACCAACTTCTATACCTTACGTGATTGACCAAGACTCACATGTCATTATTCGCACACAAACTTAATGAGACCACGCATACAATACTTTTTAATTCATGACACTTGATTCCTTGCATAAAATCATAACTCACGCATGTTTACAACATACTTAATACTAGCTCGTTATACGCTTAATCATTCGTTATTAATGACCTCACGACTTACTATTTTTACATGAAATAACGAATTACACACTTAGCTTTCAAACCCTAATCGACTCTCATTTATGTTCTAGGGTTTTCCCCATCTTTTAATATCATATTAATACGCATTTACTTTACACGTCACGTCTTTTAATGACTCATTACTTGTTCCCAGATTCTTGTTATATTTGATCATCTAAGTCATGTGTTACGCACCCTTGATAGATCGACACCAACTAACCCAACGCCCCTTGTTTTAACCACCCTTTTATTTCAAGCAAGCAAGGCTTACACATAATTTCATGTAGCCATAGTACTAAATCTCACATAGCCTAGTTTATTATTTATGTAACACGTTTTCTTAGTACACAAGCATGTGCATGGACCAGTTTTAAGGTACCTTTTACTGCCATATAATACACTTCGCTTCCTTTTTTATACAACCATGACACTAGGTTTTCTATGCTTAAGTTAAGCATTATATGTGACATGATTTAGATCCAAACACATACCATGGTGACACAAAGCCGACCGGAGATCCTCAAAACCAAAGAGAACGCCGAGATGGTGTTTACCAAGCATTCCCGATCAGTTCATTACATCTAGTCGACCCATATGAGTTTAGTTTCATGACTTTATGTTACCTTAATATGAGGTACTTATATCCTTGTTTTAACATTAAATGAGACATAGTTTTAGAGCTCAATAATCACACGATGAGGAGTGACAACATTACACGACCAAACCAGAAATTTAAAAGTTGCGACATGACCCAGAAAGTACCTTAGCAATGAGACAAGAGAGAAGAAGTAGGATCGAAACCAATCGAATCCTTCCTTATGAGCCCTAGGTTATCACGACACCACAGCAGCTCCAACTCTCAATACACCCAAGCAGCCCTTGCGTGCTCAAAGCAACCTTACAAAAAGCCGTCGAGGCCCTTTCTTGGAGCCCTTTAGGTCGACAAAATAAGTGGAGGTGGAGGGAGTTTTGTCAGTAAGTTTTCTTTGGGTGAGTTAGGGTTTGCATGGAAAGGGTTGTGAAGTATTTATATATATCGACATATGGGTTTTCTTTGTGGTAGTCGTTCACAAAAACAACGACCAATTGGCTTATGGTGGAGTCGGTTTTGCCGAGCATGGAAGAAAACCAGGCCCAACCCACGTTGGATGGGCTTAATTATTTTAGCTTATTACTTAATTTGTATCTAAATCAAATTTTCGGTTCATATAAAAGTGTATAGGTCTCAAACGAAAGGTGTCCGTTTATTTATTTTGCACATTAGGTTTTACGATCATTTACTAGTTAGATTTTAATTTCATTTAATGAGCGCTAACATATTTTACGTATTTTAAGATTTTAAATTTTAAAAGGGCAAAATAGTCTTTATTATGCGTTTTAGATTTTAGGGTTTTACATGGACTGGCTTAAAATATGGATAACAAATGGATTGATATCTCATAACTCACGGGTCCAAGTAACTCAACCTTGATATTCAAACCGGCAATGACGTTTGAACACAACAGTTCAAGCCTCGTACTCTAAAGAAAAGAAAAGTGTACGGTTTAGTGCGCTTTATCTTCAATAGAAGAGAAATCTTCTAATGACGTTTGAATACAACAGTTCAAGCCTCGTTCCTCAAAGAAAAGAAAAGTGTACGTGTCAGTGCGCTTTATCTTCTGAAGAAGTGAAATCTTCTCGCTAATGACCATTCTCATCAACATGCTTCATGCTTTTTCCATGTGCTTCAGTCATCAAGTGAACCGGGCTACTGTTGATTGTTTTCTTATTCCACTTGCTCAACTATAATGACGATGGCGACATCCGGTGCTAATTTTGCGAGGGAGAAGTGTGAACAGACTACATTTGGATGATTTCACTTGTTTAATCAAGAATGGCATCTCCGTATGCAATTCTTGAGAACTACTGCATGGTTGATTGATATCTGAGAATAAATGGTCAAACGGCTCCAAACTCATGTAAGAACCAAGCTTCTTCTTATCGGGTCATCTTTACATGATGTTTCTTCTAAGAGCCGTTGGTTGACATCTTCTCACGGACTGATGAGATTATCGACAAAGTGCTTCCGGTTAATGCTTCACGTACACATCAATATGATGATTCCAAACAACCTTCTGTTCTTGTTTGATGTGATTGTTTGCTTGGTGTTACCATTTCGTGTGTTCGTTGCGGGCTGATTGCTGATTTCCTTGATGAACATATTTCGGTTCTTGTTTGATTGGGAGGGATCTTAATTAAGGGGATTTGCAAGATGTAAGTTAATTGGGATGCTTTTTGGTGTGTTGAAGATGTTAACTATCTATTCCCCAACTGGACAATCTTGAAGAAGGTCGAGTCCACAGTCTGTTCTACATTTTCTGCTACTTGTTAGAAGACTAAAGACGAGTTGCATTTAACGATCTAAAGACTTCTTCTTAATTCGGGCATCTATTAAAAGATTGTCGGTTTAGGGGAGAGCACTAATTGGGGGAGGGTGAAATGTTTGATTTAATCCCCAATTAGACTTGCTCATATTCTTCAGCAAGTTGATTCTCACAGATATATTTGTGCTAATGGTATTCTTCTCAAAAGATTTCGAGCATTTGGGCTTATAAGATGTTGCTGATTCTGAAGTGTCAAAACCAGCAAGGGGGAAGGAGACAAGCATCTAAACGCGAGTAAACTTGATGAACTTAATTCTTCTAAGTGATTGAAGATATCCCGGAAGACGAATGTCATGACCGCAGAGAAACTCAAGGTTTTACTCATCAAGCTTTTTGTTATTATTCCAACTACGTGGGGAAGTGATGTAAGAGAAAGTTTCTAAGATAAAAAGGTACACAAGTACGAAATATTCAGGGGAGATAAATGTGTAACATGAGGGAGGTGTTATCAGTTATTTTTTCATTGGGAATGTGTGTACTTCGGATTCTTGAGCTTCATACACGATCATCAGGGACGAAAGATGTGAACATTGGGGAGGTGTTTTTCAATACCCTCATGATGTGTATTCAGGAGAGTTCTTGGATATTGGTGTACTTCGGGTTCTTGAACTTCATACACAATCATCAGGGACGAAATATGTGAACATTGGGGAGGTGTTCTTCATTACCCTCATGATGTGTATTCGGGAGAGTTCTTGAGCATTATACAAAGAGACTGACTGCATCAATTCAACTACTTAGGGGAATTGTTCTCTTGACACCTTTTGGAATGGATCGCTTCAGACTTCAGTGGAAAAGGAACTTGAGAAGATTATTTATATGTGGGATGATACGTTGCTGTTGTTTTATTGGATGGTATAACCTCGAACGAAGAATCATATTGATTATTCTTAAAAGGAGCAGCAGGATCAATGATGATGATGTGCTTCTTTGTGCACCTGGCTAATGGAAGCTTGAAAGAAAGCTTTGAATCTGCTCAGCTAAAGGATTTTCGGTTTGGGGGGAAGCTGCCAAAGTCTCACTTTCAGATGGTTCAATTCTTCTCTTCTCGATTCAAGAGCCCTGGAAGCTTTGGTGGTGAATGTTTAAGAGTTGATGACTTCTATCTTCTACAACGGGGCTGCTCGATATCCTTATCTCGGTACTCGTATCATCATCTTCTTAAATTATTTCATCTTCTCTATCATTGTAAATATTTATCAAAAACAAAATACAAAAATAGAAAACCAACAAAAAGAAAATAGAAAAATATAAAACCTTCAAAAACCCATAAAAAAATTAGAAAATTTGAAAAATACCAAAATTTTTGTTTTTCTAAGACATGTCTTCTGGTATCGATAACATCTGCGGTCTTAGAAATGTCATTCAACAATGGCACGGGACCACAGATGAAGTTCGAGAAGGAGGTGTAAATATTTATTTTCAAAACATGTCACAAACTATGGCTTGCAGTTATTTCAGACTGTAACCCGCGCTTAAAACCATGGCTTGCTATTATTTCAGATAGCAACCCGCTCTTCAAGGAAGGAAAGTGTTGCGCTAAACCAATTTTCAAATATTTCGTGCACTTATCCTAAAACTAATTGAGGAAAGTATGTCGAAGTACTGCTGTTCCTACACAAATGTTTTTCCGTCTAAAATTCTTCAGAAAAATATTTGTTGTTTTTCAAAAGTGGTGGAAAATGAGTTGCTTGAAAAAATCAATCAGAATCAGAGTTGTTATAAAATTTGCAAACTCAATCAATGACTTCAGCGCTTTTAAACTTTTCAGAAAATGAGTCATTGATTGAGGGGGAGAATGTTTTCAAATTTATATCATCTATCGGAATTATCTAATTATCCTAAATGCTTAGCTGAAAAATGATGTTAACCTATGTTGAAGGACTAGGTGCCTAGGATATGATTATTAGGATTAGATGATTGGAGTTTGATAAACACATAAATCCCATACCTTATATGAACTGATTGTTATGTTGGATTGACTTTTATTAGTCGATTGCTGTTTGGGTGATGTCGACCACCATATATCTGTATGTGTGTTCACTAACGTATGCAGGTATATTGGTATATAAGAATGTTCACGATACGGATCCCACAAATGAAGATGATTGGATACCGAAAGGAAAGGGTAATTATATCTTGGGTTGACAAATGAAGAAACGGAGCTTAATTGGACTTCTATGGAGAGTTGGCATGGAAAAATGCAACGTAAGAGGTCTCACTACATCAGCAGATGGTTTTCTTCATCAGCAAATGAAGAAACGGAGCTTAATTTGGATCTTAATTTGATCTCAGTTGGCATCAAATGAAGATGGTTTTAATGGAATTGGTTTTAGCCCTTCAAAGGCACTCCTGTCTCCATGTGCCAAACGATTTCTTATACACAATGCACATGTTGAGGAGGAGGATTTATCCAAAAACAAGATGAGTATTTAAACCAAGGCACATATTCTCCCATGTTTTCTAAACCTTATTAAATCACTTGGGATCCAAAATCTCAAAGGGTTTGATATTTTTGATCGGGGGAGAATTTGTGATTTAATTATGAAATCTGATAATAGATGATCGTTTGATTCAAATGTGCACTGCTCTCCCATATGTGCTAAACGCTTTCGAATCTCGAAGCACATATTGAGGGGGAGCATCTCAAAAGAAAATAAACTATCAAGGTACAAAGATTTCTATGTTTCATCATAAAGTACCTTGATTGATTTTCTAATGGTTTTCTGTATGGCAATGCAATCGTGGAAGTACTTCAAAAACCTCTTGCCTCTATGTGATAAAATGAATTCAAATATCCTATGCACATATTGAGGGGGAGAATTTACTAAGAAAATCAAATGGCTTTTTCTATGAAAATTGTGATCAAATAAAATATTTCAAAGTCCTCTTGCCTCCATGTGCTAAACAATTTCTAAATCATATGCACATGTTGAGGGGGAGGTTTTCTTAATGATCAAAACAATTAAGGTACAAAATGCTTTGATTTTATATCACAAGTACCTTGATTGATTTTTCCAAATGATTCTTCAATTGGTTTAAAAAAGGAATGAACTGTACCAAAAGACCGACCATTTTACTTTAAGTATGGAGTTATAAGGATGGTGAGGTTAGGTATTAGTTCCCACGATCCGCCAGAACTGGAGGGATCTACCCAGGGACAATCCACTAGATAGTGTAGAGTCCTTAGGTATGATGAAAAAAAAAGGAGAAAAATGAGAAATGGGAAGAGTGCGGACTGTGACAGAGCTAGAACTGGAATAAACCCAACAAGGTTCTAGTTATGAAGTCTCGGTAAGCACTGAAGGGGTTGAAGAATGAAAAAGAATTGAATGTGAAAAGGGTGAAAAGAAATAGCCCTCCAATAATTCAACCTTAGGGCAGAAACCGGGTTCAATATATATGCTATTGGTTGTTACCAAGGTAACACTGGTATTGAAGACAAGACGTCATGGACCCAGTGACGCGCTGCACCTAAACTTCCCAAGCTACTCAAGTTCCTCTTAAAAGGGCTTGTTTTATTCTCACGGGGAACCGAAATTATCTATCGACTTTCTCTTATAGATTGTTGATATTGAAGAAGGAGACCCTCTCCCTAGTCTTTGACATAGGAACCAAATGTGCACTATTGAGTCTAGAGCCAAGAGATCATCCACAATATCTCATTAGGACACAAAATTAATGAAGACTTGTTGTTTCACACAATGTGAAAAGTAAGTATATATTGAGAGTCCTACGCATTATCCTTGTGGTATTGCCAGAACATCCGAGTGATATGTAAAAGTATTCATGATGAAGATGGAAATCCTTCTAGAGCCAACATCAAACAAGCTCTTGGTGGGTGACATGTGAGATCTTTTCTAAAGATCAAGCTTGTGACAACTGGATAGAAACGATGGAGCGAATTCATTCTTGAATCAACCTTGGTCCAGGAAATGGATTGACTGATACCTTTGAAAAACCGGTTGTGTGCTCAAACTCTTTTCTATTGCACATCGACTGTGTATTAAGTTTTCAAAATTAAAAGGGTATTTATGATTGAAATTTGATTTTTCTTATAAAACCTTCGTCGTATTGCAAAACTCTTTCTTCAAGCAACACGCGATTGTTTTCAAATCATTTTTAATCAATCAGTAAATCTCAATTTGCTGGTTCACTCACTCCGTGTTGTCTTCTTTGAGACGTTTCGGTTTGAGAACAGCTAGAACAGCTGCGAAACCATGTCAAGGAGATTCTTCGGAATTATACCTGATCACAGGCACTACTTGTACTGATCAACGGGGAACCGTGGGCCGTGTACCTCAATTCAACGAAAGTGATCAAAGACACTTTCTTGTGTTTTATTGCTAACTGTTGGTTGCAGGTACATTTGGACGGTTGCAGCTGATCAGAATTGAGGAGTCAATCTATAGCCGCATGCTCACACATCGCTTTCACAATCTAAAGAAATCATGATAAGTGCATATCTTCATCAACTGACTCTGATATTTTCAATCCATGCTTCTGCTACACTGCTGGAAATATTATGAATCAACAAAAGCTTCCGCAACTCTGATGAGAAGATATCATGATCCAAAATGTGAGCATGTCGGTCCGAAGGTCACAACTTCACATAATGGCGATGTTATAATGGATGAGCCAGAGATTTGCTGTGGCTGATGATCTCTAACATGGCTTAATGAATCACCAAACTTGGATCAGCACAAAGACCTCCACTAAAAGTACAAAGAAATCGGACTTTGAAGAATCGCTACTAATGCACAAAGATTGCGGAACTTGAAGAATTGAAGTCTACGAGCTCAGAACTAAAGATAAAATAGAATGCTAGGATTCGAAATGTAAATCATGGGGTGACCTCCCTTAGGGGGAGATTGTTAGGATTTAGAAAATCTATAGTAAATTGTCGGTCACCCCAACTATAGACTAGCACAAGTTAGCTCGTAGACATATCATTATTTACTGTTTATTAGTATAGTTATTAGCTTAGTGCAACACCGTGGAGGACGGACGGGTCTTTACCCACTGTATGCCTGATCCACAGCCCGTAGGTGGCGTAATATGTAAGAACTATAAATAGCCCTCTCCTCATGTGGAGAGGGTTGGTGCTTTCATTATTCTAATCATACAACTTTCTTTTTCTCTCATCTCTTTCTCTCTCTAGAAAGTATCCCACCCATCTCTATCTCTCTAAAATCTTCTTGTTTGATTCTATCCTCATACATGATCTTTGATTAAAACAATAACTAATATCCGACAGTTGGGTAGACTTCAGAGCTCTCTAAGTAAAGAGGGCTGAAACCAGTAAAATGATAAGTAACTGTAATCATCATCATACTTTGTTGAATACATTCTTACTGGTACGCGTGACTAGTTACTGTCCTGACAGTACCACATATGTAATACGAAGATATCTCAGTCCGTGAATCCTTGTTACACGCATCTTTGAAACTAAGTTGTAGTTTAACATGCATATTATTGTCTTCTCACTTATAACAGTAAATATATGGCTGATCAGTCATCAGTGCTCATATATTACCACATATGTAACTTATAAAGTGCTCATATTGTGTCGAATATATCTTGTTGAATACAATGTAATAGGCAGAATTATTGCAGTGTTGAATGAGACTATGAGACCGATAACAGATATATATCAAACATAAAGAAGAACAAAAATATTTGATTAGAAAAAAAGCAATAGTACCTTACACTAGCTTTAGAAATATTAATAACAGCAAAATATAACTATCTATAAAAATACACATCACATGATTCCTTGAACTGAAAATGTGGTACCGGTAGGCGGTAACCTAAAAGCACTTGTGATCCGCTCCAAAAATTCGTTTGGTGCTCAAGGCAGTTGATTCAAATGTCCCACCTCTTTTTCACACGGAACATCACGGCTGACGATTTAATATCATCTTGTGGAACTTGAAGCATCAACTGCACCTGCGTCTTCATTGGGGCTGTTTTGGCTTTCCCATTTTCATCACCAACCTATAGTTTATTGTAAAGCCACATCTTCATAAACCATACGGAACACAAGTATAATAGTGATATAATATCAAGAAAATAAAGTGATAATGAGGAAACATACCCACATAGACGCCCAAGCTAATAGTACTTCTGAGTCATAACCAGCTTTAACTTTGTTTTGCCAACAGTGTGTTTAAAGACAACACTCTATAAATTCGTATCAAAGTTGTAAAAATAGCTGAAAATAAATAAACACCAGCGTGCAAATACTAAGTGTAAAGACAACACTCCAGAAATTCGTATCAAAGTTGTAATATCTAGTATTAATATTTAACTGGTGTGATTCAGATTGCATTTTGTTGGGACTAATGAAGTAGAATGTATCAAGTCTAAACTCTACCGTGCGTGCAAATACAAGCGTAAAGCTTAGAAAGTATGGAGATTAAGATGCGTACCTAACCCATTGGTGAACAATTTGAACTGACCAAGCGCTTGTCTGATAAACATCTCAACACCGCTCACTATCGTGACTCCAACCTCTACAGCCTCTTGCAATAGTCGGGTGTTTCTAGGTGTATAAACCGCATCAAACACAAGATCATACGATCTCAAATGCTCCTATAGAAGTTAAAACATTTGTTAATAATCCCATATTAACAGGTGCAAACAGAAGAACCCATTCATGCACACAGATATAGAAAGAGAGTGAACCTTGGAAACAGGTGTTAAGTGAACATCTGGTTCCATGCCAATAGCAGAACAATTTTCAAGAATCATTCCATTTTCGGGGCAATAAGTCTCTAATTGTTCGATAGGCAAAGCCTCACCTGAAACTGCTGGAGCAAGACACTGTGCTCTCTCTGTCCCAGAAATATTATTGTCAGAACAGAATTGAACTCCAATGTAGCCAACATGGTATTAGAGGTGGCTATTGTGACCCAATTACTTATGAATGGGTCAATTTGGGTTATGTTTTATCTCATACGGGTCAAAGAGGAAAAGAAACGGGTCAAAAGTTTAAACCATTTTATTCAAAATAGTGAGATTTTACTGAAATAACTTATTTCTTTAATCCATGTTATTTATAACAAAAATCGACAGAAAGTGTTTCGAACAAATTGACCACTATCGACCTATACCAACATTTACCCGGTACTCAACCAGCCTATTTGCCATATCAAACTATTAGTCACAGGATTTACCCAGATTTCTATTAAAAATCACCACACGAGCTCCTTTGCTTTTGGCACCAAGGGCAAGTGCTCTTCCGGCACCTCCGGCTCCAACCAATACAAACAATCTTCCAGCGATGGGGGACACATTTGTTACTTCCCCATTTGAAGTTTGCCTCTCTGTTAAGCAGTAAAATGCGTAACTCTTAAAATATATAATAATTAAAATTCAGCTATCTAATTGGCTGAATCAAGTAAAACTCAACTATTAATAGAATCAAGAAAAATTCCACCGTCATTAGTGAAAGCACTTTCTTTCAGCACCTTACAGTTTATCACTTTATCTTTAACTTGGAGATTTATAAAAAGTATTTTTATTTTTTGCGTGAAATTAATTGCATCAAAGTATTGGCATCATGTAAGGTTTCATTGGACACATGTTTAGGATGTTAACGGGATTTGAGGCCGTTAACATAGGGAGCAGCACCTCGAGAAGTCTTCACATAGCTCACTCAGTCACCATAGTGCATTGTAAATAACGTGGTCTGGTAATGGGTCAGGTGAATACACTTCCTCACCGATTCTGTTATGGTGCCATTGTATCCAGCTTTACGTATCAGAGAGTCAATGGCTTCTATAACTGTCCATCCTAATATAAAAGTTGCAAAGAGTAGATATTCAGTTTTAGCAATTGGAGTTGTGAAACGTGGAAAGATGTGCTGGTTCTACCCCACTCATTTCAAGATATGCGAGATGCAGTTTAATAAAAGATAACAAACCTCGTTCATATCTTGTGCCATGTTTTTCAATGTGTCTAAACCTTCGGATATCACATCCAGGCCTTGATCCTATACAAGATAGAAACATATAGAAACGTTAATGATGAATGTCAGTGGAAGTATTTTATAGAGGCGGCCTATTCAACAAATACACTTGTGAGTGGGTCAATTTGTGTTATTTTTTATATATTACACATCAACGGGTAATACTAAATGAGCTTAAGAGTTACCTAAGAAGGTGTCGAAACGATCGAAAGTCGCCCAAAATGTATTTAATTCAAATGAGTTACTAAATCATTTTATAGAAGTGCAATTAGGTTATCACTGAAGTGATACAACTTTTGTGATAATATTTTACACTATAACTATTCATCTTTTTAAGCCTTTTGGATTTAAGGTAAACCTGACTCAACATGTTATTTCAACCCGCACAAAATTACCTGTTTATACCGAACCCATTTTTACCTGTTACCCAACCAACCAATTTTGCCACCTCTAGTGTTTTAATAACTAGAACAGAGAATACAAGAACATGCCTGCTTCATTTTTCTCATTTCAAACTCACTCCTGAACTGGCTTGACTCTTCACTTTGCTGGAAGTAATCATCATCAAATCGTCCATCTATGAGATACATGGATCAATAGAAAGTCAAAAATAAGGGTACAAACAAGCATACCACCACATAATCAGACAATGATATTCACTAATGAAACAGAACCATGGTATCAATATAGGCTAGCAGTGGTAACCGATAAGCCTAGCAGTGGAAACGACAAGCTAGCAGTGGTAACCGATAACTTAACAGTGGAAACAAGTAGCCTAGCAGTTGTTACCAATCACAAGCAGTAACGAAATACCTCATTGGTCTACAAACTATCTTAATTATATTCTAAGCATACCTAAAACATTATCTTACAAATTCATAACTATCAAAAGATTCCTCTAAAATCAAACAAATACATTCAGTAAAGATCAACAACTCGACATAACAAATATCACTGCCTAATCGAACAAAAATATAAGAAAACCCATCACAAAATCAAAATTGCAAGATATAAACTCAATTACGAGGGATCACTCACTGGTTAGGGGTTCCCTACAGGTGACTGTGGTGACTGTGTTTGGTGACAGATCTGACGGTGATGCTATAAGTGACGGATCTGCCGGTTGAAGATCGCCGGTTAAAATCGATGGAATCGATTTCACCGATGACGGTTAGGGTGAAGACGGTGCCGGAATCAGAGTTTCGGTGGTGGTGGATTTGGATATGAGTGTTTGTGTTGTGTGTTTGTGTTTTACATTTGAATAGGATTTGTGTTCTACATTTGAATAAGATCTGAGTTTCGGTGGTGGTGGATTTGGATACGAGTGTTTAATCATTTATATATGATGTTTTCTTTGTTATCAATTGTGTTGTATATATGTTTTTCAATCATCTGTTCGCGTACATGTTTTTGGTTTTGAACGTCATATAAACTATTATGATTAGGTCTATGCGAGTCCATATCTCTTGGTTGATCCAGATGGGAAGTCTTCACATTTCTTCCTCTAATGATACAGAGGAAACAAAGAAATAAATTGGCCTCATTTAGAAAAGAAATAATATTAAATTGTTTAATGGATTCATTCTTTCCACTAAGAGCACTCGGTGTCTTAACGTGACACCCGAGTTAAAGCTTAACTGTTTCGTGTTAAGGGTGCGTTAACCACACCGAGTTCCAACGTTAAAGGCGCATTAAACTTGCACGTTAACCACTTAACGTTGCGTGAAAGGACCAAAAGAAATTTAAAAAAAAATCACGTCAACCCCCCAAACGTCTATATGACCGTTGTGTATAAAAAAAATCACTTTACCCCCTCAACGCTAAAAACGGCTAAACTAACCTAAAAAATAAATAAAGAAAGAAAAAAAATCAAAACCATTTTCCCACCACTATAAATACCCAATAAAGACATAATTTTTTTTCACACTTCCACTACTCAATATCAAGTTTATATACTTCCTCTCTAACAAAAAAAACCTTGTTCATTCACAATGGATCCGAATCAAAGTTACGAATTACCTCAGCACTGGTCAGACGTAGATGACGAAACTAACTTTGAAGCTATGATGGTCGCGTACGAATATCATCAACAGTTGGAACAAGCAGCAGCTCAACCTCGCGTGACTCGTAACCCGATATATCGTGAATGTGAGCTTGCCAAAGAACGTTTGCGTAACGACTATTTCATTAAAGGTTGTAAGTATCCCACGGAATGATTCGCGATGGGGTACGTTGCCAGGTCTCCATGAATTCGTTGCCTCTCTTTGTGCCAGAGTGTCGTGATTCGATCATGTTGACACTTTCTATCTATTCCTTAAGGGATTCTTATTCCATTTGGCTATTGTTGTTTACCATGGGTTGTGTGCTAGGGTGGTCAGGTTTATTTGTGTTAATAGTGAGGTTGTCCTTGAAATTTTTTTGTTTAGGATGTCCAAGCTTGGGTGGACTGGCTAAATGTTGTAGTCTACTCTTTGTGAGTTCTCTAGTGTTGAGCTTTTCTAGGTACGTGTTTGAGATTTGTTCTAAGTGTACGATAAGTTGCATGTTATGTCCAGGGTATGGGCTAGGAGGGAATGTTAAGGTGCTTTTTTGTATGCCATACCCAGGGTGGTTCCCAGGCAGTGGCTTGGTCTTATTGCTATATTTAAAGTAATGCGGATAAGGACATGTAAGTTGGTATCCGTTTACCTGAGTTTTATCCGATAAATGCGTGTGGCATAACCCGAGTTATATGTTTGTCAGACCCTTTCATTGACATCCTCTAGCACCCTTTTCTATCCTTGAACCTCGAACAATTGCGATTTGTGAGCTTGTGTGGGTGACATGAGAGTGTGACGTCTCTCATAGAACCATGTGGGCTTCTTTAAGGAGAATGACGTGTGCAGGACTGTAAGGCTAGTTGTTGCATGCGTCTTCCTCATAAGTTTCCATGTGTTGTTTCTGGGTGACTGACGAGTCTCTTTTTCGGTTATTTGTTGGTTTTTCTCCATGTGAGGGAGATTGTCCAATCGGATAGGTCCGAGGTGGTTTTTGCGTGTGTCTGATTTTTTGGTGTGTTGTTTACCAGCCATGCTTGACCAAGAAACTAGTGGTTTTATTTATTTTTTTTATATTTTTTTGAGTGAGAAATGAGTGAAAATATGTGAAGTTTTTTGAGAAATTTGTATCTATTTTGTATCATGTCCTCACAGATGGCGTCATATTTACATATGGTATGTAAATCGGTTTAGAGATGAGATGAGAATAATTTTGTTGTTTGGTTTCCCGTGTTGAATGGAAAGGATCCAATGAGATTGATATAGATAAGAAGCTCAGGTAACACTTAAATAAAAACCATACTACACTGTTGTGAGCCATTATTTGCTCAAGTGTATGAAAATTGTGAAGTTGTGTGTGTTGCTCTCCTTTTATAGAAAGACTTGTAGGGTTTATAGATAAACCTTTTGGGGGTGACCAACAACTACTGGGGAGCCAGGTGTTGATCATCCGTGAGCAGACAAAGAGGACATGCGTCATTCGTCCTTTAGCTCGTACATAGTGGTGTTTTTCGTGCTTCTCTATTGTACAATGTCAGATGGTACATCTTAACCGCTAGTGACACTTAGGGAGCAGTAGTACTGTCTTATTTAGTCGGGCCTGAGAGATTTTATCATGCTCTACTGTATAGGGTTAGATGGTACATCTTAACCGCGAATGACAGTTAGGGAGCAGTAGTGTTGTCTTACTTAGTCGTGCCTAAGAGGTTTTATCAGTCCAGGCAAGGCCTGAGATTTATGTTGTGCTTCCATCAAGTGTTAATTGGCTTTGGTAATCGGTTTAATTCGAGCGTGTGATTAATGGGTTTGAGCCATTAATATTGATATGCTATCAGTCACAAACCGCATAATAAAAATTGTAGATGATATTTTAGAACCAAAGATTACTTGGGCGTATATTTTTTTGAATAAAGTTATTTTATCAGTATTTCAAATTTTAATTGTACAAATGATATTACTTTATTAGAGTTAGGATCAAATAAGAAGAAAAATTAAAATGAGAAGGATAAGAAGAAACCACAATCGCACATTTCAGATGCACCTACAAATATTGATGCATCTCTTTTTAAAAATTTCACTCCCAATTGAGTTGTGTGGCTACAAATTCTTTTTATTCTTCTTATTTTTGTTTTTTTTCTTACTGGATCCTTCCTTACTTTATTATACATTTATCGCGGAAAACGTCATTTCATTTGGGCCCAAAACGACACCGTATTGCTATGTTTTTTCCCTTCTTTCTTTACTTGAAAGTAGGGTGGAAATGAGCCTAGTCGCTCGTAAAAAGCTCGGGATTGAATCGGTAAAAAGCTCGGACGAGCCGAGCTTAAACGAGCTCGAGCTCGAGCCCGAGCCTAAAGTAAAGCTCATTTAATAAATGAGCCCGAGCTTTATATATAGAGCTCGTTTAGGCTCGCGAGCCTAAACGAGCTCTAGCATATCTTGTGTATGTATACATATAACCGTATATGTGTGCACATATAGTACAACAAATTTTAACAAATCCATCATTATACACTCGACCTTTTATTTATTTTCCTAACAAAATCACCCACCCACATACACATATCTATTGTTTATCCACAAACATCAAACTCCCCTAAAAGGTTTCTTCAATTATTGAGTTAGAAAACCAAACAATATCCGCTTATATAACTCCGCTGCCACCACACATACACCGTCAAAAATTCACCGCCACCAGATCAACAAATGAAACACACTTTTAGTCAAGTACCCATCTCCATCGTTAAATATATCTACAAGAATTGCAATGTTTTTGTTTTTTTTCATTTGATCGGGATTTGGGTTTCGGTTTTGGTGTAAAATATTTTTGGATTCTCAATTAATTTATTAAGGCTAGTCACAATCGTGACCGGAGATGACCCAGATCACCAGCGCCACGTCAGCTTTCTCTCTCCAACGACCAGGAATGACACGGATACCACAGTCAATGACCCAAGTGTTTTTTTTTTTTTTTTTGTTTTTTTTGTTTTTTTTTTTTTTTTTTAACAATAAATTTAAAATTCATTAAAAAAAAAAAAAAAACATTACAGTACGAAATTCAAATAAACATTAAAAACATTACGTAACTTATTCAAATAACATTACAAAAACTCTTCATCGTCTTCCTCATCGTCATCGTCACTATCGACTTGATTCACTTCATTGACATGATGTCGACGATTTCTCCAAATGTGTTCCACCAAATCAGATTTTAAGTTTGGATGAGTTGATGAGTCCATTAGCTTCTGAGTAACCACCAACGATTCTTCATGCGTTCTTAAGAGATCATGATCTTGGTGTCCGTCATCTTCAAACCATGTAGGTCATATCGCCCGCTGCTTGTGTCGGATGATCATATTATGTAATATGATACATGTATACATAATATCTTGTATATCATTTTTATAAAACCCTCGAGCAGGAACTTTAAGCATTTTTCACTTCTTCTTCAACACACCAAAAGCCCGTTCCACATCTTTCCTTACTGCTTCGTTCCTCCTCTTGTACAATATTCTTTTACGATCACCCGTGGGAGGATTTGAAATGGACTTCATAAGAACGGACCATTGTGAATATATCCCATCAGTAAGATAATATCCCCTTTTATAAGCCACATCGTTAGCCTCAAATTCAAGGTCTGGTGCTCTCCCAAATTTGATATCATTGAAAACAGGGGAACGACGTAAAACGTTTACGTCGTTATTCATTCCGGAGAGAACGCATGCCAAATCCATAAATCTTGGGAAGCGACCGCTTCCAATAAAATGAATGGATGTGGCCCGTGATCACCCCTACAATGTTGAGCTCTCACACTATTCGGGCAATTCTCCCACTCCCAACTTATACAATCAATGCTTCCCATCATCCCAGGAAGCCATGCTTATGCTCGTGATGAGCATATATTCTTTCAAGGTCAGAATACATGGGCTTTCGCAAATACTCACGACCATATAACTCCATGATAACCTCGCAAAACTTACGAAGACATTCACCGGATGTGGATGCACCGAGTGCCAGATTCTCGTCAAGAGAATCAGGAACGGTCGTGTATCCCAATTGACGAATGGCCGCAGTACACTTGACCAATGGGCTAATACTAGGTATGCCCCTAGCATCAAGAGTTTGTCGAAAATAAGTAGAGTGATCGGTTATCTCTCGAACAATTTCTGTGAATAGCTCTCGGATCATACGGAACAACTGCGGGTTTTCGGAGAAGTATGCCGCCACTAAACGATTATGAGCACTCTCATGATCCCTACGTATGTACCTTCGTCGAACTTTTGGCTGTGATGCTTTGAAAGCCTTCCAAGCAAAATCCGCAAACTCCGAAAAACTTCATCGTCGGAAGACGAAGAAGAACCGAATAAAAGCTCGAATGACGACATATTAAAAATTGTGTTTCGTGGGTATTTCGTTAGAATGGTTGATTGAAATTGTGTGTTTTAGAAATGTGTTTGAGTTAGTATTTATATAGTGGTAAAGTTTTTTAAAATAAAAGTTTTTTTGTTTAGTTTTTAATGCAGCGGTCAAGTTTAAACGGGCAAAATGCTTTGGGAAAGTGTGGTATTAAGGTTCGTCGCTTTTTTATCTCGAGTCCGTGTGCCCTTCAATCGGACTAGTTCATCCGTCATGTCCACATCCGCCATCCGTCATGGTCATTTTTCGGTGTCAACCGATTTCCAAAGCACGATTGGGACTAGCCTAAGATTCGTGGTTGGGTTGAGTTTGGTAGTAGAACAATCAATTTTTGTGTTAGATCTCAAGTTGGTCTTGCGCATTTATGTGTTCTAGAAGATTGTTTTTCTGTTTTTAAATTTGTTATGTATTATGGAATATTAATTATAACAGTAAGTTTGAGATTTGTTTGGTTTGCATATTGTTGAAGATTTTGTTTCTCGTGTGTTTGAATGATTAAAGATGTTCTTGGATTTTCCTAACTAAGAAGCTCATTAACGAGCTCAAAACACGAATGAACGCCGAGCTTTATATGGCGCATCATAAATCCAGAAATGGAGCCCGAAGCTCGGTGCTCGAGCTTTATATATCATAACACGAGCCGAGCTCGAGCTCAAAATTTTAAGGCTCGAACCGAGCCGAGCTCAAGCTCGAAGCTTAAAAATATAACGAAACGAACTCCCTGGTCTCGCAGAAATGTACCGGTTTCTTTCACCCCTACTTGAAAGGGTGCCGTAGTGCTTATTTTTCGTTTTTGGCTATAAACGTCGTCGTTTGGCAGATACTTAATATTCTATAGATTTTAGATGGTAAAGTTAAAAGTGTTGCTAACATGAGTTAAAAGTAAGTTGGGAGTATAAAACTTTGTTATCACTCAAATATTTAATATTCTTATCCTATCTACTTAATTACTTTTCACATAAACTTGATAAATTATCGATAGACAAAAGTCACTTGCGGTCAAAGATTCCTCATCCATAAATTCTCAAGCTAATTAATTGTGGGTAATGATATGTACACATTGAATTTTACTTTGCACACATACAATTAATGAATAAAACAAACAATACCCCATGTAATTTTATGTGTGCAAAGTAAAATCCTATGTGTAGATATCAATTCCCTTAATTGTACTATCTTCTTTGTAGATTCATTTAATTTAAATAAAATACGCTTATGAATTTCTCTTTAACAATTATATTGTGCGTTTTTAATATAAGGTTTGATACAATTGTTTTTTGTTAGCCATTGATCAAAATTCCAAAATGTTTGGTAAGAACATATATTTTCTGTTGCACATAATATAGAATTTAGATAAACGGATACACAAATAATAAAAAGCTAAATATTTGTTTCGGAGTTTGAAGAGGAAAGATTATTATCTGTAAGTTACACGAAATATGAAAATGAAAGTAGATGATAGCTACAAACAGGAAAACATTTTTTAGCCTCCTACATGATTCTGATACGAAATAATTATGTGCAAGTAAAATACTATTTTAAGCATGTTAATTTCCAATTATCGAAGTTCAAAGATAAAAAGATATATAATTGCACATAATCAAATTCCCTTTCAAGTTTACACAACTACACTGTAGATAATTAGACTTAAGATAATAATAATACTAATGGGAAGAGATCTAGTGAGAAGAGAAATTGAAATAAGAAGAATGAGAAAAAATTTGAGCCACACATTTCAAATAAGAAGGAGAAATTTAAGGGGAGATGATCTATTTTTGGTGCATCCAAATGCTGCAAATGCTTCTTCTCACCTTTCTAATTTTAATTTTACTTCTCATTTGATCCTTACTCAATAAAGACTAAAAAGTACCAATGAGCTTGTGTTTTAATTTGAAGGATATCATTGACTATATTTTTTTATGAATGCATCATACTCACCATACAATATTGCATCAGCATAAACTGTAATTCATAAATTGTCATGCATGCATAAAAAATATGGTGTGAATATCAATTCTCTTTGAATTTTGATGGTACTCAATTGTACGAGAAACTTTTAGACCAAAATACTTATGAGTACAAATAATGCTTAGACATGTGAGATAAATTTATAGTGTGTATAACCGCTATAACGTGAGATAGTTAATTGCCGTTAAACGGCTAAGGAAGATGGATATGCGAGTTTCGTACAATGAAATACTATTAAATATGAAAATAACAACACAGGACTAGAATGTCATGCAGTGGATGATTTAAATCGATAGGTAGTTGGATACACTCGTTCAATCAATCATTCACACAAAATAGCACAAGTACATCAATTTTTATTGGGAAGTTTTCAAAACTGCCACCCAACGCTTGTTTATATGTTGACTTAATTTTGTGATATATTACTGAAAGAGTAGTGATTGACATGCCTAATTTCATGCCTAACTATCAGATTACAACACTTGAAATGATCAAAAGCTATCATGAGAAGAGAGAAACACCATAATACATTTGTCATATGTTGAGTGGATTAGGCATAAAATTAGTCATTTCATTTAGGCATGCCAATCATTTCCCATTACTGAAACTAGAACATTGAATTACAGTTGTTTGTTGTTTTTTTTTTTATGCACTTATTGCAGACTTATTTTTAACGCATTTATCATTTATTTTAATTAGTCTACTACTCCCTAACATCACATAATCGATCATATCTCCTTGCATGTACCTCCATTCTTTTTTAGAATTACACCGTCTTCACTGCCGTTAGGGGTGTCATTCGGGCTGACCCGACCCGAACCCGAACCGAGTCAATTCGGGTCGGGTCAATCGGGTTCAAAATTATATTCGGGTCAATCGGTCAACCCGACTGACCCGAAGTTCTAAAACAAGGTCGGGTTCGTATATATTTTTAGCCTTGACCGACCAACCCGACTAACCCACTCAACAACACTTTTACATGTAAAAATCTGTTGACCCCAAACCCGAATTGACCCCGACCCGGAGCCGACTCAACCCGAATTGACCCGAGTTCTAAACAAGGTCGGGTTCGGGTATATTTTTTTAAAGCTTGACCCGATTTGACCCGATCCGAGTTGACCCGAACCCGACCGGGTCAACCCGAATAACACCCCTAACTGCCGTCTCATCCCGATCACGAAGACACCCGTCTCGTCCGTTTTCTTGCACATCAAATTTCGGCCAAAACGAAATCGAAAATTATGCGATCTAGTTGTGAAGTGAGGGTTACGTGGCGAACAAACGAGACATGTTCTCACCCAACATTTTTTACCCTAGAGCATTACTAGTTTGAGAGGAGCTCTGACCTATACATCCATGGTTACGCGTGACTTCCATCAACATTACCGCCATCACCTTTAAAAACTGCATTTAGTGGTGACCACTCTCACCATTATCTTTTCTTTTTTATTTTATTTATTTATTTATTTAATTTTTGTGAGTTTGCGTTGGGTATGTTTGTATAAAGTGGGTAGTTTTAATGACGATGACTATAAAACATAAAAGGTGATGATAGTGGTGATGTCTCTAATGGTGATGTGGCGCTAATGTGTAGGTGATGATAATGGTTACCATTAGGCCGAAAGTAATGGTCACTACCCCCCAGCTTACACGTCAATGCTACCTCGACTTTCTCTCTTTTCTCACTTCCCCTCACTTCTTCTCACATTTCACTCGTAATGGTCACCTCTCCTCCCTACATTTCATTAAAATACTCACTTTATACATATATACCCCAAAAAATATCTCCCACAATCTCACAAACCAAATAAAAAATATTAAAACAAAAAGAGGAGCCCACATTTTTTTATAACTCACCAAAGGTGAGCCGGTTACCTTTCGCATGTTTTTGTTTTTGTTTTTGCTGTCTAACGGGTGAGGTAGTATGGGAATTTTGGGTGTTCATTCATGAGGTATAGCTTACGAGTGAGAAGTGGCTATCACTACCTCCAGTTATAAACTAGAGGGAGTTGTCACACTCCCTCATATTTCACATCAGCGAAACCTCAACTTTCTTTTCCTATCACTTTCCATCACTATCTCTCACCTTTCACCCGTAGTGGTCACACCAATCCCCCACCTTCATTAAATACACACTTTAAATATACACAACTAAATACCCTACATACACTCACAAACTAAATAAAAAATAATAAATTACAAATGGATTGCACGAGAACCAAGAGTCCTCTCTCCTCATGCATGAGGAGTGTTTGTCGGCATGATGGCTGTGAGCAGGTCGCTAGAGTGAAAGGTAGAGTGTACAGAGGCAGGTAAGCACCAAATTTCATGCACTTCATTATATATAATGAACACAATATGCATCACTTAATTAATTCATGCACTACTTATACATATGTATATTATGTGTGTGTTTGAGGGCTTCTTTGTGGTAATGGCACGGGGCCACGGAAATCCACGAGACGGCCCTGCTCGTGAGGGAGGACTTCAAGAGTGAGGCCTCACATCCATTCCGTCTAGTCTTAAAACCAGTCTAACACAAAACAAAAAAACACTCTCCTTAATAATATTCTTACAACACACAACTAGAAAACCACACTCACATCACTTTTACACTAAAAGAAAGGGTAACGCCCATTACCGCTATGGCTGTAGCATCTATAACGAGCATGCACAATGAATTGGTGGCTGATGGTGGCCGCTATAGGTGCCATTTTGACACTAAAGGAAGGTGCTATGACAAGTGCACCGTGCCTTATAAAAAAAAACCATACTTGTTTGAAGCAGTAAATTATAAACTACATAAAAAGTTGAAAACAAGAAAAGGTGGCAAATCCCATGGTTTACAACCAATGACCAACAACAGAAACACATACAGATTCCCCCAACTAACACATGAACAAGAGATACCCAACAAAATCCCTCTAGATTTCTACAACTATCCAACTTATTCATTCAACAAAAATCAAACATAATTCCTTTATAAACATGCATTTTAAGAGTCTCTATACACCTCATTACTCTATATATGATAGGTAATAAGTTGTAATCACTAGTTCAAATGGGTCTATTCATTCACATATTCAACACATGTCGGGTTTTTTAAACAAACAATGATGCATAATGGCGTAAGGTTTTTGGTTTCCTCATAAGAGGTCAAGAGTTCAAACCTTGCTAGGTGTATACATTTGGGAGTGGCCAGAGATGGGTCAAACATGGTCTCGGGATTTACCCAGTGAGACAGTGTACCACTGAGTCAAAAAGGCTCGTCCTCGCTAGATAACCCGAACAGGAAAAACCTTATCCGTTTACCCGTTTAATGATGCATGATTGTGCAATTACTACTCTACTTTAACCGAGGTTAATAAGCCACTCGTGTACCAATACGTCAGCCAGAGATAATTGACTAATAATTTGACATCACTTGTTAATAGCAAATTCAAAATTGACTAAATTTTATGATGTCAGATCCTTTTACCAACTATTAAAGGATCCTATGAAGTACCAAATATAATATTTGCTTTACTATTTGACCCTTAAATTTACATCAACAAAAAATTGACTAAGTATTGCACTTAACAAACGATGCAAAATTGTATTACTTTTAGTTAAATGATATGCAACTTCAATTGGCAAACCAGAAAACTTGTAATTTGTATACCAGATTAATGTCATGACCACAACTTTAGTAAGACATCATTCTGCATTTCTTTTGAAACAACCAAAATGAAATGGGCTTTGTTTTAAACCATGGGAGAACATGTTTAAAACAGAATTTAGTTCATGTGAAGTTGCTAAACCTTTGCTTTGTTTTGAATGGAAGCAACTATTGAACTTTTTTTTCTAATTTGTTTTCTAAACCTTGATGTCTACACTACCTTCAACGGCTCTTTATCATAAGGTATTTTTATACTACTACTTGTGTGCTTAACTCATGTATAACTAAACGTGTAGCTAAAAGAAAACATAAGCATTATTTTGGGCCGGTCAACCTCTCGAAACCTGACAAGTTCTAAAACTCAAACCTCCCAGATCGACCCTGACTTGATCACACGTTGAGCATCATGCACCAAATTAATTGGTTTGGCATGTTTATGATCTGAATCTAAACTGTTCTGTCCTGGAATTGAGGCGCGTAATATAGTCTGATATTTGCAGCTCAAGCTGCCCAACAGTTTGGTCTTACACCCCTCTTATGAATCGCGAGTGGGGTCTTGACGACGTATATGCCCCTTCGGTCTAACACCGAAGGACCCGATACTCTTAACCGAAGGGACCGATACTCTTAACCGAAGGGATCGATACTCTAATGCAACAGTCCAAGCCGAAAGGTACGATGACAGGTCATCCGTCCGAAGGACACGCCGACTTGACAGCACTATTGGCATTTAGCCTCGATACACTTTGTCTCATCCCCGGGATGTCGACATGACCCCGAGACAGTTGTCGGGGATAACAGTCGCCCTCCGATGTCGCCAACGCCCCATGAAGTACGACATTGCACCCAGGACCGACATAAATGACATCGGTAGTATATATACGCACACAATATTTGGGAATAAGGTATCATTTTTACACACACACATTTATACTATACCTTTCTAAACACATACTTACTCTCACGGAGTCGGGTCCCGGAATAACACCCGGCGAGACTAACGTGTCGTTCATCTTAGCGGTATCCGGAAGACTTATTCCTAAGGCTGAAAGATAACCGCAACAACCCACAAAAATTACTTCGACATTGGCGCCATCCGTGTGACCTAATTCAATCTACCGAGTCAGTAGGATGACGGTTCACACCACCGTAAACTTCGGAGGAAGCTCCACACCATTGACAAGGGAGCAGCTTAGAAGTGGTACGCTGACCGCCTTAAGTCAATGATAAAAGAACATAATAGCCGGAGGGACAATTGTTGAGCCACTACGTTGGACTTCTCAAGATGAAATGACTCTTGATAAGGACGAGCCGGCGAATAAGAAGAAGGAAATAGTTACGGGAACAAAGTGAAAGACGGCGAAGACCTGGCTAAACCTTTCAAAGAAGTCTCGAAATCTCCATTCAAGAGACGAATCATCGAAGTTTTCCGCCCGAACACAAGATGCCCACCGATCAAGTCAGTACGATGGGTCTACGGACCCCAAGACCACCTCAACAGATTTCGAGCCGCAGGACATGGAGAGTGGCCAATGCCCGTGTGGAAGTTTCATGTTCCAACAACGTTGATGGAAAAGCCCGGTCGGTTTGAGGCTTCCGCCGAAGCATTGACGAATGGGCAGCTTTCGTGGATCAGTTTGAGGCTCGTTTCTCTCTGCACAAGGCTTGTCTCAAGGACCCTACTGAAATAGCCAAGATAGTGAGAAAGGCTAATGAAACGCCGCCAGAGTTCAAAGAAAGGTGGACCACTGAGAGGATTCATACAGGGGCCCGGAGATCATGAGGATCTCATCATTCATGAACGGGTGCAAGTGCCCCGAAGCTGGCAAGCGCTGTTCGCCGATAAGATCCCCAGACCGTGGAGGAGATGATGATTAGGGTCGACTTACTTCGAAGGTCGGAAGAAGCTTTCGCCAAAGACCGAATTGCCTCGGGGAGAGCACTATGATACAACCAGAAGAGCCTCGACGGACCCTTCCTAAAGGACGAAAGGGTCGTCAGAAATCATTACGGAGGAGATAAGAGGAATGAAGGACGGCATGCGTTCTCAGAAGAGACGTGGAAGTTCACACCGCCATGGTGACAGACGGCTCCTTATGTGCCCCATCGCGGTGACCACCGAACCGAAGCAACCCACGCTAACCCTAGATTCCCTTATAAAACCGCCAAAAGAAATCTTAGCTATCTGAGCCAGCACGCGCTACTTACCCTCCAAAGCCGATGTGTGATCCCCCACGCAAGGAAAATCAAGATAAGTACTGTGATTATCATGGAGAAAAAGGGCACTATACAAATGATTGCTATCAGCTCAAAAGACAGTTAGAGATAGCGTTGGAGTCGTGAAGTGAATCACCTGTCAGGATCTCGGCGTAAGGGAAGGAAAGAAACCCCAAGGAATGACGCAGGAGCTAAAGACAAGGTCATCAACATGATCCAACCTCGCCCGAACGAAGGAAGAGGAAGTCATCGGAACCGTGAGGAAAGATGGATGAATGTACCTATAACGCCTCTCCCCTTCCGACGGTGATGTGTCGGATGATCCTCTCATAGTTGAAGCCACGATGGAAGGATACTTGGTAAGGAGAGTCTTCGTAGATGAAGGAGCTTCGGTGGAGGTAATGTTCGAGACCGCTTCAACAACCTCATGAGATAAGGAATCGAATGAAGCATTACACGCATGCATTTGCTAGGATTTGCCGGGAGTAACGCTACCACTGGGAAAAATCGAATTAGATGTATCATTCGGAGACGAGGGGTTGTACAGAAGGTCGTGATGAAGTTCACAGCTATTCGAGCACCGTCACCGTATAATGTCATCTTAGGAAGGACCGGATTAAAGATCCTGCGAGCCATACCTTCTACGGTCCATTCCATGATGAAGTTCCCAACCCCTCAAGGAATTGCCACATTGGTCACTGTCCGCCATCATTTCGAATGTAGGAGGTTGGAAAAATTACGCACCATCGCTCCCGAGCAAGATAAGGAAGAAAGTAACGCATGAGAGGTGGGTTTAACGGAGGAAATGGCGATCAACCCTCGCCTTCCCGAACAAGCCGGACGATAGGAGGTGCACCGGCCCGCCGAGGGCAAACGACGCCTCAAAGAGCTTTACAGAGGAACATCGACATATTCGATGGGAACCGGCGGATATGACCGAGTCCCTAGAGGAATCATAGAGCATACCCTAATGCCAACCCTTCAATAGACCCGTATGTCAAAAACGCCGAATGTTGGCTGCGGATCTGAGTCGTGCGCCACAAAGGAGGTAGAAGAATGGATCAAGGCGGCATAGTCGCCGGTGAAATACCCCACCTGGATATCCAACCCCGCTCGGTGAAGAAGTGCGATGGAAGCTGGCGTATGTGCATTGACTTCAAGAACATCAACTCCGCCTGTCCCAAAGATTACTACCCTTGCCGAGATCGACCGGAAGATCGAAGTCGGTCATGGGGTACAAATACAAATGCTTCTTGATGCTTACAAAGGGTATCACCGGTACAAATGGCAAGAGAGGACGAAGAAAAAATGCTTCTACACCGAGCAAGGAACCTATGCTACACCAAGATGCCATTCGGCCTGAAGAATGCCGGAGCCACCTACCAACGGATGATAGACTCCGCTTTTCAATCACAGATAGGGAGGAACCTAGAAGCATATGTGGACGACATGGTCATTAAGAGCAAGGAAGAGCGAGGAATGCTAGCGACATAGCGAGACATTCGACAACCTCCTAAGATCAACATGAAGTTGAACCCTAAAAAATGCTCTTTTGGAATGGAGGAAGGAAAATTCCTAGGGTATATGGTAACTTCAGAAGGAATTCGAGCAAACCCAAAGAAGACGAAGGCAATAATGGACATGCAATCGCCAAGGACCCCGAAGAGATGCAGAGCCTCACCGCAAATTGGCGGCGCTTAATCGCTTTGCCTGCTCTACCGAAAGATCCTTACCGCTTTTTCAAACACTCAAAAGCATCACCAAGGAGAATAAGGAGGAGTACCGGTGGACGGAAGAGGCAGAATCGGCATTCCAAGAGATGAAAAAGTTGATAATGATCTTCCTCACTAACAACGCCGTTGGCAAAAGAAACACAGACGTGATACCTAGCAGCCGCGAGGAAGGGGCCAGCGCGGTTCTCCTCACTGAAAGGAAGGGAAGGCAGCTACCGTTCGTTATGTGAGTCGAATACTCAACGAAGCCGAGAAGAACTATGCCCCGATTGAAAAACTGGCATTATGTCTGTTACACATGTCAAGAAGGCTCCGGAGATACTTCGAAGCACACCCTATAAAGGTGATCACGGACCAACCGATAAAGCAGATCCTCAACAAGCCGAAATCGTCCGGAAAGTTAGCTAAGTACTCGGTGGAGTTGGGTGCATACAACATAACCTACGAACCCCGGAACGCAATCAAAGGTCAAGTGTTAGCGGACTTCCTGTCGGAAGCTCCCATCGGAGAAAACAATGAGAAGTACTTCAACCAACCCACACCGAAGAAGAAAGAGGATGGGAAATGGCTTTTATACACGGACGGAGCATCCAATAACAAAGGCTCCGGAGCGGGTCTCGTGCTAATCAATCCAGAGGGAATGGAATTCACTTATGCCATCCGACTTGAGTTCGACAAGACTAATAACGAAGCCGAATACTGAAGCCCTACCGGCAGGGGTTAAGGATGGCGAGAGTATGCATGTTCATAGCCTTGAGGTCCGGGTGGACTCTAAGTTGGTGGCTAACCAGATAAATGGAGATTATGTGGCAAGCCATGAAAGTATGATCAAGTACCTAGCGAAGGAAAAGGAGTACATAGCTAGTTTTGAGAACTTCACCATCCGGAACATCCCTAGAGGTCAGAATCAAAAGGCAGACGTTCTTAGTAAACCCAGCCACGGTCAGCCTTTGACCACTTGACGAAGGAAGTACTTGGTGGAGGTGCTAAGGAAAGATCGACCGAAGCAAAAGAAGTCAACAATGTTGTCGAAGAGGAAGGAGACAACTGGATGACCCCCATCATTCGGTGTCTCGAGGAAGGAATTTGGCCGGAAGACCCTAATGAAGCCCGCAACCTGAGGATGAAAATCAACCAATATGTCATGGAAGAGGGCATACTCTACAAGAAAGCCTATTTAGTACCTATGATGAGGTGCGTGGGTCCCCTACAAGCAAACTATGTTATAAGAGAGATACACATGGGAGCATGTGGTATGCATTCCGGTCCTCGTCAAGAGTGGCAAGGCCATGCGGCAAGGATACTACTTGGCCTACCATGCACCGGGATGCTAGAAACGAGATAATCAAGTGTGACTCCTGCCAGATCCACTCCCCGATACCACAGCTTCCAAAACCAAGCCGACGCCCATCATGGCTCCATGGCCCTTCTATCAATGGGGTATGGACATAGTAGGACCTCTACCACCGCGGCGGAAAAGGTTAAGTTCCTCTGGTCGCAATCGACTATTTCACCAAGTGGACAGGCAGCCGCCGGCAAAAATCACAGGAAGGATGTCACGAAGTTTGTGTGGGATAACATAGTGTGCCGCTTCGGTTCCCCCGTCGTCATCGTCACGACAATGCTAAGCAATTCGTAGACAACCCCTTCAAAAGCCGTGGTGCAAAAGCTCAACGTCAAGCAGTGTTAATACCGCCGTTGGCCCATCCACGAGCCAACGGATGGTAGAAAGGGCCAACAAGAGCTTGATGGAGGGAATCAAAACAAGGTTGGGGCGCCGCAAAAGCGGATGGGTAGACGAACTGCCGAACGCCCTTTGGGCACACAAGACTTCCATCAAGACCAAGAACGGAGACCCCTTCAGCCTCACTTATGGAAGCGAAGCGTCATACCGGCAATAAATAGGCATGCCAACGCACTGAGTAAGGCGGATAAGAGAAGGGATGGAAGAGGAAGATTCCCACCGAACGCGTAATGGGAACAAAACGAAGAAGATATCCGTCTCAACCTTGACTTGCTACAAGAACGGAGAGAAGAGGCCGTTGTGATGGAAGCCCGATACAAAACGAAACTGGAAAAATACTACAACCGGAAGGCACGCCTGGTTTCTTTCAAACCGGGGGAATTCGTGTATCGAAAAACGAAGCCAGAAAGTAAGATCAAGGCAAATTAGGACCCAAGTGGGAAGGTCCCTATCGGATCAAAGAGGCAAATCTCAACGGCTCATACAAGTTGGAAACTTTGGATGAAGAGGAAGTACCTGAAATGGCACGCCATGAATCTGAAGAAATGTTTTCTTTAAATTAAAAAAATGCATTGTAAGCCTACGGGCATGAACTACTTTATTCTCACTAAGTAATGATATATATTCCCCTACCTACGATGGAGGAGGAAAATTTTCCGCAACCATATCTTATGCGTAAGGGCGGACCGGCGGAGATTAGCTACCTCCGACCGCGTATCCAAAAACCCCCAACTAAAACTAATTTACCCCCGCAAGTGCAACGACACTAGGGAAGGCCACACACCATTCGGTGGCAGCCGCGTGATACCCCCGATAATGCTAAGACATTAAGGGATGAGTCGAGGCATATGTGCCCGAACGGCACCAGATACCCGGTGCGTGACGACGCCAGGATGAGCCACCGGTATATTTACCACCGAAAACAAACATTAAAAATGCTAAGTCATTAGGGAAGGCCGCAGCACATTTGCTTACGGGCATAATTTAATGACCGAAAGTGTCAAGACGCTAACAAAAAGCACGGCGTACACAAGCATACACATACCAAAAATGAGGATCCGATATACGGATGACCCCGTCTGAGCATAGATAAGTAAATAAAAAACATTGTTCGACAGTGCACAACTGCAAAAGTATCCAAGATTACGTACTATGACAGACTAAATTGTTCAAATACATCAATTCTAAGGCACGCAGGCCTGATAGTGACGACGTCGCCCGAAACTAAGAACCCCCGGAGGTGCCAGCCCCAGGAGTAGCTCCAGCCCCCTCGGGAAGGATATTCATCAAGTCTGCCAGAGGGAGATGATAAGAGCGCTTGATCTTTTCTATATAGGGATAGCTTCGGGTGAACATCTCGACATAAGCCTTGGTAAAACCCTTCACAGCTTCCATGTCAAAGTCGTGCTGTTCGGCAACGATCCTTTCAACTTCTTCGTCGGTCCGTTCTTCTCTGACCCCGTCCAACCACCCAGAATCGATCGCAGCATTGAAAACGCCCCCGTACTCTGTTGATACTCCTTACTACCTGTAACCTACTGAACCATTTGTAGGGAGCAACTCCTTCACATAGTTGAAGCTGCACTATCTCTTCATGACCGCTTTGATGGCAATTTCCTGCACATTTTTCCTCAAATCCGCGCATCCCTCTCAGACTCCTCCAAAACCTTCTTCTCCGTGGATTCCTCCAACGACTTAATCCTTTCCATCTCGCTCCGAATCCTTAACCTGCTTAGCGAACCTCAGCTTCCAAGCTCTCCAACTTCTTCAAATCCTCCTCCTTCTGATCGCAAACCTGATGAACCTCTTGAAGAGCTTGGTGATCCGCGGCTAATTTCTCGTTAATAGCGACTTGGGAATGAAGACTAGCTCGGGCCTCGGTAAGTAACGGCTCGATAGCAGAGCAAACAGAATGAGCTCGATGCAATTCCGCATACTGGCCACTCAACCGCTCAAACCTTCTAAAAACCTCGCCAACGGCAAGGGTCCCATGAGCCAACTCAAACCAACCCCTGTACAAAGCCCGCTCATCAGTTTGGTCCTCCTGTTCAGCACGGAGATAGGGAGGAGCAAGGTTCATCATCATGTCCCTGCAGAGAGAGGCATCATTCAAGGTCGTATCAGCCATCAAACCCCAGCCGGGGATAAAAGGCTCCCAGAACCCCTTCGTCCCAAAGAGACCTCACTGAAACACAAAACAAACAATCAAAAAAAAAAAAACGAAATGGATACCTCTTGTATAATCGTCGCTATACGTCCCCTCGGTGTTGGGTCGTTCCTCCGCATGCAACCCAACCCCGCCCCCATTTCTGCGAAGAACGAAATCAGGACCAACTCAATAATAACGATAGCAACATGTAATAACTAAGATAATACCTTGACGACCAGCAGAAGCGGGCTCCAGCCGAATGAGCCCTCTCCTGAAGAGACCCCCTTCCTGATTACCTCGTCTCTTTGCAAGGCATCACCCAAAATGTCCTCGGGCCTCCGGTACTCACGGAGAAGCCGAATGGCGTCCTGGGAATCCTCTGGACTAGATAACACCTCGATAGAAGGAGACTCCTTCCGTCTCCTTTTCAACAATGACGAAGGGCCCCCAGTGGTCTTAGCTCCACCGCTTCCTCTTTTTCTCCTTGGCTTTTAATACTCCCGCATCGGCTTTCTCCACAATTCTCACGAACCCCGCTCACCCTCGTGAATGGGCTGGGTTCTCAAAGGCTGTGTCACATGCTGAGGTATTTCCTCCCTTCACCAACCTACGTCCCTTTCCCAACCGGGACCCCCTCCCCGACCTCGGACGAAGATACTGAGACATGGTTATGACTACAAAAAAAAGGGGATGAGAGGCCACATAAAAAAGAAGGGAGAGAGGAAGATACATATAAATAACAAAAAAAAAAAGCAGGCAAAACGAACTTAGACGGTTGCATTACCATTCTTGTCAATATCCTTGAACTCCACACGGAACCCAGAATGCTTCCAAGTCTTTGTCAACCCAACCTCATACGTAAAGACCGAGTGCGGCCGGAGCTCCACCACCCCTTCGCACAACCTCCTAACATCGGCTTCCTCAAAACCACTAGCAGGAAGAGGGTCCGATACGTTGGAGTCCGGATGTCTCCAAGGCATTGCATCCGAATCGCCCGATCAATCAAGAAAAACAATCCTTCCAATTCTTCGGGCTAGAGCATGTTTCCTTAAAATGCGGGACGGGCCTCCCCGTTCTTCGCTGAAAGGAAAACCAATGCCCTGCGCTTATTTAAAGTATAGAAGACCGAAACAAATGCACGCTGGGCTCAATTTCCAAGGCTCCGACAATAAACCTCAAACATAACCAACTGTTCCCGTCTGATAGGCACCGTTGGGAAATGTGCACTTGGAAGTGCCGAATCACCCCAAGAGAAAAGTAGAAAAGGAACCCGACACCGAAAACGCAAAGTACCTTCGTAAAGGCCAATGGCATCGGGGAGGTTATTCATGGTAAGCTCTGCAGGTGACGGGGTGTAGGTGGAATCGCCGATTACTCATCGACGATTCCGCCGAGCTCCCCTGAGAGCAAAGAGTACACATGCATATCGGCCTTAGGGGAGCATCGCTGAGGGTCCCGGATCCGAAGCCATGAGATATTGACAAGATGCAACGGAATCAACGAAGGAATAGCGGGATAAAGCTCACCTGAACTTGCCGAAAGTTTTGTCAAGCGGAGGACGAAAGAATTGAAGGTAAAAAGTAAAAATTGCAAATGAAGAAAAAGCTCCTTATATAGGCGAAGAAAGTGGACACAAAACGTCCCATCATGACACGGAGCGACGCGGGCGAATCTGAACCGCCAATCGGTACCATCGCGCCACGTGGCACGCATCCTACCGAAAGCGGTATATATTAATTTAACTCGTTTTACCCCATGGCCGCCGGGCCCGCCCAAACGAGGCCCATAAAGCCGAAATTCTCGCCACTCCGAATGAAGCTAATCGACAACTATATATAGTATCACGTCACTTGACGAAAACAAGTAACATGATACTTGGGGACATGACGGCGTATATGCCCTTCGGTCTAACACCGAAGGACCCGATACTCTTAACCGAAGGGACCGATACTCTTAACCGGGGGATCGATACTCTAATGCAAATGATCAAGCCGAAAGTACGATGACAGTCATCCGTCCGAAGGACATGCCGAAGCACACGATCTGTTGGCATTTAGCCTGGATACACTTTGTCTCATCCCCGTGGATGTCGGCATGACCCCAGAGACGCTGTCGGGGGCGATTGTCATCCGATGTCGCCAACGCCCCATGAAGTACGATGGACCCGGGACCGCATAGAACGGTGACATCGTGTAGTATATATACGCACACAATATTTGGGAATAAGGTATCATTTTTACACACACACATTTATACTATACCTTTCGGTAAAACACATACTTACTCTCACGAGTCGGGTCCCGGATAACACCGGAGCGAACTAACGTCGTTCATCTTCTTGAGCGTATCTGGAAGACTTATTCCTAAGGCTGAAAGATAACTGCAACAACCCACAAAAAATTACTTCGAGAGGTCTTATTAAGATTCTTTTAAAGATCAAGAGTAACTTATAAGCTTCCTGAATCCAAAATGGTCAAAATCTTTAGGTATCTTTGGTAGGGACGATGTGTTCCAGATTTATTTCTTTTTTTGTTTGAAAGATTTATGCAATTCAAGTTCTTTCATTCCAATCTTTTATCAAGTACCGACAGTAGACAAAAGAAGGTTTGCCAATGTTAAAGTTAAGTCGAGTATAGTTCCAGTTAAAGCGACAATCATCATAGCATGTGCAAACTCAAGGTTGTTAAACTCGGTACGAACTTGTTAAACTAAATAGTATCAGGAATGAAAAAGACATATATAGTATATGCATATGATGAGCTGGATATGGGGCATAAAGCAGTTCCAACGCTATGAAAGCACGCAAAGGCAAATATGCTAACTCATCTATCGGTCTATCTACTTATTTAATACAGTAAAGCTTAAAATGTATTGCAAAAGACCAAATAAGTACTCTATCATGCAACTTGAACCATAATCAGATATGATACCATGTGAATCAAACAGCGTTAGCTTGATAAATTTTCTTGAAAGGGCTATCTGCAGCAGATGTAGACACAGATTAATTGATACATGTATTAATTTAAAATAACATCTGCATAAAACCTCTTCCAAAAAAACACGTCAACATAAAAAGTCAGCAACATGAGCCACAAATATAATCCAAATTACCAAAGACCAAAGAAACTTTGGTTCCACACCAGACTGCGTACGAGATTGAAACATTTAAGCTTTCATAAAGAAACAAAAGAGAAAACCCATGTTGCTTGGAACGTAGTCAAACAAGTGATATTAACCACTCCTACTGCATAAATTCCCTTAGTATACTCATCCGCAAATCACCAGGGCAACCAAATAGTATACGTGCCTTTTTTGGATCTTCCATCAGAGAACGACAGGCGCTAGATTTGACATCTGGTTTCACACCCATGAGCTCCAGCTCATTTAAGATTTCCTCCTCTGTATACACACGCTGAGATCTCTTGAGTATGGCCTTACCCTCCTTCAACAAAGCGCCACTTCTTTTAAGAGCCTCAACTACTTTCTGCAGTGACCCCATAACTTTCAAAGTGGATGTATCTACTCTATCAAGCTTTCTTTTCTTACTTCTAGATGTGATGTTTCGCTTCTTGAATATTTGTTTTCTCTTCTTGGCTCTACGATGTATAAGCCAAGCTGTCACTGCAATAATTACACCAAGTCCTGCTAATTGTTGATTTCGCACCGTTATCTCAATAGCGAGGTCATCCATTGTGTAAATATCGTTTGAAAACTTTACTTAGTCCATATTTGACATCATATAAAAAAAAGTTCAAATGAGGCATATGGGATACATTCTCTAAACTTACTAAAGGAGCTGGTTCCAAATAATATCGACAAAAACCAAATTAAGCTTTGCAAATGCAGGGGAGATGAGATTCTGAAACAAACAATGCAAGTGCGGAATGATCTGTGTATGTAAGCAATGAATAACATCAACCAATGGTCTTGTTTTCTTTTAAATTATATTAAAATTCCCCTGGAATGTCGACGACACAGATTAAGGTTTGTTTTATTTTCCTACATACAGAAGAGAAATTGATGAACTTGGGTGCTAATGTTATTAAACGGCTAAACTTTGTAAAGGTCAATAGTCATAGGTGTTATTCAATTTCGTGATGCTGATCTTTATTCTATTTCTACATGATAGGAATAGTAAAGTGATGATGGGGCTTTTTGTACCTCAACTTGAGTTTAACTGCACAGATCCGTTCTTAAAGAAATAAGCTTATTCGTATTTGTATATCAAGACTCCAAACATAAGTAAATGAGCAAACTATCATTAAACATCTAAGATTCGTGTTCGTTTATTTAAGTAAACACGTAGAAGTTGTTAGCCTTTATCATTGTGGCCAGTAAATTTTAAATGCTATTTAGAATATACCGACTTGTGGTATATAGTTGGCATGTAATCATGTATTGGTCAGTCAATCAATTACAATCAATCAAATAAAGATCATTTATTATCTTACATGATATCAGGCCTAATCGGTCTTACCTCAAAACTTTAAACACACTGCTTCCGCCGCCTCCGGCCGCCGGCTACACGCCGGAGGTTCGGAGGGCCGATCTATTACTTTCTTCCAAACCTTCCTTCGCTCCTCCGATCTCTTCTCAATACCTGTAAACACGTTCCTTCCGTTACCGTTGCCGCTTTGATACCATGTAAGATAATAGATGATCTTTATTTGATTGATTGTAATTGATTGACTGACCAATACATGATTACATGCTAACTATATACCACAAGTCGGTATATTCTAGAAATGGGCTAAGATGGGCTTGGGCCCGTACAATGATAAAGGCTAACAGAAGTATTATATATATTATTCAATCATAAACAAAGGAGCACGTGAATATTTAATATTAATGAACAACCACAAACCGACATAAATGAACCTTAATGAACGGATTAACGAACAGTCACTAAAGTAAATGAACGAATGAAACTGTTAATCATGTTAGTTCCTTCATTTAACTAAGCGAACAATACGTTCATGTTTGTTCTTACTTTATAATAAACGAACTTTCCGCCGAACGGTTTTCGCTAAACCTTAGTTCAGTTACCACCAATATTCACAATGATATAGAGACTCATTATTTTGGGGGCCACGATAAAAATGTGTTTTCAGACATATATCAAATGTTACTTAACATTTAACAAACACAATGTCAAGTTAAATGCAACATCCATGCAGGGCCGGCCCTGGCTATGGGCGGCGCGGGCGACGGCCCAGGGCAACATATAAACAGGGGCATCAAATTCTTGGTTTTGTGTATTGTTTTTATATGATGTAGATGGTGTTGTAATGATAAATGATGAATGATACTCTCATAGAATATGTAAGAAGAAAAGATAAATGGAAAAGAAGGTAATATTTACAACTCACCGGAGATGAATAATGTGGTCGGAAAAAAAATAGTGACAGAGACAAGAGATGAGTGGTTGAAATAAGGATGGAAGACTTTTCTTTTTACAACTTTATATCATGACGCGCCTTTTTAGAACCATGTTACAATATTAGTCATATAAATTCATTATTAATTACTCTCCGTTCTAAAATATAAGTCCAGTTTAATTTTTTAAATCGAATTTTGACCGTAATTTTTCTTGTTTGTATTATATAACACTTGATGAAACTTATACCAAATGAAAATACATTTGAAACACAATCCATTTATATATTTTGCATTAAGTGTTATATAATACGAACAAAAAAATTTACGGTCAAAGTTCGATTTAAAATGTCAAACTGGACTTATATTTTGGGACGGAGGGAGTAACACATTATATCAAACTATAGATAAATGCAATATATCGCTAAATGTTAATAACTCGGCATACATGCTATCCTTGATTTAGAATTGTGCGCATCGTTGTGAGCACATCGCGCATCAAAGTGATGCGTTGACATCTAATAGGGGCAAGCCATTTTTTTAAAAAATAGTGTGTTAGCGACATCTAATAGGGGCATCTTTCGATCGTCTCGCCCAGGGCAACAGAAAACTCAGGGTCGGCCCTGCATCCATGTATGATAATGTTTTTGGACCATTTAGTGTTGCTATTGAGCCTGATGGCACACTCCAGTAACCGTCTAGAAAATGAAGAGGCACATAAAGACTTTAAACCCTATAAAAAGCTAAAGAGGTGAGGTGTTTATATAAAAGACTATTGGGCCCGTTTGGTTTGCAGATTGGATTAGCATTAAGATTAGGATTTGGATTTCATGTACTTGAGAGAAAATATAAATATTGTTTATTTTATATTAGCAGGGTTTTGCGCGATATAACTGCGGGTATCTTATAATTTAATTTTTTCAGCTAGTAATTTATTTTATTTACGTTTTTTGGAAATAACTTTACTGATTAGTTTGTTCGTTTAAGGAGTATAATCAATGGCAAAAGTTTGGTGAAACTTTTCTTAGTTTTTTTTTTTTTTATTATTTTTTTTAGTAGTTTGTTTAATTTGTATAATGTGTTATTTTAATTGTATTTTTAATTGAAAATGATTTTTAAAGTATCATTAACTAACAGTTTGTATAACTTGCACTATGTATTTTAATACTTTTATTTATCATTGAATGAGTGTTTTAAGAATGCATATTCATTATGTATCATTAAATGACTTATAGATGATACATACTAAATTGTATTACTTATAATTAAAACATTTAATAAAGGAAAATGTCTTGCATGATTTGTACATGGTGCATACTAAATTATATTACTTAAAATTAAAACATTTAATGAAGGAAGAGTCTTCATCCATTAGAAGATAGTAAAATCAGAGTTAAAGAATAAAATAAAAACTTTATATTATTTAATAACACATCAATCAGGTAAAAAAATATAATGCATGACTGTGCATTGTTTACAAAATTTTAAATTAAGAATTGCATATATATCTTCCTTAAACTTCTAAATTACATATATATCCAAACTAAAATTATAATTACATATATATCCTTTCTAAACATTAAAATTATCATATATATCTAAATAATTAAAATATATATAAATAAAACACTAGAATAGATTTTAACTACCAATTAATTATGACTTGACCGTTACACCCTTACATTTGTCTTCTACAATACAACATCACCGTATAACCCATATATCCCTCATAAACCAAACACATTTTTCGTGTCTCCTTGAGTAAAAAAAACACTAATATAGACGAAAAGTGGATTACAAATATATTGTTGGATTCCCACCACAAAAAGAAAAGATATCCAGGAAGGGGCTATGATACATGCCAACTCACCCATGTTCACCTTGCCTTATTTTCATGCATGCATCATGGGTAGGGTAGTGGTAGAATCACGTTTCCGTATTTAATGGATAAAGCTGTGGTTGTCCTTAATATTTTCATTGATTAGGGTAGTGGTAGAAGCACATTTCCTTATTTCCAGTAACAAGAATAAAGTGCATCTAGGACTTTTACTATAAATTGCATTGTAATTTCATTTGGAAGAGAACAGAAAATATTTGAAAAGCTTGTGCTTGATTTCTATTCTTAATCTTAAGTTCTTGGAAGTTTTGTAGGTTTTGCTTTGTAAAACCTATCAGGCTATTGCGTTGTTGTCGGTGCCGAAGAAGAAATATGAACGATTTGTTGTTGGTGCCAGAGAAGAAGAAATATGAATGAAACAAAGTTTACAACAAACTAAATATAATAAATTAGATCTAATAAGGAAGAAGTATATAAAAATCATAAGCTTTGCAGATAGCGGCTACTGTTTCTTGCCGGAGAATCAAAGATATTGAGATACACGAAAAGAAAAGAAAAACAAGTTAAGATTTGTTGTTTGTTGTAAGAATTTTTCCATTACATTCTTTAATAAAATAAGTTATCCTCATAAATTAAACAAAAAGTAGCGAATGTTCAGAGAAGAACTCGAGAGTGACTTAGGTGGTGTCATGACAGGGTATTACTGATAATTGATAAGTCATATATTGTATGAGAGAATAGGAGGGTAAAACAGACAATTATGTATGAAATAATAAGTATAATGTATTTTAGTGTTTAATTTAAATATAATTTAGATATTTGGATACATATGACATTTTTAATGTTGAAGAAGGATATATATGTAATTGTGATTTTAGGTTGGATATATATGTAATTTTGAGGTTTAAGAGGATATATATACAATTTCCTTTATTAAAAAATTTCATTTATCCTCCAAACCAATCTAATCCAGCCCATCTTGATTGGATTTTTGAATGAAAAATTTTGGGGACTTAATGTTGTACGGAAAACTAACACACATGTACCAAACATCATTTTTTGGTTTAGATCCTAATCTTTTATCCTAAACCCTCAAACCAAACAGCCTCTATGGGTACCTTAATGTAAATTTGGATTTTTAAGAGAATATTGTTGCTTAGCATAAGTTTATTTAAGAGTAAAATAGAGGTCCATGTAGTTTACGTTAACTTTCAAATAGTCTTTTAACATTTTCTCTGACACAGATAGTCCTCAACTCCGAAACCCATAACGTTCATGGTTAAGGGTTTAAGATTTTAAGAATTGGAGACTATTTGCGTTAAAAAAATCAAATGACTATACTTAAAAGTCAACGCAAACCACAAGAACCAGTGTATAATTTACTTTTTATTTAATATTAGAGTGACATGAGTTATTATTGTTTTCTAGTTTGATCATATTTGCCTTTATTTTAATTTTTGTTAACTAATACATCAGCCATTTGGATCAAAATTATAGTCAATACGCTTGCAGTTTGAACAATGACTAGAGCACTTGAATTCAACATAAATATAGTTTTTATCTTTTTCGAAGTACAATGTGTTTGTCGTAGCAAAACTTACTATAGCGGATAGCCGCTTGAGTAATTTAGTGTCTTTTATACTTTAGACCAGCGACCTGAATCATTAACAACAGAATCACGAAAAATAGTGCGTCAAATTTATATTTGCACCAGATGTTGAATCAAAGTGGATCATGTCAGTATCGATTTGCTAGTTATATGAATAGTAGTGAGATAGGATGCGTGAAGTAGTCAACATTGTAAGTAGAAAGCATTTTTGCAGGTATATGTTAGAAAATTTAGTGCACTTGTGGGAATAGTTCACACCTTGTAATGGGTTAGGAGGTACGGAGTGTACACCCATAAGGTCCATGAACACCCTGACTCTTGTAGTGGTTTGTATTGGTAGTGCTTGGTGAAAGTACTGTTGTGGTTACCACTGATTATCAGTGTTTCCACTGAAGCATTTCGGATCGTGTTTCCACCGGTGGTGTTTATGAAGTAGTGTTTACACTGAAGCAGTGGTGTTTCCAATGGCAGTGTAACCACCGATAGCACTATGAAAGTACTGCTTGTAACGGCTTTGACCTATTCAAGTGGCAGTTTCAACTGCTTAATGACCACGTTTAATTGGTCATGTAACCACTAACGGCTATAATGGGGATAATTATGAGGCTATTAATGAGCCGATTAATACTCATAATTCCATTGAATTAGCCAAGAGTATTATCCTATAAATAGGATATCGATTATGCATGAACAACACACAGAAAACACAAAACACTTATAAGCGCAAGGGTTATTGAATTGTGCCTAATTCCATAACTGCATTTGGTCTTATCCCAAGTAGATATTCGTGTAACCCGGGCATTAGGGTCGAATAGTTTACTTTGGAAAGTGATCACACGATTCCAAGTGATATCCGTTAACCACTTAGTGGTATTTGTTTCTGCTGAATAGTTGCTTGTTTCTGCTGAAGTTGATTATCTAACCCTGTTCTGGGAGATACACACCAACAATCAAAGTAAACTATTTGTGATAATCAATGGTCAAGCTGCGCAATGAAACACATGGCTTCAAACTTTACCAAGCTTGACAAGTTTGAAGGGGTGGACTTTAGGAGGTGGCAGAAGAAGATGCACTTCTTGTTGTCAAGCATGAGTGTGGTGTATGTGCTAACCACACCTATTCTTGATGATGGTGATGATGCTACTGTGAGGCGATCGAGGAGGAGCAAATGGGAGAATGATGACTACATATGCAGAGGTCTTATTCTTAATGGTATGTCTGATTCTTTGTTTGATATTTATCAGAACTTTGAATCTTCCAAAGAACTGTGGGATTCCTTGGATGCCAAATATATGGCTGAGGATGCATCAAGTAAGAAGTTTCTTGTTAGTAATTTCATAAATTACAAAATGACTGATTCAAGACCAGTCATGGAATAATACAATGAACTTCTTGGAATACTTGGAAGGTTTACACAACACAATATGAACATGGATGAGGCCATTAAAGTCTCATGTGTCATTGACAAACTCCCCCTTCTTGGAAAGATTTCAAGCATACCTTGAAACATAAGAAAGAGGAGTTAACTCGGTTGAGTTAAGTCATCTCAGCATTGAGGAATCTCTCAAGGTGCAGGAAAATGACAAGCCAAAGAGTAGCAATGCTACTGGACCATCTGTTGTCAATATGGTGGAGCATAACAACTCCACCAGGTACAACGACAACAAAGGCAAACGCAAATATCATGATAACACAAGGGCAGATCCTAACAAGAAAGCAACACCTACTTGTTGGAAATGTGGCAAGACTGGTCACATTAAAAGGGACCGCAAAGGTGTTAAAGTTGGTGGTAAAGCCAATGGATCAGGCACTAATGGTTCAGGGAGTGGTGGTTCACCAACTCATGAAAGGTCGAATATGTTTAATAATTCTTTTCAGATTTATTATGTTACATATGTATCTGAATCTTTTTATGTGCAGGATGATGATGTTGCGTGGTGGGTTGACTCTGGTGTAACAGTTCATGTGTGTAAAGATAGAAGCTGGTTCAAGACTTATGAGTCACTGACTGATGGTTCTATTCTCCACATGGGAAATGAGTCAACAGCCTTGGTGCATGGTCGTGGTTGTGTAGATCTTAGGTTTAGTTCAGGAAAGATTGTAACTTTGTTTAACGTTATTCATGTTCCTGATATAAGGAAGAACTTGGTTTCAAGTAGTGTTTTGAATAATCATGGATATAAACAAGTTATTGAGTCTGATAAATTTGTGCTTTCTAAGCATGGTGTTTTTATTGGTTTTTGTTATTTATGTAATCAAATGTTCAGGCTTAATATTTCCACTGATAGTGTATTTATTTCCACTGATAGTGTAAATTCAGCCTGTGTGACCACCACTGACTAGACTGACTCTACCCTGTGGCATGCTAGACTTGGCCATGTTCATTATAAAAGATTGCAAGATATGTCTAAGGATGGGTTAATCCCAGCCTTTGACATGGACACTGAAAAGTGTAAAACTTGCATGTTGACCAAGATTACCAAGAAACCTTTTCAGGGTGTTAGTCGTGAGACTAATCTCTTGGAGCTTATTCACGGATTGTGTGATTTGCATGCCACTCCCTCTTTGGGGAACAAGAAGTACTTTGTGACATTTATTGATGATGCTTCTAGGTTTTGTTATGTTTATCTGTTACATTCCAAGGATGAAGCATTAGATAAATTCAAAGTGTTCAAAACTGAAGTTGAATTACAACTTGGGTCTTTGATCAAAAGATTAAGGACTGATAGGGGAGGTGAGTACATGGATACTCTGTATTTTCAGTCTGTTGGTATAATCCATGAAACGACTGCCCCTTATACTCCTCAGCAAAATGGTATTTCTGAAAGGAAAAACAAGGTGCTGAAGGAGATGGTTAATTCCATGTTGTCCTTTTCAGGGGGTTCTGGGGTGAAGCTATTTTATCAGCTTGCTATTTATTAAATAGGGTTCCCAACAAAAGGAACAAGGTTACCCCTTATGAACTCTGGACTAAAAGGAAACCCAACCTGAACTATCTCGAGGTCTGGGTTGTAGGGCTATTGTAAGACTCCCTGATCCAAAGCTAAAGACTTTGGGTGAAAGAGGCATTGATTGCATCTTTGTTGGATATGCTGAGCATTCCAAGGCTTATAGGTTCTATGTTATTGAACCTAATGAATATGTTTCGGTTAACTCTATAATTGAATCAAGGGATGCAACTTTTGATGAGAATAGATTCTCATCAGTCCCCTAGACCAAGTTAGAGGATTCCTAATGGAACTCATAACACTGGTGTATCAGAGGTCCCTGATGATGAACCATCAGTGGTCCCTGATGAGGTTGTGGTTCAACAACCTGAACCTGCTCGGCTTTGAAGAGCAAAAGGGTCAGGAATCCAAAGTCATTTGGACTTGAGTTTCAACTATACTTAGTTGAAGGAACAAGGGATGAGGTCTCAGACCAATACTCCTATTGCTTCATTGTTGAGGATGATCCCAAGACATTTGAAGAAGCAATGAAGTCCCAGGATATTGCTTTCTGGAAAGAAGCAATCAATGATGAGATGGATTCCATCATGGGGAACAACACTTGGTTGTTGGTTGATCTACCTCCTGGTTGCAAACCTCTAGGTTGCAAATGGATTTTCAAGAAGAAAATGAAGGTAGATGGAACTATTGAAAAGTTCAAGGCTGGACTAGTCATTCAGGGCTTTAAACAAAAGTCAGGGATAGACTATTTTGATACTTATGCCCATGTGGCTCGTATCAGTACCATAAGATTGCTGATTGCTATGGCATCTATTCACAATCTGATTATTCATCAGATGGATGTGAAAAAAGCTTTCTTGAATGGTGAATTGGATGAGGAGGTTTATATGAACCAACCTCGGGCTTCATCATGCCTAGAAATGAAAACAAGGTGTGTAAACTGATTAAGTCTCTTTATGGACTTAAGCAGGCACCTAAGCAATGGCATCAAAAATTTGATGAAGTGGTTTTGTCTAGTGGTTATATTTTTAACCAAGCTGACAAATGTATGTATAGCAAATTTGATGAATCTGGTAAAGGAGTCATCATTTGTCTATATGTTGATGACATGTTGATCTTTGGCACTGACCAAAATCAGGTTGACCTGACAAAGGAATTTTTGTCATCAAGGTTCTCCATGAAGGACATGGGGGAGGCTGATGTTATCCTTGGTATAAGGATTAAACATGAAAGTAAAAGAATTTCTATCTCTCAGTCTCATTATATTGAGAAGGTACTGAGGAAATTCAATTACTTTGATTGTACTCCAGTGAGTACACCTATGGATACTTGTAAGAAGCTGATGCCTAATCATGGCAAGGCTGTATCTCAACTTGAGTATTCTAGGGTAATTGGTTGCCTGATGTATGCCATGACTTGTACAAGACCTGATATTGGTTTTGCAGTGGGAAAATTGAGCAGGTATACTAGTAATCCTAGTGCTCATCACTAGCAAGCAGTTCAAAGGGTAATGAAGTATTTGAAGAGAACTATGGATTATAGTCTCTCATATACTGGTTACCCATCAGTGTTGGAAGGTTACACTGATGCAAGTTGGATCAGTAACACTGAAGACAATTCGTCTACCAGTGGTTGGGTATTCCTACTTAGTGGAGGAGCAATTTCTTGGGCATCTGATGAGTGTCTAAATACTCATCATTTTTATACTGTCTAGACTGCAAAAACATCTGAAAACACTCAGAAATGCTTCAAAATGATAAAAATATCACAAACAAGTGTTTTATGTGTTTTAAATGCAAAAACATCAAAATCTGGTGAAAAACGTATCAAGTTTGCATAATTGGCAGTTTTAGTCCCCCAAGTTTCAAAAGTTGTCAAAATTAGTTCCTGGTAATTCAAAAACTTGTAAAATGTCATTTAAGGTCCATGAGATTCAAAAGTTGTCAAAATAAACCTTTTAAACTTTAAAATTTACAAAATGACAACTTTAGTCCCTCAAGTTTGGAAAATGTCAAATATAGTCCTTGGTTAATTTAAAAAGTGAAAATTATCTAATTTTAACCTTGTACTATTTATAAATGACAAAATTGGTCCTTATGGTAAACTTTTGGAAAATTACAAGTTAGGCCCTTAAAATTTCAAACTTGGCAGTTTTAGTCCATGGACTTATAAAAAATGGAAAATAATCATCAATGGTCCTTGTACTATTCTTATTTGGAAGGAATGGTCCTTATGTTAACTTTGGAAGATTGGAAAATTCAGTCTTCATGATTGGCAGAATTACATGATTGGTCCTTGTGGTTTAAAAACTATAACAAATGGACCCTTGGTTATTAATAATCCCAAATCCAATCCATGTACCCAGCTGGCCCAATCCCAAGCCCACTACCAACCAAAACCAGTCCACCCCGTTTAAATAAAAGAAAAAAAACCGCCAGTACTGTGCTTCTCCCTCACCTTCAACTGCAACTCAAAACCATACCATTCCACCACGTTTCATTACCCCTTTCCACCTCATCATACAGCTGGTTAAACATCTCCTTTCCACCTCCACATCCCACCAAAAATCATTAATTGAAAGAAACCTACTTATGACTTTTTTGGCGCCAATTTGCATTTCAAAGGCTGTGATCACTTTGACTCATTCAACGGCTCAGAAATGTGATGGGAAATTATCAGAGATGTGAGAGGATACTTTTTGTTGAATAAATAGAAGAAAAGGAGCTGAGAAGAAGTAGTAGTTAATTTTTAGAGTAGTGTAGATTGTCGTTTTAGTGTAATTTCATTTTCTAGTGTAATTTTAAGCTTCCAAGTTCTTTGTTTAAGTTATTTCAGTGTACATGAACCTTTTTCAATAAGTAATTTTAGTTCTAAGTCTTCTTTTCTGTTTATGTAAAATCTTACTTATGTTCAAAATCTCAATGTGCTCTAATGATGTTTGTATCTGTTAATAAGGACTGATAAGCCAACATAAGCCCCTCATAAAGCTTATTTAAGCTTTTAGAAACCTTTAAAATTAGTCTAGTATCAAAAAGGGAAAAATACCAGATAAATAGTGGAAAAATAAAAAATCTCTGGGGAAATGATCAAGAGACTTGTGCAGAGCTGATTTTGGATTATTTTCTGGTTTAGAGCTTCTTGGGAAGCCATAGGGTGTGATTTTTAAGCCTCAGTTCTTGATTTTCAGCTAAATCCAATCTTGTAAGCCTTTGTTCCATTTTTATGCATTTTACTGTTAAAGTGTTAATTAGCTCAAAATTTTTGTATGTTTGTGTTTCCTAGTTATATTTAAGCATATTTAATAATTAAAACCAGTTGCTAGTTTAATAGAATTGATATTTGCTAAATTTTTATCTTAACAGTCAAATTAGTATAATTAGCATACTTAAGTTTTCTGTTGTTATTAATGCTGTTTAGTGCTCATTCAGTCTTAAAATATGATAATATAAGGTTTTTAATTAGTGGTATGATCTTAATCAGTGTTAGTCTTTGAAAAACACCAAAACAGTTTAAGTTAAGTAGTGTTTGGTTTTATTGTTAAATCTGTGTTAGAGGGAGTTTGGTCAGTTGTTATTGTTTGAGGCATATCACTTAAGTCCCTAATAACTCATTGCAAGTATTAAAACTAGTACTTATTAGTAAAAAAGTCAAAATGATCTTTGAATCTAATTTCTACTTAACTGTTGGAAATTTAGACTCCATAATCATGCACACTAGTATAAAGGTTGTTTATCTAGCCTAATTCAATCTAATATTAGCCTAATATAACAAATTAAATCATCTAGGATCATTTCAAGTTCATAAAAGTCAAACTGTATGTGTTATTAAAAAGTCAAAATTTTCATATACCCGTTTTTGAATAAAATTTAGAATTTTACTGTGTATTCATTATTAATATCTAGCTTAAATCCTTTTGGGATATTAATATTTAGCTGCTAAATTAAATTAGAAAAATATAAGTTTTCTTTTAACTAGCTTATTAACTGCTTATTTCTTTGCTTGTTTTGAGCACCCTTTCTGAAAACATGCCCTGCACCACCACAACAGTGGGCATCACCACCACTTTGGTGGGTCTCACAGGCCACACCAGTGGACCCCACTGGTGGTTCTTGGTTCCATATCACTCACCACCCAGCTGACTATCATTTGCAGCCAAGCTTTTGAGCTTAAGCTCTGTGGACCCCACTCCTAGATCAGCCATAAGATTGTCCCATTTCTGAAATTGAACTAGTTTTTGCTTTGCTTAATTCTTAGCTTAAACTGCTTTTCAGAGGTTTAGGATGGTTGGAATAGGTTAGTATTTAGTTAATATAGCATAACCTAGCTTATGTGTTAATTTGGTGTCCAATTGTGGATTTTAGCTTATTTTGAATTGCTTATTCATAAGCAGTTGCTCTACAGTTTCATATTCTCACAAATAAGCATATGTTTTTATATTTTTTATAAACTTAGAATAATATTTTAGCATTTTTTTTCAGATTTTTCCATCACTGTTTTCTATTTTTCTTTATTTTAATTAGTTTTTAAGTCTTTTTAAATAGCTTTTAATACAAATAAATCAGAAAAAGCTTAAAAAAATATGTTTTCAATTTTCCTAGATTAAGATAAATATAAAAGTCATAAAAAGTATTTTTCCATAATTTTCTTGGTTTAAATAGTATTTTCTAGCATTTTAATTAGTTTTAAATAGTATTAAATTAATAATAAATACATAAAAAGTCTAAAAAAATATATTTTCAGTTTTAAAATAAGTTTTATCATATTTTAGATTTTTCTAAGTTATAATTTCATTTTTCTAGGTTAATTTTGTATTTTCTTATATTTTATTGCATTTTAAATACTTAATAAATAGTTTTAATTAATAATAATTAAATAAATAGTTTTAAAAATAATTTATTTTTCTAATAATTTTATTTTATTATTAGGATTGTAAAAATATCATTTTCATATTTATAGGCCTTTTATTTCTTTAAAACTCACGTTTTATTTTGTACGTTTACGTAATTTTATTTAAAACGTACGTTTTAGGTTTTAAACGTTCATCATTTTAAAAATAGTGATAGCGTTTATTTAATATATTTTAACTTTTTAATTTTCTTAATTTGCATTTAAGTCGCTGTAATTTATTAATCTTTTCTTTAGGTAATCATCCATTCAAATCCTTACTGATCACTATCCTTAGTGATCATTCTATCATCTGAAGTTGTTTAAACACCAATTCATCCTCCGTGGGACTTAACGACCCGGGAATTCATTATATTCTCCAGGACTTCATTGTATTTGTGTTTTAAGCAGTTTTAAGTCTATTACGGTTAGCCATTCACAAGTGGCTAGCTTGTGTGATTAGACTTGACTCGTTTCGCACAATCAAATTTTGGCGCCGCTGCCGGGGAGGCTGTAAGCGTGTTTTAAGCATTTCCAGATCCATTCTTGCACATATACCACCTTTTTGTAAACAATTTTCAAAATCAAAAAGTTCATTAACACTTTTCCTAAAGTGTTAACAACACCAAAAATATTTTCATTCTTTGTTTTTACAAAATATTTATCCAACAATCCAAAAATATTCATCTTTACCCTCTTACCCTTTTTGATTCTTTATTCCTTTACCCTCTATCCATTTGATTCTAACTTCTTCTATTCTTATGGAATCTCTCGACTACGACGAATTCTGGAACGAAGTTGAAAAACTTCCTACTTTATCACAAATGTCAAGAATTCGTGTTGTTCGTAATGATCCATTAATTCTGCGTAGGGAAATGGAACGAGGAAACCGGGTTACAAAGGACCAGGTACTTCCCTCTGATAATGGAGGTGCTAAATACGTCCAACCTACGGTTATCCAAAGATCTAACCCCTCAATTGCTCCTAAGCCGTCTAAAATTGATCCTACACTTTCACGATTTACGGTTAAAAGCAAACATGCAGAATTTAGACATGTGACTAGCAAAAATGACTTGCCTAATCTTCACGTTTCTCAAGAACCAGAACCGAGTCATAACGGAAGTGGTGAAAATTGCTAGCTCTCAGAGCACACCATTTGTCCCACCTCCGGATTTTTCAAAATGTTCTTCGAGTCTTTATAGTCATTCAGATCACCATGTTGGTTTTGTTGATTCTTTGAATGAACTGATTCCTTCTCATAACTCTCAAATAGAATCGTTTATTCCTTGTGTCGGTTGTGGTGAGCCTCTTTTTGGTTCACCATGTCGCTGGTGTACGTGTGTACAGTGTGGTAATGATATTAGTAGCGGGAGTTGTTTGTTTTGTGGTTCGAGGAATTCAATTGATTATGATCCTAATCCGAACTCATTTAACGACCCCTCAAATTTCTCCAATTACCCACCACAGCCCGACTTATCTTCATATAATCAACAATACTGCTGTGAATTTTGTGGAGGTCCTCACCAAGGAGTTGAGTGTCAATCCGGAAACACGTTTGTCTATGAACAGTTTTCCGGTGATGCTCAGAACTTTGGTTATGACCAATATCCATATGATTCACCAATCCACTCAACAGTTTATTTGTGAGAACTGTGGAAGTCCCCATTTCAGCTCTGATTGTCAAACAGGGAATCCATTTCCTTGTAACAATTATGACTATCCATATCACGACCAACCTCCACAGTGCCAAATAACTCAAACTCCTCAGCAAACCCAACAAGACACTTATCTAGAGCTTCTGGAGTCAGTGAAAAGAACTGAGGAGTTGAGTAAAACAACATTTCATAATGTTCCTAGTTTTTCTTGTGTATATTGTGGGGGTCCTCATGATGATTATCAATGTCAACCTTCCGGTTTTGACAAATCTCCACTCCCACAGTGTCCTGTCATTCAAAATTCACATGAGAAATCCATGGAAGAATTGCTAGCTGAAGAGCAGGCTGCTAAAATAAATTCCCAAATTGCCTTTGAAAAATCTATTAGGGAATCAATTGCAAAAGAAAAAGCAGCCAGATCTAGCTCTCAATTTCGTTTTATTCCTGATGACAGTGATGATGAGGATGCACTTGGTATCCTACAATTTTATAAAAATTCATCAAGTTCATCAGTTGATATCCCAGCAGTTGAGATTCATTCTCAAACAAGTGCTATCACACCCGAAGCTCCCACTCACTCTCTAAGCATGGGGGACGAGCATCTTGACACTGTTACTGAAAAGGAATCGGACGAATTCATAAAGTCTAGTGTTGAGGACCTTGTCCCAATCCCAGAGAGTCACAGGGAACTTTTGACCATATATGTGATATCCCTTCCTCTCTTGAGTGTTCAAAAGATCATTTTGAGACTTTCTCCGATTTTAGCGATGATTGTAAATCTTATGGAGACATTGAGAATGTTGAGGCATCAATTTCACATTTTGATGTTGATCCTCTTCTTGAGGAGTTCTTGATGAACTCATTCACATCATTCCACTTTCATCGGAAAGTGATGATGATCTCTTTGATTTCAAAGCCAACCTAGGAGAAATTGAAAGTCTCCTTTATAATAATCGTTCACTCACTTCTCACCCTAACAGTCCAATAGAGAATGTTAATCACCTTGTTCCTGAAACATTCAAAGCTACTTTCACCAATCCTCTATTTGAATTCGAATCTGAATTCACTTGGATTTCTAACAATCCAATCTTTGACGAGGATAGTGATGAGCCCATAATGGAACAAGGGTTCACAGACTTACATCATGTGAATGATTCTCTTTACGAGGAGTTCTCCTTTGAACTCAATCATATCATATCTCTACCAGAGTATGATAACTTCCACTTTGATTTAGACATAAATGATCTTTGTGTTCCAGAGGGAAATGTTCTCAGCCATGAGAACTTGCTTGATATCAAAATCCCATCCCTACACCCGAGAATGTCTTGATCAAATGAGCTTAAATGATGAGATTCATGATCCAGAAATCATGAATTCTCCTTCGGATGATGATGAGTTAGTCATGATGTTTATCATGATTTTCTATCTCTTCTTCACCTATCCCGTGGCTTCTCCTGTTCTTCACTCCTTCGGGAATGAAGACATTATTTTGATCCGGCATTTTCATTTATCATTTGTGAGCCGGTTCTATGTATATCTCATCGGTGTGGAACTTTCACGCACTTCAATGTTTATACAAACATCTTGAATGAAAGTCCGATGGAGATTGTCTCTTCCACTTACTTCCCCATGAACAAATTAATTCGGGTCGAGTCAAGCTAGCGACTCGGTAATCAAAAACAGTAGTTAAACATGGGTTTCCACCCGTGTGTACCACCCTAGTGTGGGGGAGATGCCCCACATGTTGTATAATTTAAAAAAAAAAAAAAAAAAATTGTTTTACATATTAAAAAAAAGAAAATAATTGTTGTGTTTCTACACTTAGGTAGTAATGTTATCTTTTTACGTTCTAAGTTTCGGCATAACAGCCGGTACTTTGAATATTGAGGACAATATTCATTTCTAAGTGTGGGGGGAAAATTCTGGCGAATTTGATCATAAATGTACCCTTTTAGTCCCTTTTTCCCCAAAAATGGCCAAATTTTAAAATTTTTATTTAGTGGAAGTACTATGTACTAAACACAACAAATGGTAATCAGTCCACCATGTCTAACCAACATAAGGATTGGCTAATCCAGGAGCAAACGGCTCTTGGTAAAGATATCTCAAACCCGTTTATGGCTTGCAATTTGCCCAAAATTGTATGGTGTTCAACTCACCATATCTTTAATTAGTGAAGAGTTGGCTAGCCCGCAAGTTTATGGCTTGTGGTAAAGGCGGTTGGAAATCCATAATTGGTAATCGGCTCACCAAAGATAATAAAGATAATTTATCTAAGAGTTGGCTAGTCCAGAAGCAAACGGCTTCTGGTAAAGACAAATCAAATCCGTTGAAAGCTGGTGATTTGCTCAAAATCACTTGGTTATCGGTATACCAAGGTTCTTACTTGAACTGAAACAATTGGCTACTCCAGAAGTAATGGCTTTTGGTAAAGAGATAAAATCCATTAACTTTTCATAAAACATTGCTAGGGACTAGCAATATCTTAGTGTGGGGGATTGATGAGTGTCTAAATACTCATCATTTTTATATTGTCTAGACTGCAAAAACATCTAAAACACTTGAAATGCTTCAAAATGATAAAAATATCACAAACAAGTGTTTTATGTGTTTTAAATGCAAAACATCAAAATCTGGTGAAAACGTATCAAGTTTGCATAATTGGAGTTTTTTTTTGGGTAAAAGGGTTAATTCACACCGGTAAAATATATTACGCCAAAAACATTGAAGTACAAAGGATGAGGGTGAATCCTCATCTCAGTCCTTTAGGACACTTACAGACTCTCCCATAGGAATGCAACATCATTCCTATAACTTACAATATAAGCGTGACAGACCACACTTATAACTAAACATCAGACTACTACGATAAAAAGAATAAAAATAAATGCACTTCAAGTAGAAATACTTGAATCTTCAAGTCACCATAGTAGTCCAAACTTCCAGCGTGGCCCAAATATACAATATCATGGTCTTCAAATTGAAGTACAGTTCACAAGTTTCACACAACGGTTGGTGAAGGACTCTAAAACCACGGATAGAGCAGCAAGCTCAAACTCGCTCCAAAGGTGTATGTTGAGATGCAAACCAGAACACCAATAATAATAACCAACAAATACGTATAAACCCCACGCACATCAAACCCATGATCAAGTAATCAGCAAAAAGAATCCGTTCACAAATTTCGCACAACGATTGGTGGAAGACTCTAAAACCACGGATAGAGCAGCTAGCTCGCTCCAAAAGTGTACGTTGAGATGCTAAACCAAACCCCAATGTGATACCGAGCATAGAACATAATCATAGGGTAACAACCCCTAACTTCCAGCTAATACGAACCCAAGACCAATGTAAAAATCAGCAAACATGTCCATGATGATTCGAATCGCACGTCTCACAAGGCCAACCAAAATATGAATCAAATAATGACCTTCAAACAGATGAGAGGTTTTTGAACAAGATTACCTTCAAACTTGACTTACATCTCTCTCAAAAACCCACTTATATCATACTACCAGCCATATTAGCACAAACAGTTGCCTCACAACACGCTAAGGATCATGTAATAACCACAATCAGAAGCATCATCACAACCAGCAAGAGCACTAACCAATAATGAATCAAAACCAAAAGTTTTGATTACCACGTCCATCATCAGATCAAGAAGATACGAAACCCTAAAAAGGTTTTGTATATCGTTAAGCCCCATCCAAAAAAGTACCATATACCAGCATAATAATACGAAACCCTAAACAAGGCTCCATGCAATGATAAACCTGATATATGAAGCACCATCAAGCAGATCGAATAAAGATAATACCATGACATTATAAACGATCGATAATCAAGCATAAGAAACCCTAAAAAAAGTAATCGTATTAGGGTTAACACCTTCAACGATTCAAGATTAGCATTAAGAAATCGTTTAGGGTTTAAAAGTAATGATCAATAAACCTAATCCCAATAAGTAATCGATTAAAAACCGACAAAAAGAAAAAAACATACGATTAGGGTTTATGTTGAAAGAGCAGCGATTTCACAAGATACTAAAGAGATAAACAAGACACAACCCCTCCCATATAATCACATCCATAAACCGATTGCATATTATTATAAATAATAGAGAGGCGGTTTAATGGAATGTTTAGATCTGATCGGAAAAGGGGAGGGGAGGCCGGAAATCGCCCCCTAGGGAGAGAGAATTTAGGGAGAGAGGCGGTTTAATTGGCAGTTTTAGTCCCCCAAGTTTCAAAAGTTGTCAAAATTAGTCCCTGGTAATTCAAAAACTTGTAAAATGTCATTTAAGGTCCATGAGATTCAAAAGTTGTCAAAATAAACCCTTTAAAGTTTAAAATTTACAAAATGACAACTTTAGTCCCTCAAGTTTGGAAAATGTCAAATATAGTCCTTGGTTAATTTAAAAAGTGAAAATTATCAAATTTTAACCTTGTACTATTTATAAATGACAAAATTGGTCCTTATGGTAAACTTTGGAGAAATTACAAGTTAGGCCCTTAAAATTTCAAACTTGGCAGTTTTAGTCCCTGGACTTATAAAAAATGGAAAATAATCATCAATGGTCCTTGTACTATTCTTATTTGGCAGGAATGGTCCTTATGTTAACTTTGGAAGATTGGAAAATTCAGTCCTCATGATTGGCAGAATTACATGATTGGTCCTTGTGGTTTAAAAACTATAACAAATGGACCCTTGGTTATTAATAATCCCAAATCCAATCCATGTACCCAGCTGGCCCAATCCCAAGCCCACTCCCAACCAAAACCAGTCCACCCCGTTTAAATAAAAGAAAAAAAACCGCCAGTACTGTGCTTCTCCCTCACCTTCAACTGCAACTCAAAACCATACCATTCCACCCACAGTTTCATTACCACCCTTTCCACCTCATCACACAGCTGGTTAAACATCTCCTTTCCACCTCCACATCCCACCAAAAATCATTAATTGAAAGAAACCTACTTATGACTTTTTTGGTGCCAATTTGCATTTCAAAGGCTGTGATCACTTTGACTCATTCAACGGCTCAGAAATGTGATGGGAAATGATCAGAGATGTGAGAGGATACTTTTTGTTGAATAAATAGAAGAAAAGGAGCTGAGAAGAAGTAGTAGTTAATTTTTAGAATAGTGTAGATTGTCGTTTTAGTGTAATTTCATTTTCTAGTGTAATTTTAAGCTTCCAAGTTCTTTGTTTAAGTTATTTCAGTGTACATGAACCTTTTTCAATAAGTAATTTTAGTTCTAAGTCTTCTTTTCTGTTTATGTAAAATCTTACTTATGTTCAAAATCTCAATGTGCTCTAATGATGTTTGTATCTCAATAAGGACTGATAAGCCAACATAAGCCCCTCATAAAGCTTATTTAAGCTTTTAGAAACCTTTAAAATTAGTCTAGTATCAAAAAGGGAAAAATACCAAAAATACCAGATAAATAGTGGAAAAATAAAAAATCTCTGGGGAAATGATCAAGAGACTTGTGCAGAGCTGATTTTGGATTATTTTAGGTTTAGAGCTTCTTGGGAAGCCATAGGGTGTGATTTTTAAGCCTCAGTTCTTGATTTTCAGCTAAATCCAATCTTGTAAGCCTTTGTTCCATTTTTATGCATTTTACTGTTAAAGTGTTAATTAGCTCAAAATTTTTGTATGTTTGTGTTTCCTAGTTATATTTAAGCATATTTAATAATTAAAACCAGTTGCTAGTTTAATAGAATTGATATTTGCTAAATTTTTATCTTAACAGTCAAATTAGTATAATTAGCATACTTAAGTTTTCTGTTGTTATTAATGCTGTTTAGTGCTCATTCAGTCTTAAAATATGATAATATAAGGTTTTTAATTAGTGGTATGATCTTAATCAGTGTTAGTCTTTGAAAAACACCAAAACAGTTTAAGTTAAGTAGTGTTTGGTTTTATTGTTAAATCTGTGTTAGAGGGAGTTTGGTCAGTTGTTATTGTTTGAGGCATATCACTTAAGTCCCTAATAACTCATTGCAAGTATTAAAACTAGTACTTATTAGTAAAAAAGTCAAAATGATCTTTGAATCTAATTTCTACTTAACTGTTGGAAATTTAGACTCCATAATCATGCACACTAGTATAAAGGTTGTTTATCTAGCCTAATTCAATCTAATATTAGCCTAATATAACAAATTAAATCATCTAGGATCATTTCAAGTTCATAAAAGTCAAACTGTATGTGTTATTAAAAAGTCAAAATTTTACATATACCGTTTTTGAATAAAATTTAGAATTTTACTGTGTATTCATTATTAATATCTAGCTTAAATCCTTTTGGGATATTAATATTTAGCTGCTAAATTAAATTAGAAAAATATAAGTTTTCTTTTAACTAGCTTATTAACTGCTTATTTCTTTGCTTGTTTTGAGCACCCTTTCTGAAAACATGCCCTGCACCACCACAACAGTGGGCATCACCACCACTTTGGTGGGTCTCAGAGCCACACCAGTGGACCCCACTGGTGGTTCTTGGTTCCATATCACTCACCACCCAGCTGACTATCATTTGCAGCCAAGCTTTTGAGCTTAAGCTCTGTGGACCCCACTCCTAGATCAGCCATAAGATTGTCCCATTTCTGAAATTGAACTAGTTTTTGCTTTGCTTAATTCTTAGCTTAAACTGCTTTTCAGAGGTTTAGGATGGTTGGAATAGGTTAGTATTTAGTTAATATAGCATAACCTAGCTTATGTGTTAATTTGGTGTCCAATTGTGGATTTTAGCTTATTTTGAATTGCTTATTCATAAGCAGTTGCTCTACAGTTTCATATTCTCACAAATAAGCATATGTTTTTATATTTTTTATAAACTTAGAATAATATTTTAGCATTTTCCTGAATTTTTCAGATTTTTCCATCACTGTTTTCTATTTTTCTTTATTTTAATTAGTTTTTAAGTCTTTTTAAATAGCTTTTAATACAAATAAATCAGAAAAAGCTTAAAAAAATATGTTTTCAATTTTCCTAGATTAAGATAAATATAAAAGTCATAAAAAGTATTTTTCCATAATTTTCTTGGTTTAAATAGTATTTTCTAGCATTTTAATTAGTTTTAAATAGTATTAAATTAATAATAAATACATAAAAAGTCTAAAAAATATATTTTCAGTTTTAAAATAAGTTTTATCATATTTTAGATTTTTCTAAGTTATAATTTCATTTTTCTAGGTTAATTTTGTATTTTCTTATATTTTATTGCATTTTAAATACTTAATAAATAGTTTTAATTAATAATAATTAAATAAATAGTTTTAAAAATAATTTATTTTTCTAATAATTTTCTTTTATTATTAGGATTGTAAAAATATCATTTTCATATTTATAGGCCTTTTATTTCTTTAAAACTCACGTTTTATTTTGTACGTTTACGTAATTTTATTTAAAACGTACGTTTTAGGTTTTAAACGTTCATCATTTTAAAAATAGTGATAGCGTTTATTTAATATATTTTAACTTTTTAATTTTCTTAATTTGCATTTAAGTCGCTGTAATTTATTAATCTTTTCTTTAGGTAATCATCCATTCAATCCTACTGATCACTATCCTTTGTGATCATTCTATCATCTGAAGTTGTTTAAACACCAATTCATCCTCCGTGGGACTTAACGACCCGGGAATTCATTATATTCTCCAGGACTTCATTGTATTTGTGTTTTAAGCAGTTTTAAGTCTATTACGGTTAGCCATTCACAAGTGGCTAGCTTGTGTGATTAGACTTGACTGGTTTCGCACAATCAGCATCCAAGAAACAAACTTGCATCACCAGTTCAACAATGGAATCTGAATTTGTGGCTTTAGCAGCTGCTGGTAAAGAAGCTGAATGGTTGAAAAACTTGCTCCTTGAGATTCCATTGTGGCCTAAACCTATAGCACCTATTTCTATCCGGTGTGTGATAGTGCAGCTACATTGGCTAAGGCTTATAGCCAGATGTACAATGGTAAATCTAGACACTTAGGTGTCAGACATAGCATGATTCGTGAGCTTATCATGAATGGGGTGGTATCTATAGAGTTTGTGAGATCTCAACAAAACTTAGTTGATCACTTGACGAAGGGTCTGGCTAGAGACTTGGTTATAAAGTCTGCTAAAGGGATGGGTTTAAGTCCAACTTAGTCACGAATGCTAGGATACCCAACTCCCTCCTAAGGAAACTTGGGAGCTGAGTTCAATGTGGAAAGCTGAACATTCAGTGGATTTGTAGCACATGTTTTTTATTACATCCTAAGGTTGTGCTCAGAACCTGCTGAAAGGAGGATGAAGTCTTTACTTCTCAATGGTTAATTTTCTTTGAAAAGTGCTTGGCAGGAGCATGAATAAAGAGGAACCACCTATGTAAATGTTGAAGTTTTGCCGCTTCGGGAAGCTTTGGACTTTTAGCTTTACAACATTTATGAATTTGGATATGGACACATGGCTTGTATAGTGTCAGGAGCTTTTAAGTGTTTGAAAACTTATGTGTATTTTATCTTCAGGTATTCAAATGGGTTGAAGGGTTCAATTCTTAGAACACCTTGATTCTCGAATATTTGAAACGTGTAATTTACTAAGATGGAAATTCAATCCTCAGGACATTTTCATTTATGCACATGTTTTGCTTGATGTTTAATTTTCATGCAAAGGAAGTGAACTAAATTTGGGGAGGATTGTTAGAAAATTTAGTGCACTTGTGGGAATAGTTCACACCTTGTAATGGGTTAGGAGGTACGGAGTGTACACCCATAAGGTCCATGAACACCCTGACTCTTGTAGTGGTTTGTATTGGTAGTGCTTGGTGAAAGTACTGTTGTGGTTACCACTGATTATCAGTGTTTCCACTGAAGCAGTACTTCCACTGGATCAGTGTTTCCACTGAAGTGGTGTTTCCATTGAAGTGGTGTTTACTGAAGTAGTGTTTACACTGAAGCAGTGTAACCACTGATAGCACTATGAAAGTACTGCTTGTAACGGCTTTGACCTATTCAAGTGGCAGTTTCAACTGCTTAATGACCACGTTTAATTGGTCATGTAACCACTAACGGCTATAATGGGGATAATTATGAGGCTATTAATGGGCCGATTAATACTCATAATTCCATTGAATTAGCCAAGAGTATTATCCTATAAATAGGATATCTGATTATGCATGAACAACACACAGAAAACACAAAACACTTATAAGCGCAAGGGTTATTGAATTGTGCCTAATTCCATAACTGCATTTGGTCTTATCCCAAGTAGATATTCGTGTAACCCAGGCATTAGGGTCGAATAGTTTACTTTGGAAAGTGATCACACGATTCCAAGTGATATCCGGTAACCACTTAGTGGTATTTGTTTCTGCTGAATAGTTGCTTGTTTCTGCTGAAGTTGATTATCTTACCCTGTTCTGGGAGATACACTCCAACAGTATATACATATGCTATTAGAGATGAGTATTTATAATAGAGAATTAAACCATGGCACTGTTTATGACATAATAGTGAAAAGAATGTAGCCAAATATTTATCCACATCAAAGTAACCAGAGAAATTGTGACAAATAATATTCAATTTGAAATGCACACACAAAAAAGAAAATTAATTCATTTCCAACACAAACCTAAACCTATTATCACTCAATCAAATAACTTTAAAATCACAACAATTAAATTTATACTTTTCACCCCCTTTCTTTTCCTTTTTTGTAAATTTAGACCTTATAAGTTATAGACTTTGCTAAATAGTGCACAATAGTTTTTTTTTTGTCTCACTTGATTAAAGAATTCAACTCAACTGACCACACCAGGACTTGCATTCTGTTCCACACCAATGGAAATGCTGCTTCCTACCTTGGGCGGACCCGAATGACGCCTGGGCCTTGCTGGCGAAGCCGGAAATGAAAGCCGTTTCTTAGCATTCAAACCCGATCCCTTTTCTGGGGTGGTCCCGTCATTGATTTCCGCTGGAGCCAACGGGCTGTGTCCGCGTAACTTGGCCTTTGCTGACTTGGTAGGTGCCATGTAACTAGGAACTGATGGCGAGCTAGCCATACTTTCATCATCTCTCACTGAAGACCCTGCGATGCTATGTCTTCTATTCTTCTCAGACTGCATACTGAAAACACTTCTAGAGTCCTCATCTGGGCTTGGCCCAAAGCCTCGTGGGCTTTGAGAGGCCTTGAATTTCCGTGACCCGGATGGGACACCTGCCTTTGCTTGAGGGGTTGTAGGTGTGGAGTTGAGTTGGTGACGGGCATATGATTTGGCGATTTCACTTCCAGTAATGTTGATACCACTTCTAACGGATTCATGATCGTTTGCAGGATCTTTTGATTCCAATGAACGGGCCGCCAGGTATCTCTCTAACCAGCTCCAACCCCATTGAGGATTTGTGGGGTCCATGAAGAGCAAGTTTGTTGCTCTTGATGATTTCTTCCATGGTTGCTGTTTAAACAAATTTTAGAAAAAGGCCTCAGTTAGATGCTATAATAATACCCTAACTCGACTTTAAAGCAGCATTAAGCATTGTCCTCGGGAGAATTACCAAAAAACACGCACAAATGACTGGTTTTCAGTTTTGGACAAATGATTGGTTTGAGCTGAGCTACTTAAAAGGTGTTTGGATGTCTGTTTTAAAAGTGATTATGTGATTCGCAATAATAAGAATAATATAATCAGCTGTGATAAGACAGATTATAGGAGATAAGGTTTGGATGTGGTTTGCTGTTTGAAGTTGCAATAATAACAAAGTAACTTGTTTTATTACCTTTACGGCTTTGTGAACATTAAGAAGAAAAATGTTTGTACTCTTATTACCTTTTTTTATCTTTGTTTTTATGACTCATGTATGTGATATCTGGTTTAAAATTGTTTACCTGATGAGAAAAGGAATATGCCATCGCCCTTTCTCTTCTCATTGTAGCCTCGTATTTGCTGAGTAGCTTCGCTTCAATCTCTTCTTTTGATTGCGGACTGTCATTCCATTCTTCTCCCATCTTTTATAATATTTATATGCACCAATATTTATTAGCTTTCCAGGTAAACATATATACATGGTACATTATTAAAAAGAGAAAACCATGTATATGCGAGACGAAAACTAACCTGTAAGCCCTCCATTTCTTTTGCCCGTTTCTGAAGGAGTTGTTTTTGAAGGGCTTGATTCTCCTCTGACATCCTTATCCTCCTAGAATTGATTTGAGACTGCACACGAGATAAGTTTTGCATACATTTGAGTGCGTTTGCTGTTTGTCGTTTCACAGCAGGCCCTTCGACCAGTGTTTTCAACCTCACAAGCCCTCTTAACGCCCTCAGAGCCCTCCTTGCCTGCATACAAATATCAGTAAATAAAAAAAGATTAGTAATCTAGATTATATTAGGACATCGGATATATTAAGATACAATATAGACATACCAAGTAGCCACGAAAAGCTGTTTGAATTTTAATAGCAGCTGTTTCCTCCTTTGATTTCCCTGTATACCGAGTCAGCTCAGCAAGTCGAACTGACTCAGCAGCAGCTTGAGCAGCGGCTGCAGCCGCCTCAGCTGCAGCAGCGGCAGCAACTGCAACAGAATAGGCATGTTTTGCCTGCTCATCCTCAACCTCAACCTCAGCCTCAACCTGAACCTCAACCTCAATGGGTTTGACTTCTTCTGGTGGAGGAATCTGAGGAGAATTCTGCTGATAATTGACAACAGGTTCTACAACTGGAGCAACGGGTGGTTCCAAAGACTTTTCCTCCGCAAAGGCATTCTTCTTATATTTCTATAATTAAATAACAAAAAATATCAAATTTAGTATAATTCTTTCCCCCGTGAAAGAAAATGACGCGGCCAAACTTGTGTCAAACCTGGCCTTTCTTTTCTTTGGAGCTCGGACTTAACGCCTTCTTAATTGAAGATATCCAATTGCCTTTCCTCCCCATTGCTGTATCATCCACCGATCAGCCTGTACATTATCAAATGCGATATAACTTCAATGATATGCTTTAATATTTGAGGTCAAATTAATAGGAATTTGACTTTCCAAGGAGAGAATGTTATGTAAGAAAATGGTCTTGACTAAAATATTACTAAAGAAACGTCAATTAACATAGATATTGTCGTAACACATGACATTCCCTTTGATTAATGTAGAGCCAATAAACAGAATAATTAAAGAGACAAATTTGTATATGAGTATATCACAAACTCAAAAGACAAGTGTTGAGAGAAGACTTGTATCCAAAAAATTTCGATTTTTTATTCTCTTTGTGCAATATAGTAGTAAACAATAATGCAAAACGCTTCCGGATTTCATATAAACTAATAAAAGGGTCCAAGATTATATACTTTTTATTCGGTAAACATGGCTCAAAATATTAACTTGCACCGCATATCATATCATTTTGCCTCACACGGATGAAAAGGCTCAACCAAAACAATTCAATTATAGATATTCTTCAATCAAATGAATCAATTCATATAATTTTGAAGTTGAGTATCACTCCCCTTGACTTAAAGGCCAATAAAACAGTGTTTTTTCATTATATAGCTATATCACACAACAATGTGGATACAATTAAAACACTAAACCCATCCACGATTTTATATCAAATCTTATGAATGGTCAAATTAGCTAATTTCCTAAAAATCCAACAAATTAAGCAATACCATAATTCAATTAAAAAAAAGACAGATAACATATAAAAAGATTAAAACTTTATATAATTAAGATCCAAATCTTTTAGCAATTCCACCAATAACAATAAAAAACATACAAAAAGAGCTCAATTTAGCTCAAATCACAATCCAATTAATTAACAAATGCCCATATAGAAATGTAATAAAAGAAACATCAAGATCACATTTTTATCAAAAACTAACACATGCCCACATAAAAAAAAAAAAGCAATCTTGAGCTTAAAGAAACATCAAAATTATAAAAAACATACCACAAAATGAATAAAGCTTGGATCTTTATGGGCTTATTCTTCTTCTAGTTCTTGTGGGTTGTATTGTAAATAAGATAGTGAGAGTTTGGAATGAATACAACACAAAAACAAAAGAGAAGAAGAAGAAGTGAAAAGATGGAAAAACAGATCTTGGCAGTAAAGAGAAGAAGAGTTCAAAGATAATGAATAATAAAGTAACAGCTGGTTTCGTTGGATAGGTCCCACTTACTTCTCTTTGGTTGGGTACTTTGGGTTGGAAGTAGATCAACTTTCTGATTTATTTTTATTTTTTTAATTGTGTATTAGGATATTTCAATTGTTTTTCATTGGTGTGATAATGGGTTATAATTGTTATATTTGACTTTATTTCTTTTTGTAAAAGGATTATTTGGGTTGTGAAAATATTATTGCTTATCTATAAAGTTATTTGTTTCATAATGTTTACAAAAAGACTTTCACAAAATTAGGTTAGTGATGTGTGATTGAGTTAATCAAATAGAAGAGAGAGAATTATAAAAAAATACCAATCAAAACATGGACAAGTTATTTTATGAAATTTTATTTGTAAAAGTTGCGTAGATATAGCGTTTCTCTTGTTTTTCAGGGTGTACTTAGTTGAGGAAAAATCGTATGTTTTTTATTTTCTCTTTTGTTAAATTAAAAGACACTTTTTATTTTCACACAAAATAAAAGATTTAGATGTGTGTAATTTATTTATTTATTTATTATTTTGAGAATGAAAGGGATTTTGGTTTATAAAGGAAAACATAAAAAAAAAGTGTTTTATGGTTTCAGTTTTAATATACTAGAAATAGAAATTTTCAGTTATTGTGGTAAAGCTTTTGAAAAAAAGAAGTTAAATGCATTTTTGTAGATAAAAAAGTATCCTAGAGTGTTGATGCTTAAAAAGTTAAAGCTTGAGTCAAAACTGTTAAATTTAATACATATAAAAGGTGTATACCCTTTATTGAATCTTGAAATTTAAAATTCAAGAAAAAATAGAAGAAAAAAAAATAAAGCAACTTATTATCGTATAAAACTTAAAACTTAATGAACCTTGACTAATTATCATATAAACACATATTACCATATATATTGATCTAATACAACAACTTATATTCAAACTATCTAAAGTTAAATACGTAACTAAGGACTTCTAAAAATATTTACACGAAAATACATTTTTTTTATATATATTTTTACATACCAATAATTAATACGCGTAATGAGAAAACCCTGCAACTGAAAAATGATCAACATGTTAAAAGAACTTAAGCTCATCCTCCTGTTAAGGCGAGCATACCTTTTTGTCATTGTTGCCTACCTTTACCAGTACTCTGCTCGGTGGTGTTCGCGGTGCGGTTCGGTTCGGTTAGTTAGAAGATTTAAATTATCCATCGCGGGGCGGGTAATTAATTTTACTACCCAAAACCGAACCGTACTAGGCGAGTAACCGGACAAGTGGGTACCCGAAATGAGCGATTACCCGCGGTTTAGGTCACGGTTAACCATTTTAGACGTTTAATCAAATTTAACCGTATAAACATTAGCATGTTCTAGAACGTAAAATGTCGTTTTAGTAAAATTAAATGACATTTAATAAGTAATAGTCATATAAAAGTTATCCCGTTAGAATTATTGCATTCAAACATCCATACATAATCAACTAACAAAACAATAGTTATTCGATGTTTATAGATTACGATCACATTTATCAACTTTCACACATCATGTTTAGAAATGTTAATATTATAAGCAAAAAATGCGTTATACAATAAAATTAGTGCTATAATATAATTAATACTTGTACAATTATTTGAAAATTTAGTTAAAAAAAACCTTCATGTATTAAGCACGGTTCGGTTCGTTTAACCGCGGATATCAAAAAATAAAAAACCGAAACCGAACCGTGATAAACGGGTTTTTCCGGTTTCGGTTTTTTTCGGTTTCGGTTTATTCAGTTTCGGGTTTTTTCGGTTTCGAATTGAGCTGTTTGGCTCGGTTCATCGGTTTCTCGGATTTTTTGAACACCCCTAACTCTGCTTTCATCCACCTTCTCACTATTATATCTTGATTTTCGTTCAAAACTAAAACCCACTTGAGGAAAGCTTCTTCGAAGTTGGTTTTGAATACCCTTCTCGATTCCCTACCAAAAGTATGACCCGATTGAAAACCATGCTCACTTAAACTGGAAAGAAAGCCTCTGCGTACTTAGTAAGAACTTGACACGTACGGGTGCAAAGGAGCATGAAATTACAGAGACGTAGTTTTCCAAAAAAATGATCTAAGAGGCATTACTTGTATGAAAAAACAAAATCAAATTATCATATGCTGAATGTAGAATTTAGAAACCAAATTGATTTATATGTCTCGATAGAGTACTTTTAATGCGAATTGTAAGAGAAGTAAATAAACACGTAATCTCAAAATATAAAGCGATACTTATTTGTTGGAATATATTGATTTATACCCACAAAAATTAATCGATGAATTAAAAGAAAACGTTAGTAAAAAAATAATACAGTACTACAGTAGTTATTAATTTTAGATGTTGAGATTTGAGAGATAGTATGCTATTGTGATTGTAAGGTGTCGTAAGTTGTAACTAGGGGCAAAGAGTATTGTGTAATTATTTTTTAAAGTACTACATTTATGTATTTAAGTTTTTAAATTGCAAATGTCTAACAACTTATTATTGGAATACAATAAATCACAATATCATAAACGTCAATATTTCCTAATGTGAAAATTAATCTTTTGGCCCGTTAGTGAATATGTTCAAAATTTTCAAGTAACGCAACATACTTGTAATTATGTCATTTTACACTTTATACTACACCTTATAAGTTACAACTACATTTTCAAACACTTTTATAAAGGGTCCTCCTATGCAGGCACCCCATGGGTAGAGGTGTTTGCATTTTTTTTGTTTTTGTGGTACCAATCATTGGTATCCAATGATTGGTTTCTCGATTTCCGTGCCAAATTTTTTTACAACTTATTTTTTTACCACTTATTTTTTTACAAGTTTTTATAACTTTTTTTAAAAGTTTTTTTTTTTTTGGTTTTACAAGTTTTTTTTATGCTATAAATTCAGTTTTAAAAGTTTTTAAAAAACCGTAGTCGGAAATTTTTGAGGCTAAGTTCGAAGGTTGCAAAAGTGAGATTTTATCTCACTTTGCCGTCCATTCCGTTTTCATCATCGCCTCGGAAAATTTTTAGGCTCAAAAATCATCATCGCCTCAGAAAATTTTTAGGCTCAAACCCCAAGGTTGCAAAGTGAGATTTGATCTCACTTTACCGTCCATTTGGTTTTTATCATCATCGCCTCGGAAAATTTTTAGTCACAACTGCACAAAGTCACCAGTTCACAGGAACTGCACAAAACTGCACAAGTCTCACAAAACTGCACAAGCCTCACAACTGCACAAGCCTCGCAACTGCACAAGTCTCACAAGTCTCAAACTGCACAAAGTCTCACAAGTCTCAAACTGCACAAGCACAATACTCACCAGTTCACAGGTTTCACAAGTTACACATTTTCAACATGAATGTGGTAAGTAGGATTCCAAAACTGCAAAAGTTCACAAGAATGTCCTAAGATTCTCAAAGGCAAAGTTCACAAGATTGTACTAAGATTCTCACAGGCAAAGCCTGCACAAGCACCCCATATACTCCCAGGCGAAAGCAACAACACCAACGACAATCAACCAACAACAAGTGGTCCAGAACAACAAGAAGAAACCAACAACAGCAACCAACAACAATCAACCAACAACAGCAACAAGTGGTCCAGAACAACAACAAACAACAACTGCACAAGCAACAACATCACAGTCCACCATGTCTAGTTCACCATTTAACACACAAGTGGTAAACTTATCGAATAGGCTCAGATTATTAGCTTTTTAGCTCATGTTGGCTCCAAATTGAGTTTTGCCATGCCAAAACTCTTTTAAGTTTTTTTTAAAAAAAAAATCATCATTGCCTTTTTTTAGCTCAAGTTAATTTCATTAAAGTTACAAAGTGACCTTGAATGGTCACTTTACCATCCAGTAATGAAATGTTTTTAGACCAAAACACACAGTTTTTTTCATTAAAGTTGCAAAGTGAATTAAAAATTATCACTTTACCATCCAGTAATGAATCTGCATTACCATGGCTAGGAATAAATGGGGTGCTTGCGTAGGCTTTGCCAACAAAGGGTCCTCCTATGCAAACCTGCAAAACAAACATACAAAAGTTTTAGATCTGAAAAACTTTTAGATCTTAAAAAGTTTTAAACCTAAAAACATTAACAACGAAACGTATACCACAACTGCACAACCCCCACAACATCACCACTACCACCACAGCATCACCACAAACACAATATCATCACCATATTAAAGATCTAACAAGTTTTACACTTGTTAGATCAAAGTTTTTAGATCTAAAATGTTTTAAGAAAATCAAAAAAGTAAACTTTTTTTTAGAAACCTCATAATATTTTCAACATCAGATTACTTAGAAGCATCTAAAAAAAAATTTAGATCTAAAAACATTAACAACGAAACGTATACCACAACTGCACAACATCACCACTACCCCCACATCATCACCACAAACACACTATCATCACCATATTAAAGATCTAACAAGTTTTACACTTGTTAGATCAAAGTTTTTAGATCTAAAATGTTTTAAGAAAATCAAAAAAGTAAACTTTTTTTTTTACAAACCTCATAATATTTTCAACATCAGATTACTTAGAAGCATCTAAAAAAAGTTTTAGATCTAAAAACATTAACAACGAAACGTATACCACAACTGCACAACATCACCACTACCACCACAACATCACCACAAACACACTATCATCACCATATTAAAGATCTAACAAGTTTTACACTTGTTAGATCAAAGTTTTTAGATCTAAAATCTTTTAAGAAAATCAAAAAGGTAAACTTTTTTTTTTACAAACCTCATAATATTTTCAACATCAGAAGACTTAGAAGCATCTAAAAAAAGTTTTAGATCTAAAAACATTAACAACGAAACGTATACCACAACTGCACAACCCCCACAACATCACCACTACCACCACAGCATCACCACAAACACAATGTTATCACCATATTAAAGATCTAACAAGTTTTACACTTGTTAGATCAAAGTTTTTAGATCTAAAATCTTTTAAGAAAATCAAAAAGGTAAACTTTTTTTTTACAAACCTCATAATATTTTCAACATCAGAAGACTTAGAAGCATCTAAAAAAAGTTTTAGATCTAAAAACATTAACAACGAAACGTATACCACAACTGCACAACATCACAACATCACCACTACCACCACAACATCACCACAAACACAGTATCATCACCATATTAAAGATCTAACAAGTTTTACACTTGTTAGATCAAAGTTTTTAGATCTAAAATCTTTAGATCTACAATTTTTAGAGAGAGAGAGTGGTAATACCACCAGGTGAGAGAGAGCGAGAGTTTTGCCAGAAGAGAGAGACAAAAACAACGAATATCAACAGGCTGAGACCAGAGAAAACCATGTGCGCACACATGGTTTCAAAATGAAACGCGTCTACACATTTAGAACCACACACGTATACACAATCACCTAAAAACACACACACGTTTTTATAAGAAAACGTTTTATTTATAAAAAAAAAAGAGTTAATAAAACGTTTTTTGAAAAGTTTTTATAAGAAAACATTTTTTTAAAAGTTTTTTTAAGAAAATGTATTTATAAAAAGCTTGTAAAAAATTTAATAAAAAGTATTTATAAAAGTTTGTAAAAAATTTGTATTAATAAAAAGTATTTATAAAAGCTTGTAAAAAATTTGTATTTATAAAAGTATTTATAAAAGTTTGTAAAAAATTTGTATTTATAAAAGTTTGTAAAAAAAATTTGTACAAGGTTGTATTTTTTATCAAAGTTTTTAAAAACTTTTTTATAAAGGTTGTTGTGTTTTTTATTTTTTAGGTGTTCGGTACTGAAGTTGATTTAACTGATTGAGTGCGATCTACTGCTGAATCGATTGGTTTTCTTATTGTTAAAGGAAAAAGTAAAACAAATAGGGGTTATAAGTACTCTATCGAATTTTTGTGTTCTAGACATGGGACGTCTGCACGTGAAGGTTTAGAAGATGAACTTGAACGACAGACTAGTACCGCTAAAATTAATTGCCCATTCAGATTACTAGCGAAATTTATAAAACGTCAAAATGGTTGGATATTGAAGGTTAAGTGTCCGGGGCATAATCATAATTTTCCAGACTCGTTCCATGGTTTTTCACAGGCCATGAGATTAAAAGAAAGTGAGTTAGTTTTTGTGAGGCAGATGACGAAACAGCATGTAGCACCACAAATTATACTTTCCGGACTAAAAGAGATCGATCTGAATAACGTATCTACCATTAAAACGGTGTATAATGCACAAGAAAAGATACGTCGCGACAGTCGTGGTGATTTGACTCCGATACAACCGCTTTTAGTACATTTGCAACGTCAAGGTTATACACATTACCCTAGGATAAATGACCACACAAATGAGCTGGATGAAATATTTTTTGTTCACCCGACGTCATATGCCCTGTGGACAACATATCCGGAAATCATGCTGATGGACTCCACATACAACACCAACAAGTTTAAACTGCCATTCTTTACAGTTGTTGGGGTTACTCCAACAAACACAACATTCTCAATGGCATTTAGCTTTTTGGACAAGGAAAAAAAGCCAAATTTCAAATGGGTGTTGGAATGTGTTAAGTTGGTGATACAAGAACAATATTACCCGAGGGTTATCGTCACCGACAGAGATTTAGCGTTGCTTGGGGCATGCGCAGAAGAATTCCCAAACGCTAACAGATTACTCTGCCGATGGCATATCAATCATAATGTGCTAAAGCATTGCAGACACATATTCGATTCGGTAAAGGAGTATGAGTCTGTTAGATGGACATGGGATTTGATGGTTACAGATTCGATTCGGTAAAGGAGTATGAGTCCGTTAGATGGACGTGAATTGGTTTAACGGTGCAGCACCCCGGCGTTACTGGATGACTATGCCAGAAACGGGCGTGGCTATTGCTACAGCTCTTAACCGTCCTATTGTATGTATATCCAATTCATAATCTGTTATGTGTCTTCCGCTGAGAGGTGGTCCCAATTCAGCACAAATATTGTCCCCCGTTGTGATTCTTCGTGTGGGGGACGACCAATGTGCTCACTTCGTTCTTGCGATTCTTGATGAAAACTCACCACTCCTGTATAATCACCCACAATGGAGATTTTTTAGAAATGCCATGGCCGTGACATGGGAACATATGTTTACTCAACGACAGAGGATGTTTAGACAGACGTAGAAAACGATTATTGATTTATATTGTAAATGACAAAACATGTATAGACGATTACTGATTTATATTGTAAATGACAAAACATGTATAGACGATTACTGATTTATAGTAAATGACTCGTCATCTTTTGTTACAGATTTCTGCTCCTGCTCCGGTTCTTCCTCATCTTTTGTTACAGGAATCGGATGACATTTAGTGGAGGGACATTCATTGTGTCAACAACACACCCGCTCGTGTTGAGAGTCTAGATTATGTGCCTTCTTCACAATCTTATGTGCCTCCCTCTCCGGCTATATCTCCACTGTAGATGAGGACAATTTTATACACCGTCCTCTGGTTCTTCCTCATCTTTTGTTACAGGTCCGTCGCGTTGACGAGTACTGGCGAGAGATTGACGGATTAAGGAGACGCATTTGAGTTAGAGTCTCGTGTGGGACAGATGGCAGCATCATTGGAGCGACTACGCCTCAGGCGTGATTGATCTTAGTTTCTAGTTATATTGTAATTTTGTGAACCATGTATCAACTATTAATCTATAACAAGATTGGTTATTTATGTATTGGAAGCTTCTAATTTTGTGAACCATGATATTACTAATTTATGTTGTGAATAATTATACAAATTCTTTTGGCTAGATGCAACAAGAAAATCCTTTCTTGTGTCGTTGTCGACGTGGATTTATAATTGAAAGAACATCCCAAAAGCCCAAAACTTGTGGTTTGAAGTATTATGCATGTCCTTTGTCAAAGGTAAATAATTAAACGTTTGCTTATTTGCGTAAATATATCAATAACTTGTTTGTTTAGAATACATTTCTTATAATTGTTTCATCATGTAACAACCAGGGACTAAAGACTATGGGTGTCGATACTTCATGTGGAAGGAAATATTTCTACAAGAGTACTTTGGCCAAGCCTCTTCTTCAACGCAGTGCTAAAAGCTAAACTAAAGATAAAACGATCAACATGCTATTGGCTGAAAATAATTTGTTGCGGGCAAAAATAAAGGCGTTGGAGGCATCACTGGAATTGGCAAGAAATCCAGTTGATCACGCATGTCAGCCGAGTGGAATACTCTATGAGCTTATAGATGACATTAATAATCTTCATGTGGAGTAGATTTCGTTGTAATATTGAAAACATTTGTTGTTGTACTTCTTCAATGTTTTAATGTCTAATGTTTTATTGTTATTGTTTAATTAAATGGAAACAAATACACAATTAAAAAACATAACGTAAAATAAATACCATATAAAACACTACACAATAAAATACACTATACATATAAAAACACTACACAATAAAATACACTATACATATAAAAACACTACACAAATAAATACACTATATATACATATACCTAAACTAAACACAACACACACAATTAAAAAAAAAAAGGACAGCCGCCAAAGCTAGTTGGGGTGCCTGCCTAGGATTAAATGGGGTGCTTGCGTAGGCCATGCCTTTATAAAATAAGAATCTACAACTCACAACTTTCAGTACCAACCTATCAGCTATCATCTTATAGATTACAGTTAATAGTTTACATCTTACAACTTACGGTTAGTTTTGACAAAAATATCTAATCAAATAGCTAAAGCTAGAGCTGGTAATCTAAAATACGAATAAAAAAATAAGAGAAATGCTAGATACACAAAAAAATTATTAAAAAAAAATCACATAATGACTTGTCATCTAACTAGTGGCATTCTCCCTCTTACTTTTAAATTATCTCTCTAATTTTCATCTACAAATAACCATTCTATGTCATTGTGTTGAATTTTTTTTGTAAATTTTTTGTGATCTTAGCATTTCTCAAAAAATAAATATAAAAATTATGAAAATTATATAATTAGTTTTATCAAAAGCTTAAACTTATTAAAAGAGCTGCTTTATTAGAAGGGCAAATCGCACAAAAGTGTATCCAACTTATACTCAATTTCAATTTAAGATACCTAACTTTTTTTTTCTCAATTTAGTGTACCTAACTTATTTTTTATTGCAATGTAAGACTTATAGCAAGTTTTCTTCCGGTTGTAGGTAACATACTTAGGGACGCAGCCATGTCTTCAACATTTTCATAATTTTCTCTTGAATTACTAGTATATATTTTCTTTTAGTAAAAAGCTAAAATTTCGCTTGAAAAACATATTAAAAAAAAATCCAATTTTCAGATCACGATCACATATGCCATTAATCTTACATCAAAATCATAGAAGAATCATCAAAATGGGAAATTCTTAACCTACTCAAGATATACCAAATCGAAAACATAAAAGAAGGCATTTTATGTAACATACTCCTAATAAAAGTTGAGAAGATTACTTTTGGGTTTAGAAATCAGAGTACAACTTAACTCCACCACAACCATTCTTATTTTCTTATTCTTTTAAAGCTAAGATTAAGCACATGATATAATTACACAAACTTGAAAAAACGATCACTCCAAGTAAACATTTACATAATGTAATTGAACAAAATAAATGTGAATGGCGGAGGACTCCGATTTTTTTACTCCGGTGGTGACTCTTTTTTTCTTATTTTCTTTTCCCTTTTCTTTTTTTTCAAGTTTGTTACTCGGGTGGTGACTTCGATGGCAGCGATATCCGGCGATGGCAGCGGCGTAGAGATTTGGCGTGGTGATGAATTGGTTACGGTTATTATATTGTGGCTGTGATGATGATAATGATGATATGGTGGTGAATTTGTGACGGTGGGTTGCAATTGGCATGAGGTGGTGGTTTATGTGTTTTTTTTGTGCTTGTGGTTCAAAAGAGAAAAAGGTCAACCATAAAAAACATTGAAGTTCAAGAAAATCTGGGAAGTTGTTTGAAGATATGATTTTTTATTTAAAAACTACTAAAATTATAAAATGACCGGAAACCTGCTATAAGTCTTACATTGCACTAAAAAATATGTTGGGTACACTAAATTGAGAAAAAAAAAAAGTTTGGTACCTTAAATTGAAATTGAGTATAAGTTGGATACAATTTTGTGCGATTTGCCCTTATTAGAATTCATGATTTTCAAAAGCTATTAACAAGCTTCTAATTAAAATAATACTGGATTTAAAATTTAGCTTCATTTGTGAGTTTTAAGCCAAACACAATTCATATGAGTTTTCTATAAAGGATCCCACATGTTAAAATCATTAAAAAAAAAAAAAAAAAAAACCTAGATAAGTAATTTACAACCCAAACTTGACTAAGATGAGATTACTTGTTTGTTGCGACTTGTAGGCCCGTTGATCATCTTTTTCCACAATCCCTATCCAAATATGTCAACTTGTTTGGTAAACCATATGATTCATTTCATTTGTCATTTGTCAAGTATTTCTTACCTCACTCATTTTGCCTCTTCCTTTCTCTTCTTTTGTACTCCTATAAATTCTTGTCAAACTAATTCATAAATGAAAATGTAAGACGCCTTTGTTAACACACCCATTATTTTAGTTAAGAACGAGTGTAGAAAATGCGATCTTTTTTCTAAGGACTTATTTTGTAGCGAGTCACTTAAACTTCCCCGAGGTTTTGCCAAGTTATGAAACTTTGCATTTAATGTTGGACTTCTTTGCAACGATACTTAAACCCGGGGCTGTTTTTTGCCAAGTTGTGAAACTTTTTTAATGTTTACTTAGTTTGCGTGACACGAAAAAATTCTTGCCGGATTCGGCTTTCTTTGGGACACATGGCATGAGCAATGTGTTCCCGCTTTAGTTAGGCTAGCGGAATAGAGGTATGTCACCCGTGAGTCTCCATCGTGAGCCACTCACCCACCCCTGCCACCACTCGGCGTGAGTGGTTGGCCAAATCGTGAGTGAGCCATGAGTTGTTATCGATCGAGGCCAAAAAAAACAATACTCGTTCTTGTTCTTGTTGTTTGATAGAAAGTAAACTGTGAACTCCTCTTGTTCTTGTTCTTGTTGTTTGATGTGGAGCCATATGTATACTTAAGATTGTTGAACACCTATTTAACAAGAGAAAGGTTTCTTTTGCTCATGTATGTTGTAAAACAAATACAGTAACAATAAATGGTTTTGAGGAACGTGTAAGTATATATAACTGGAAACCATGCATGTATACAAGTGTAAGATGGTCATATGACTTGAAACCATGCATGTATACAACTGGAAACCATGCATATGACTTGAAAATCAATGTGTAAAGTATACATATGACTTGCATCAAAACCTTCGTCGATTTGATCGAACTTGGCTCAAAATGAATAATCTTTTTACCGTTATTTGTTATGTATTTTTTTTCCGTATTTTACTTTTTTATGTAATGTTTTTTTAATTTTATGAATAAAAGTTTTACGTTATAATTATTTTTTTACGTTTACATTTACGTTTTATTTAAAATGAATGTGTTAAATAAAAAAGATGATGTGGAGTGAGTGAGTTTGGTGTGGTGAGTGAGTGTTAAAACGGGTGGTGAGTGAGTGGTAAAGTAGGAGAGAAAGTTCATAAATGAAAATGTGACTCTTGTTAACACACCATTATTCCGTTTAGCCTTAATATAGATAATGTAATCTTTAAAGATATGTTTATTTGTGGGTGAAAGTGTAAAATACACGCATTTGTTTTGTCCTTGTTGGACATTCATTGTCAGGGTCAGGAAAGACTGGAAATGGGACCATTTTCTATTCCTAAACATAAAACAAATATTCTAGTTAAGAGCACAAGGTATCATGTATATCAATAACACGTTATTTGTATGCTATCTCGGCGCCACATCATACACCTTCCAATAACTCACCAATAACTAAAACACCCTCCCTCATAACACACCACTAACATGTTATTAGGTCCCACAAAATACCCCATTAAAAATACCCACTCACTCACAATACACAAAAAAAAAACACTAAACATCACAAATGGCTTGAGCCATTGGAATGACTCAAATACCTTTGGCTCACGAATGACACAAGTGGTGGTATGATTTAGCTTACCAATGACACGAAAAATGAATATTTGGCGTGTTAAATTCTCTCCATACCATACCATGTGCTCTAATAAATATATAAAAATTAACAAATGATATAGCCGTTGTTATATTAACAAACGAAAATATGACTAGGTATTGATTTTTTTTTTGTTTTAAAAAATCTAAGAAAATATTCGCCTTCTTGACTTGAATATAATTAAGTTTTTGTTATGTATTATTTGATTATTGTACAAATAATTGCATCATCTGCATTTTCTATGAACTTGCATAAAAGTGCAACACAAATAAAATATATCCTGAAGCATTGGAATTGGTTGGCTTATGCAACTTGCAATATGAAATAAAAATTATTAAAAGGGCCAGATAATCTTATCAAACAATCAATGAGGCTCATCAATTTATATAGACCAAGGATTGCTACGATGCCGCCGCGTTGCGGCGGGGCATTTTATATTTATCGATATACGTCTTTCAGCGTTAAATTGTAGGGAAAGTTGTCGATGGGGCGTTGTTTAACGTCGTCGATCTACCTTTAAGATATACATGGCCCGAGTGCCGCTTATAAAATTATGCACGAAGTATCTCAAAAAAATCTACGAACAACACGAAAGAAAGTGCTAAAACCTCGAATTTGTACAATGTTTAGGACACTGAATGTTCATGACAGTAAAAAGGCAGTAAACGAAATAAAAAGAACGAAGTACCTATCAATAGGTGAGTGCACCCTTTGGCGCAACATAGCACATCTCGTTAGAGATAATACTAACTTTAGAACACCTCACTCTGTTACTCACTTTGATAAATACATGGCCCAAAAACATTGTTTTTTTGGTTTTACTAAACTAAATGGGTATCATTTTTGTCTTTTTAAGAGAAAAACTCACATACACCATAAGTTACATTAGGATTACCAGTTACGTTGAGTCAATTACAAAAAACTATGAAGTTTCTTAGGGACTGAACTGATAAAATACAGCTTGCCTCTCGGTTCAATGATGTCAAAACTTCTGAGTTTCCCACCATGAAGTGTAAAACTTTATCACTTTATAATAATAAAATTTGTTTGAAAGCAGGATATGTACCAAGTCCTTCTTCAACTTAGAATCATCATTTTGTTCCTGATTTTGATTCACTTTCACGGTTTCTTCCTGAACGCTTATTTCACTATATAGTAAGAAATAGAAAGCAAACCTGTGTCTTTTGAACAGAAAATATTCCAACTTTAAATGATTGAAAAACTCGTCAGTTAACCTGAAAATGTCAATGTCAATAGCATTTTAAGTGTGACATTAAAATAATTCTAGCTATCTAGCGAAGACATAAATGATTATCAAATGGAAATGGAAAGAAGTGCTTACTTATATCTCATTCGGCAATCTCTAGTGAAGTTCCCGAGCTTAGCACCTTCCAGTGTCCTCATACAATTTTTTAATACTTCTTTTCACACCATATAATTCACTTAAAGAGACAAAGAAAGAGTATTAGTCGGCACCATTATTCTTGGATTGTGGCAACGGACAAATATCCATAGAGGTCTTAACTAAAGCTCGTAAGCGCCTCCTGAAGACATCAGATGGGTTCAGCTATTTGTAGAGTCACAATAAGGCTCTAAAATATGCAAGGCACAAATTATTTGCCTCACAAAAGCAGACCCTATATAGAAATACATTCAACTCTTAATATGACTCTTTTTTAGTTGATTTAGTATTTATTCTAAAAAATTAATGACTCTGTCATACCCAGTGTTGCAAAACAAGGCCTACAAGGCCGATTAATCACCGATTAGGTGCTACTGGGCCACCAACCTTGCCGATTTGTGTAACTGGGTCAAAACAATGGTCAATGGCGGTCAACGACTGTTAACGGTGTCAAACTTCTAATTGGAAACATGCAAATCTTGTCGGAAATACCCAAAACTTGTCTTGAACAAGTTTAAATCAATTATATTTGATGTTTATATATGTTACAAGATGATTTTCAAGGAAAGTCTTGTCTAGGATACCCAAATCTCACCGAAAATACCTAAAAATTGTCGAAAATGTCAATCCGATTAATCACCGATTAATCCCGCCTTGACCGATTACAAGCTACAGGGGGATCGACCGCCCGACTACCGATTCACGATTTTTGCAACCTTGGTCATACCCGAAAGACCGAAAGTTCTCCATTTATAAACACATGAAGAGCATGTTATGTCGACTGCACCAAGAATTTGGAATGCTTCCCGTTTCGCAAAAGGATTCGGAAGAACCAACTTCAACGGTTGCACCAAAATATACGTTACGAGTCATGATGAAACTGGTGAAAGCTAGTCGAATTATAGCTTGTTAGAAACAATGAAACTTACTTGGTCGTATACCAAAGATAATCACTATTATCTCTTGTGACATTAACTTGCTCTAGTAAGCCCGCAAATTGAAAGTCGAACTTTCATCAACAATGGTCAAATCTTCATTATATGTCTCCTATGTAAACAACTCGGTATTTGTAGGCAGCATTTCCATTTGAGTTGATTGAACCCCAACCTGGAGCTTTGATTATCTACGTGCCATTCGTCACATCAAATAAGAACAATATTGCCATTTTATAACAAAAACACAAACAAAGTCGTGAACCATATGGATTATTCTTGTGTAGTGTAAAATTATGCCAAATGTACCGACTTTTTTTGAAATGTAATCCTGCATATTTTGGAAATGCACCTAATAACGTTAGTGTCTAATAATGTACCCTAGCAAAGCTGGACTTTCACTATTGCACTAAGCTACTAACTAATAACAATCAGACGCATTAACTTACTGTCACAAACCCTTGTGTCAAAACCTTAAACTTATATGTACGCGTCATCTTTGCCTAGACCTAAATCCATTCTAATTGAAAGATTACCAGCACTGTTACATTGTTAATAACTAACCGACTAAAATACGAAAAATAATAAAAGTATCCAATACCTGAATCTCTGCGCGAATTTTGGCCAAAAAAAAAACTTCCTCCCAGGAAAATGGTAAAATTCGGCGTATTCGGCATCTTCTCCGTCATCAGTCCTAATAACTGCAACAAAAGCGGATGGCTAGTACAAATATCAGAGCCTCTAGGCAAGAAATCACGGCCAACTAAAGCTTTTAAAACACTCGATTTGCCGCTACTTTGGCTACCAACAACAGCCACTACAGGAAGCTCCAATTCTGCATCACCTTCAACACCTATGGTGGAGAATACTTCACGGAGTTTGTTTACTGTTGGTATCACGGTGGACCCCGCTGTTGTTGTCATGCTTGGTTGATTTTATTTTGTTTTGAGGATATTGGGGTTTTTTTTTATTTATTTATTTAGGGGAACCAAACAACAACAGAAAGCACATAAGCAATAATAACATGAGATTGAAGATAAACAAAGAGGGTAGATAAAGAAGAAATAACCAAAAAACTATCAGAAAACAACGCACCTGCAAGTGAACAACAAACCCAAGAACGAAGCAAACAACCTTCGAAAGGAACGCCCAGAAGATATGAATGGCTATGGCGGTTTCTTCAATGCGAAGAAGATAAATATCCAAAGACGGTGTAACTTAACATGGATTAGACAGAGGCGGTGACGTAACGGGCCTAAAAAAACATGGGCCTGCCATTTGGACTCACAGAAATTGAGCGAAGCCTAAACGACATGTTTTGGCCCGGTTTGTGAAAACGTGGGAGCCCAAGCAAAAATAGAAACCGTTTTCTTATACTGAGCCACTGAGGACAGATATGCGTTTCAACATTTATCCACACACATAAAATAATTCACCGCCTCTTCTTCAGCTCTCTCTGGAATCTCCAGATCTTTAGTTTCAGGATGCTTAAGAATGAACAGTTTGATGCCGTTGAGGTTATTAATTTTCTTTTATTGCATCATCATTGCAGTTAGATGCATCAATTTCATCATTGTATGTGGAGAAGAAGAGTAAGGGTTTGAACTTCAAATAGCATGTAAGATATGCAGTTAGTTTTAGTTTTAAATATTTAATATTCATTTATTTTAGAGTTCTTCGTAATACATATATGAATTTGATTGTGTTTATAAATTTATTAATATTGGTTCTTCTTTAGAAACATATAGATAAAGTTTTGATTTTTAGTGTGAAATTTAGGGTTTTATTTTTGCGGGTTTTCAATTTTATGTTGTAAATTTGGTGTGATTACGGGTTTTGGCTAATCGATAAAATCTAAGGCTTTGTTTCTTTAAGCTTATTTTTAGACTTATGTGCTAATTTTAGTTGGCCTATGTTTCAATTATAAGACGATTGCCTTACTATATAGTGATGTTGGACAACCTCAGGTTTCTCTGAGAAACCAATATTGGTAAATTCTTTAACGTCAATGTTTCTTTTTCCTTCAATTTTAAATTCAGTGCGTTACGGAAGCTGACATTGTTTTCTGCTTTTTGGATGTATGTTGTGTTACAGATTCACAAGTTCTTCTAGAAAGGTAATTTCTATTCTCTAAATTTTCTTAAAGTTAATATTGTTTGGGTGAAAATAAGTGGCCACTGTGAAATAAGCAGTTATAACTTATATTGATCACATATTTATTGTTGGAACAAAAAGCTAAAAGTTTACGTTTTAGCATAGGTTAACGTATGGCTGTATTTGTTTGCCCCTTTTTTTACTCCTCCAGATGCGTTAAACTGTTCGGGTAGATTTGACCAAGAAAGCTACTTACGATGGTATAGATGGAAGGTACTACACAACAACAACCAGGAAGTCGGCCAAGGACGATGTAAGTAATAAGCATATAGTACTATACCCGTTTGAGTCGTCTTTGCTATTTTTTTTTTTATCATATTTTGATTTGTGAACAGGTTACGCTCACAGACAACAAAGAAGCTGTTAAATTCACAAGGCAGATACTAGGGGTAAACATGGTGTTTTCCTTAGATGTTAAGTTTGATACAGTTTGGGATTCGAGTTTTCATTTTCTTATTATGTTAATTTTATTGGAAAGCAATGAGGAGATAGAAGACGGACCTCAAGAGGCGGTTCTTTCTGCCATTGAGAATGCTTCTGAACCCAGAGAGGCTGTATCACAGGTGGTTATCGATTGCGTTTTTACTGAAATTTTTATTTGGTAGCGTTTTGCAAGGTTTGGTTTTAGTTTTGTCTAAATATAGTGGTAAAGTTTGGTTGATGTTATTGACACGAATTGTAGGTAGCATGTCTTAATGGTTGTCCAACACAATTGGTGAAACAGGTGATAACTTTCTGCTTAAGGTTGTAAGTCTCATGTGATGTTACTATATCGATTTGCCACATTTGTTATAGGTTAGTTTTGTACTTTCATGGCTTTTATTTTCCACCTTGAATTTAGTCAAGGTTACCGTTTGTTTATTTGGCTGACTCATGAAAATCGTTACCTATTTTTCTTATTGCAGTTGTGCTCATCAGCTTTGTTATAGGTGTGGACAGAACCACATATGAATTTATGCAGGTATATGGCATAAATCTTTATTTCAGAATGTTTAAAGAATACAATTTGTTGCTATAATGAACAGAAAAATAGTCATTTTCACCCATTTCCTGTATCCTGATACACAATTGCAGTGTCGCAGCAGGCCCAAATGCTACTTAAAACGACACAAATAAGTTTTTTTGTTACAATTTGCATTCCCAATGAAAAGTTTTTTTTTTGGTAACTAAAACTGTTTCAAAATATCGGCTGTTACGCAACTAGAATAAAGGTCTGCACGGCATGAGTTCTGAGCTTATGTACGTACGTATTTTTGGTCAAGTCATTGACTATCACTATACGATGCCAATAAAAATTTATTTTTACCTAGGCGCCGTGTACTAGAGGAGGGAGCCTTAAATGCCGAAAAGGAGCTGAATTGTTGTGAAGAAAGGCTTGGATAAGCTTTTTAAGCATTGTGTAAGTTTGCAATAGTTCGCATTTAGTTTGAGTTACTGAAAAGGTTTTGATTTTTATTGGTATTTTTGGTTTTCTGATTGACTCTAGGAAGGAGCGTCCGCAAGTGGAGAGTCAACAGAAGGTTAGTGTTGTCGGCGCGAGGGTTTTGAATGTGCATGACGAACTTCGTGCGTCGCTTCAGAAGATGAAAAGGTGTGTTGTTCACTAAAAGGAGAATTAAAAGTATGTTCCTTCGTTACATAAAGTAAAAGTTTCTTTATATAATGTCTTTGCAATGTGTTAGGATCTTTATGGCATCTGCGATACTAAAATGTTACAAAATAAATAACAGGTATGTACTTTTTTTGCTTCAAGAACAATTGCACTTTTTTTTGGGTTTGGTGTGATGCACTTAACTTAGTTTTTCCATACATGAAAGAGCACAGAGCAACCCTTTATGAAGAAGAGGTTCATAGCTGGTGTGGGAGTAGGTCGAACAGGTACCATGGCAATATATTTAAGGCATTTGCTCATAAAACAGCTACCAAGAACAAACTTTTCCTTTACAACCCATTAAAGCGACTGCTAAAACCTAATTGCGTGGAGTAAGGATTTTATATGCAGAACACTATCCATTTTGATGGGTTGTAATGGAAAAGTTTGTTCTTGGATCGTATCATACAGCGAATTTGAGGCAAAATCAGGTAGGATGCCAGACATTTGCTGATATTCGGACATATAGAGGAGTCGTGTTTCCTGTTTATCATTTTGTCTCACACGCTTTGTTGACTCTCATTTCTTTTTTCAGTTTTAAAATTCCATAATGTGTTTGTGCTTTTCACGTACCGCATTATACGTTAAACCATCGTGTCGTGGCAAGGTAACTCTGTGTTCTTGCGGAAATAACAAGAGGTGGGAGGTTCAACCAGTTTACATCTTCAGTTATAAGGTAACTTTGTGTTCTTGCTCATGTTGGTTATACTCTTTTTTCTAATTATACAATGCACCACTGAAGATGTTGATCAATATATTAGCAAACTATCTGAAAGTTAATGAACCTGGGGAATCTAGAAGCATACGAGTTACTTTCTACCCATCTAACCTTTTACATTATGAGTACCTTTTTAGAAAAACCATCCATTAGTTTATTATTAAATTTAAATATGCTGTTGCATTTTTGTTACTATAATATTTGTATCTAAAGTCTTATAATGAGATGTTGTTGCATCTTAAGTCTTTGTAATTTTGCATGTTGGTTACTAATTCCGTTAGCTTTAGAATTATATTTCTAAATTTCGTTTTATTTCGTACTAGAACGAATATTAATGGTACATGTCGCAATTGCGCTTAGTATATCTTTCATTAGCTAATACACTTGGTTCCTCTTAGAAAGCTGAAGATGACTTGAAGTTATATGTGTTTGCTTATGTTTAATAATGAGTATGATTTTGCAGTTGGATTTGACGAAAAGAAGTGACGATTCATAAGTCAAGCATATGTTGGTGAGGGCAAAAAATAAAGAGTGTCGCGTACTGGTATTCAGCAGCTGGGTGTGCAAATATCCCTATCGCTGCACCTCATATTATCATTTTCAGCTTTGCTTTTACGAGATCTTGATGAAGTAGTGGAAATGGGGGCTGGAACATTTTGTCTATCTTCAAATGTCCATGAAGCTTTTTAGGCAACAGGAATTTTGGTTTAGATGTTTATTCAAAATTTTGGAATACTTTATTTGACCTTTCTCGATGCTAAAGTGCATCAAAACACCCCGCCGCATCTCGGCGGGTTCATATTACTTGTTAAAGTCTATTTGTGCCAAATTTTTAGCGTAAGTTAATTTCTAAGACTGATAAATCCAAAATATAATAACCTGGTTTTTTAATCAACCGGGCTGAGCCTTTGTTTTTTATTCAAAAATGGTTTACGATTAAACTGGCCTGATAATCGCCCAGTTATGTTTGGCACATGAGATTATAGAGAGATTATTCTTATTTTTTCAAAAAATAAGCTACTCAAAAAAATAATATTTGTTTGACAGACAGAACTTATAAGAGATTCTTAAAAAAAATAATCTCTCATAATCTCTGAAAATAAAATGTTACTTCTTGTAGTTTATAAAAATAATCTCTTTTTATAATCTTTTTCAGCATCAACAACAACACTAGAACCAGCATAATCTATTTTTGCCAAACATACCCTAAAACATTAGAAAAATTAACCTACTTACTTGTGAGCACTTTTTCTCAAATGAAATTCAAGATACTCAACAACTTGATATAAGATTTTATATGTTGTTTCAAACAAAATAATATTAACAAAACTACATTATTTTGAAAAAGAGATTATACCAATAATATTGTCTTAAAACAATAATTGCAACACCATAATAAGTCCATCACCTATAACATAATTGAAAGGGACAGATTACATTATTCAACTTTGGAAGAAAATTCCTTAATCCCTCATACCTAAGGTATTTATTGTCTTAAATTAAATCCTTATCCAAAACTATTGGTTAATGTCAAGCCACATCTATTGCAAACACTATTATCTTACAATCTTATTGTATAACTGATAGCTATAACAATAATGAAAAAACATTTCCATGAAGTGGAATTGAATAAGCAATTAACTAAGCTTTTGAGGGGTGTTTGAGATTGTACATTCTAAATGCTTATTGGCTTATTGCGTTTAAGAACATGCACGTTTGAAGTGTTTGGATTGCTAACTGCTTATTGGCTTATTATCTTAAAAAAAGGTTAGAATTTTGGTGAGTGTAAGTAGTACTATAATAATCTAACAATTTAGATATATTTCCTGAATCGGGTGAAGATTATTTTCAGATCGAATTATTTCGACCTTATATGTTTCTGGTAACATGAAGTCCTCAATTGGATAATTCACAGAATCACATTGTGTTTTTAAAGCACGAGAGAACAAAGCAATACACAGAAAATAATTATGTAAGTTCTATTATGAAAAGATCAAATGTGTTATCAGAGCTGGTTTTGGGTTAGGGCGGGTTGGCCACGGCACAAAGCCCAAAATTTAGACGGGCATCATATCATTAAAAGCCCATTGTATGTGTGTTGTCATTTTAAGCCTATCATTAGGCTCAATTTTGTCCTTGTGCAATAAATCATTAGGCTCGATCTTCATTATCACAGTTAATTAAACTTTTATCATTGATTCTTTATTCTTTTATATAACCCTACTAGCTTCATAGCCCGCCCAAATGGGCGGGGTAGCTTCATTATATTACTTGACGAAGTTTAGTCGGTCATTTTGAGGTTTCAAGTATTGATTGAAATGTTTTCCTATACAAGCATTAAGATCATAAGGCATGTTAATGAATGAAAAACTCAGTCGTAATTGTTGACCTCAGATGTTTCCCTATTAGACAAAATAGAGATAACTCAAAAGTCAATTAATATGTTCAAACCTAGGGGGCAAACCAGCCAAATGAATGGATTGGGTAACGGGTCAAACTGAGTAATGGTCATAACATCATGTAATTTGTGCATAAAGCAGGTGAGATGTCGATCCATTTGGCTCGTTACCCATTTAAGCGAACTTCTTATTCATATGTATGACATGTTATTGATAAAAATTATAATACATATGGACTAATTCATGGGTAAATGTATCAGAATTTCCACCTGTTATTAAACCCTAGGCCACCGAATATTTCAGACCGAACATTTTATCCTGTGTATAATTCTCAAAGGGTGACGAATTATAAAAAACTCGTATGAAAATTGACTTCATGCCCAATAATTCCACCTAAGGTTATCATGGCTTCCATCATTGCCACCCTCTCCATTAGCATCATTGTGCTATTAAAAAGAAATAAGATGATAAATATTATGGAAAATATAGAGGTGCAAAATTAAATACTCGTAGTACCTTGTAATTATATGACACGAGGTCATAAAGAGTGAAACCATCATGTGCTATAACGAAATTCACTCCATGGTATGGCTTGTGCTTGTTTAACTATCAAATAAATGAAATGGGAAATCCTTAGTACGATGGAAGTGTTTGTAATTTGTCAATGTTCAAAATAACCCTTAATTATTTCAAAGTAGAGGGATCGTGTGAGCCATAATTGTTTTGAGTTTGATACTTACGAATGGCAAATGGGCAATGAGAATTCTGAAGGAAAGAAAAATGTTTCACTTGTTTTGCAATATCCCGAATTGCATTCATATTAGAATGGATAAAGAATGTTATAAGTACTTACATTGTAAATCAGCAGAATCAGCAACTCGAGTTGCAAAACCACCATTCATCCCATTGTCACCCTATCCACCAGTATGCACATAAAAACATACAAAAAAGTATATGATGTATAAAAAATTTAGAGAAGCATACACCATGAATTTGTATTCGACGATCACGTATAATTACAGAACTGCTATTATCGGCATATTCATGAAGAGACAAATATTAATTTTTATGTATACCTTTGCAATTCTGCCATATCGAAGTCGACCTTGACTTCTTTTGGGAATCTATAACCTTCAGTGTGGCAAGAAGACAACTATTAGCAGTTACTGTGACAATACCAAAAGATATATGTGACACACATAAAATTTGTGGCGTTTATAGAAGCTGCAACACTGAAGGCACAAATAAATGTGATTAAAAAGATGGAACATATGGCTTTATCAAGTATTCTAAAGTAAAAATGCTAGATACAAAGACTTATGGTTTAACAATAGAATGTCTTTAACGGAATGTAAAGCAATATGCCTATAGAATTGCACTTGTATGGCATATACAAATACTGATATCAAAGGTGAAGGAAGTGGTTGCTTGTTTTGGCTCAATGACCTTATAAATATCAGGGCATCCTCGATGGGTTGTCAAGATACATATGCAAATACTCATGTATTTGAGCACAATTGACATAGTAAGAGAAGTGGTATTTCATGTGTTAGTGCAAATATTACGATATTTAATCTATACATTCTCATTTGTTTTGTTGATGACAAACATGTAACTTGTAATACATAACGTAAAATGTATAAGTTACTTGTAGTTAGATCTTGTCTCAACATAATCTCAACACCTCTCGACGACTCAAGTCCTTGTATGCTACAACACAGGTTCGTACATGTTTGTTATGTTGCATTATGATCAAACCCCCAACAAACCAATAAACAAGTTTAGTTAAATAGTTTATGTACAACAACTAGTGTTTACATATTGGGTAAATATATACATAGCTAGTATGTATTATAATGGGTAATATAAATGGGTAGAAACTTAAGTATTTGACCCATTGACCAAATACATTGAATATAGTTGGGTAAAACCCAAAGTCCATGACCCATACCCATTGCATGACATCATGCATAAGTCATATATGGATATTATCCATGACCCATGGTATTGACCCATACCCATAAGTCTAGATACATTGTACCTTGGTGGGAACTCAAAACCATAACCCATAACCCATGGTTTCAACCCAAAAAACAATGGGTAAAGAGGAGCGTGCACGGATCCCTCATATGACCCACGGATCCCTTGGAATTACAAGGCTGGATCCCTCCAGAAGGGATCCTTGGGGCAGAACATGGTTTTGGTCTTTTTGCCTATAAATAGCAAGCCAATTCTTACCATTTCCACACACCTTCACACATAGTTTCTCTCCACCAAATATAGGATATTTAGATCATTAGGAAACATGTAAACACCCTCATCTCATATGATCATAATGCTTCTAACTCTCATTTGTTGTAAGCATACTCCCGAAGTGATCCTCCAAAGCAAGCTTAGAGATCTTGCTTCCTTACCTACTGAAGTGATCACCCATCACAAGATACAAGCACATGAAGATCTTATACAACAAGCTTGGGAAACTTTTCATCTTCATTCATAGAAGAGTAACTACATCATGCTTTGGGTTCTTGATGTTTAGTCTAGGAGTTTATATCCATTAGACACATTGTCTTGGATATTGTCTAGTATCATATTCTTGTATCTATGACTAGACTAGATGGTTTATGTGTTTGTGCCATAAAACACAAGGTTTTTTATGTTGGGCCACAAAACATAACGGATGTCATAGATGTGTCAAAGGCATTAGTGAAGAGTGCCGAAGATCCGTGTTGAAGGCATTAGTGAAAGGTGCTGAAGGATCATGTAAATGGAATTAGTGAAGAATGCCTAGGTCGTATAATCGATGAGGTGCATCGTTATACATATAGTATTTGTTTAGATCCAAGGATGGTGATATCCTTGATGGTGTTGTAACAAGGAGAAGATCTCCTTGAGATTAGGTGTCGTGTCGTGAAGGGTAGTAGTTCCTCCATAGTAATGGAACTAGGTGCTTAGCCTAGTACCTAATAAAGGGTAGGCGACGTTGTGAAGGATTAGTTCTCCTAAGGTGTGAAAGAACTCGGTGGTTAGCCTAGCACCGTATAAAGGGTAGGCGACGTTGTGTTAGGTGTGGTTCGCCTTGGTGTGAAAGAACTCGGTATTTAGCTTTGTACCAGAAAAAGGTTAAGCGACGTTGTGAAGGCTTCTCCGCCACAAGGAGTTGGTGTAGTGCTTACGAACTCTCGAGTAGGTGACTCGGGGAGTGGAGTAGGGCAAGGAAGGTGTCCTTGTAGCCGAACCACTATAAATCCTTGTGTTGGTTTGTCTATCCTTTTACTTATCGCTTTACTCTTATTCTTGCATTACATTGTTTATTTTCTATGTGGTTGATGTCTATGTTTGTGACATATACTTGGTCTTTCATATTGTCACAAACTATATTTGACACTTTACATATTATGACACGCTTGATCAAGAAAAAGCAACCGGACTAATAATGGTGAAACTTGATTTTTAATGAACCATTAATCTTGCGGAATCTCATGTGATATTAAGGGGTTGGCATTACATGCCGTAATGCGTTAAATGCATCATCGCGTCGAGATTAGCAAATGCAATGGTTTATACTATATTTGATACAAAAGTTTTAAGTTTGAAACGGAAACGTATTCACCCCCCCTCTACGTTTTCACATCATGTACTGTCGTTTTGACGTAAATATAATGTAAAAAAGTGAATGTGTTGTGGTTAGTTACATAAATTGAACTCTTCTGAATGAGGTTTTAACATAGATGTGAAATGTCACCATGTCACTAAGAATATATAAAAACCTGCTGGAAACGTGATTTTTTCGTCATCATTGATCCACATATGCTCATTCGATGGACCATTCTCGTTATTTATCACACATGCTCAACCTATAATTGAGCATCTACACACAATCTAAAGTAGGTCAGGAAAAAACTAACTAACCATAGGTTTCCAGAATTCTACTCTAAGATAGCCACTTGGGCTACGAATCCTATTGTCTAATAGCAAGAAATATGCCACAGTAACCGTGGTAAATATAAACACAATGATGCCAATGATAAGAATGATCACATTACTGTACTTGCACAGTTACTGAGAGAACCATGAGCGTTTTACATTTAAACAGATTACCAAAATCCATGAAATAATATTTCAGCAAGCATGCACTAAGAAAAAATAAGTTGGGTGAAGCCACAAATTAAAGAGAGTTGAATTTACCCCCAAGCAAGAAAAAGAACCTTCTAATAGAACACAGTTGACAACTCTGAGTGTGCGCCAAGCTGAAAGAGTCAAGATAAATGGATTAATAATGTCACACGAGTTCTTGAAGAATTTAGTTTAGAAGCAAATATTATTACAAAATACATGTCTAGCGTACCTGAGTGCCCATAGACGAAGGTACAAAGCTGTATTTGATACTGCATCTCCTGTTAATTAGTATATTATGTTACATAAAAACCAAAAAAATACTTTTAAGCTTTGATATATAAATACTGCATACTGTCGTTTCGAAGTACTTTTTAGCTTTAAACATGCCACAAGCTTTTCCGAAGTACTTAAAACCTAATAACAACAGTAATACTAAAGCATCTCTGTTTTTCTAATTGCCACCTTAGTAAGCGTATGGCTTCCTTAGCTGATCATCAATACACAAAAAAATCAAAGATACAACCATTCATGAAATTTGCCACAAAAGCAAAAGATCAAAGTAATCCTATGTGGCTAGCAACTTACATGCTTAGGTTGTCCTAAAAGGCACTTGGTTCTATATTTCTGAGATCGATCAGTAACTTAGTACTTACATGATCATTTAAATCCGCCAAGTATACTACTAATCAGAACGTCGTGTAGTTTTTTTCGGCGCCACACTTCCTCAATAAGACCATTTTAACTTACATTCAAAAACAAAATGCTAAGCGAGAGTGATGATGGATCAGATTTTTTTCTTCATATATCAATAATAATTTCTCCCAGCACGTAATCAAGTAATCAAGTGTCATCAGGTTTATAATATCTAAGCACTATCCAACTTTCAGTGGGTTGGTTTTGCTTCCATAAAAAAATTATCTCATTGCGCGTAATAAGATGTGCATGTAAATGACGAGTCGCTTAATCCTGAAACTATCTTAATAATTCATGGTAATGATTTCTCTATGTTTTTACAGAATACTTGGTGTAAAGAAATTTTACAGAATCGCAACAACTACGTAGCCAGTTGGTGAAAATTGAAGAAAGTAGTCATATTATAGTCAATTACATAAGCACAAAACATGGTAAGCACTTATTTCTCTTAGTTAAAAGCTTTTGTATGCTACTTAGCTAATACAACACGGGAGCTACAAGTCTAATATATTTTGCAATACCATCACAAATAAAAAATAAATGATGTTATATGGGTGCTGCAGATATACCTGCCAGATGTTGCCAAGATATTTGCTTCCCCAGGATTAAAACAGACCGGATAACTGAACTACTTCCCCACTCGTAAGTGTTAACCAGCTGCGATCTATATGTACAAAACATTAATAAGACCAGATAAAATTTATAAATCTCCTTATACTGAAGATCTGATATCATTATCTATTGTGATCCCATATATCAAATCACCAGCTGTTGCGAAAAGATCACCTTCCCACTGTTTGGAATAGTTTATTTTTTTGAGCTTTATAATCAATTAACCACAATACAACTTTAAAATTTTGACCATTAATCATCAACAAAAATCGTACTTTTTTTATCGATGGTGAACTACTAACCCTCAATAGATCCCCAATTGGAGTTGAAAACCCCTAATACATGAACATACAAAAAAAGAAAAAAAAAAAAAAAAAAAAAAAAGAACCACAATAAAATACATTAACTATTTGGCGATTGTTCCATATGTAAAACAGACACATCAATTAGTTAATCATTTGGAGACTTATCATTTGAAATTCAAAATAAAAAACAGATCATGATACATCACCTTCATTAATCGGATATAGAACACGCAATAATTTTCTTCAACTACCCATCCTCATGTATTTTACTTTGCACATGAAACTCACATCCCCAAAAAAATGCTATAGATTTGGTGAGTATGATTTTTGAATTAGATTAGGCATTTTGATATTAGAGAGAGTTTTGATTTTGGAAGATGCGAACAAATTGGGGTAGGAAGGCAAATTGTTTGACTGGTATTGAATAAAAGTTTAAATGTATAGTAGGGAATTTGTTATGTTTATCTGATATAAAGGAACATGATGATGTTTGATAGTTAATACCATTATGGGTAGACAAATTTGTATGACAAAATGTGGATTGCCCCACTGGTTAAAGGCCTTGTTGGTTGATGTCAAGACCAGAGTTCGAGTCTTGCAATGTGTAATTTTTTTGTATTATGTTAACGAAAAAAGTGCCATGTCACTAATGCCATGTCATAATTAAATGCCCAGTCATCATTGAGGTGGCATTATCTATGTGTCATGCTTAGTCTCATATATATATATATATATACTAGCTTCATAACCCGCCCAATGGGCGGGTGATGTGCTGGTTGTGTACAAGTTTTAAATTTATAAAAGGTGAATTACCAATATTTCCAATAACACATATGGCAAGTATACTCGTCCGTTATAGCAAGATTATGAAGGTAAGTCGGGATCGTTCGCAGGGATTTGAGTGAATCTAAGCACAAGTTTGAATCAACAGAGTCTATCCAAAACATATAACAAAGCAAATAGATATAATGAAATTCAGATGATTAAAAAAAACTACACTTGCTTAAACTAGTTTCATATCATAGATTAATGTGATTGTGTCAACCTCTTAACATGTTGGTTATGATAATTAGTTGGAAGACTAATCTATTGTTCTTACAAGTTAAACCTTCGTCAAGATTTTAGTTCATAAAAACAAGCATTAAGTTTTAACCAATCAATTCAAGTTTCATAAGTCTACATACATAAACTTAAACACAAAAACATCCACTTGTTCATCAAATTGCTTAAGAAATGGTCAATACAAAAGGTAACCGATCATAGACAAAAGGCTACAATTGATTCTCAACAACTAATCTTACGACCTTTTAGATGTTTCCAACCAATCCAATTTGATAATCAAAAAGTGTTTCTATTACAACCACACCTTAGTTCCTTTGTATAATCAAGAATAATGGGTAAAAACAATCATCCATAGACAAAATGATTATGACTAGTTGAATAACAATAAGTTCTTTCGACCCCAACGATTACTATCAATTAGCCAAACTTGATTAACAAATGTCACTATGAAACTTTAGCACAATTGGATCTTAGAATCAACTTGAAATTGAATTAAAACATGTTAACACAATCTAACTAATCATATGATAATCAACATCATTTAAGCAAGTGTATAAAGAAACTAGCCACTCATAGCAAACATGAACATAAACTCAGAACTTTGAACATTAGAAAACATGATTAAAAGTCTTACAATGCTTGGAATAAGATTACAAATGGTGTAGTAATGATTCCCAAAGTATTGGGGTAGACTTCTTGGTGGTTTGGCCTCCAAATGTGGAACTTCTGGAACTCCAAACTTCCCTGGGCTTCTAAGGACGAATTATGAGAGCTTAAAGCTTTGTTTTGATGAGTAGAGAGATTTGTATTTGAGGTGTGTCTCATATGCTCACAAATTGCCTCTATTTATACTAGTTCCAAAGCCTAGGGTATTAATTGCTGAACTTGGCCTCCAAGGAGTAAGGAAGGGACTAGAATACACCAAGAGAAGGACCTAGAATCGTTTGGATGCAAAGGGGAGGCTTAGTGATGAAGATTTGGCAACTGCAGCTTCTCCAACTGAATCGGTTATACGACCAACCGATCCGGTTGGTCTTCTACAAAAGTGGCCAACCGTTCTGGTTGCGGGTGGCGACCGAACGGTTGGTGGTGGTCATAATGTCATTTCGGTCATATTCGGCCGATTCGGTTGCATGAGCAACCGATCGGTTGGATCTCCGAGATACGGAAACTTTATATTTTCTTCTCTTTATCTTGTAGAACTTGGTTCTTCAATCACTATGGTCTTCAAAGGTCCTTGAGATACTTGATTTAAGCTTCACTGAAATAGGAATCTTCTATTTGCTGACATTTCTTTACTTTCCTTCCGTTTCCCTACACTTGGTTATAAACACTAGACAAACATCTTTTGATGCGTTTAAGCACTATAATTACGCAAATATAACCAAATAACATATATAAAAGCACACATAACGCTACTAAAAACATGCAAAATCTGAGCGTTATCAAATTCCTCCACACTTAAACTTTGCTTGCCCTCAAGCAAATATAGGAAAAACATCCACTGATACAAGATCGTGATTATGAAAAATGTGATGCAAATCAACCAAGTAAAAATACGAGAGAAGATTCATCAATTATGCTTTATAAAGGTGAAACATCAAGATGTTTGACAATATCCAATGATTTTCTCGCATGATTAACATTTCAAAACACCTCACGAAAAAGGAACGAAATATAATTCACTCAATCACTCATTTTAGTGGAGTAACAAGATAAATCACACTCATTGCTCAGTCATGATTAGATTATTACCATAAGCTTGTACAAGAAACAAAACTCCACCGACGTGGCGTGAGCACCAAATAAAAACATCTAAAGAGGACTTTTATTCGGGTTATAATGATATGGCTAAGGGTTAAGGGTATGGATAAGGCATGGGAATGTATATGAAATTGGTGTTAAAATAAAAATGAAATCAAGTCTAATACCCGTGTTGCTAGCTACCAAATATTCCACGAACCAAATAAATGATTATAGCTTCAATTTCTTCTTTTCTGCTTTCCACAACTTTTTTCTTTGCCATGACAATTGTTCTTCTATCATAGCACATTGGCTATTATTTTCATACATTTTTTTGAACATAACATAACGCATGTCTCAATCAATCTCATAGGATGTGGTACTCATAATCATTTGAACAATCTTCACTTTCCTGGCGACTAGCAACCAACCGTTTAGACATTGATACGGGATAGGCTAAGGTATAAAGTGTAAAATCTTTTTGTATTTTCTGGGTGAAGCAAAAATGAAAAGGATGGCTCAGAGGGTGTAACTAGGGGTATCTAGTGCTAAAATTGAGTACTACAAATGGGTCCATGTGGGTGGTTAACTAACCAATGCGGATAGCTAATATATCATTAGATGCAAAATGGAAGGCCATTTGGGTTAAATCCTAAGGTGCCTCTTTATCATACGAATTTACTTATATCGCACGAATGCGATCTCACTGCGGTATGGTAATGATTTACAAGCACAAGTTCTAGAATAAATAAAATCACCGGCACACTCATAGCAAAAGATCCAAGCATAAAAGAAGTACGCTGTTTATGAAATAGGCTCAAATCCTCACAATTTAGTGGAAAAGGGGTATAATATGTGCTAGCAAATGTTTGTCGATCCCAGAATGGATTGCAATAGTAATCGGAACACATCTCGAAGTTTCAAATATTACCAGTTTTACCAGTGGATTGATCCAGTTATTCTAATAGATAATCCTAAAAGCGTGAAAACAACTAGATCACAAGGGCAAACAAAATTTAAAATTTAAGCATGAAAACTCTAATTTTTCCTATTCACCCCCACACTTAAGTTAGACATTGTCCTCAATGAAAAATGAACTTCAAAGTATAGAAATAGGGAAAATAGAGATGAAACCAGATATGTCAATGAGTTGTCAGCTTAAAATCTTCCTTCATTCCTGGTGTTCACTGGGAAATTCATTACCTGCACAAAATCTTATAAACAAACAAAAGGTTTTATTAAAAGGTGGCGCCCCCCACACTTAAGTTCAACCAAAGGCTAAAACTTTGGGGAGTGACCACAGAAAATCAAATCTGAAACACACGGGTTGCCTCCCGAGAAGCGCTTGTTTTATTACCGAGTCATCAGCCTGACTCGAATCTTCCCGAATTTATTTAGCCGCAAGGGCAGCTTTGAACATTTTAAAAAGTTCAGGGATGTTTCACCAGTAGCTTCGATATCGTCCCAGACGAATTCGACAGATGGTTTCCATGGAACAATTTGTGGGATTCTTCCTGGAAATGGTGCGACAAAGGTGATAGTCTCGAATTCATTTTCATGGGAAACTGTTGCACATGAAACTTCATTCGTTTGCTCCTTGTCGTAATATAACTTGATTCGGTGCCCATTAACAATGAAACTTCCACCCTGTTTGTCATAGAGTTCGACATAACCGGATGGATATCCATGTTTAACGATATATGGTCCAAACCATTTTGGTTGTAATTTAGGAGCTTTGAATTTGAATTTCATGTTGAAAAGCAGAACTTTATCTCCGACTTTGAATTCTTTTCGAACTCGTAGCTTTTTATCGTGATAAGCTTTTGTTCTAGCTTTATACAGTTTGGAATTTTCATAAGCTCGGAGTCTTAATTCATCGAGTTCGTGCAATTGCAGGAATCTCTTTTCTCCACTATTTTGAGATCGGTGTTACAGTTTCTGAGGGCCCAATAAGCACGATGTTCAACTTCGAACGGCAAATGACAAGTCTTTCCATACAAGAGTCTGTAAGGAGTTGTGCCAATTGGAGTTTTATAAGCCGTCGAAATGCCCAGAGCATCGTCAAGTTTTTTTTGCCCACACTGAAGGATTGTCCTTCACTGTTTTCTCTAATATTCTTTTGAGAGCTCTGTTGGTATTTTCAACTTGACCACTGGTTTGTGGATGATAGGTTGTTGCGAATCGGTGATGAACTCCATATCTTTTCATGGTTTTCTCCATTTGTTGGTTACAAAATGGGTTCCTCGGTCGCTTATCAACGCCTTGGGAATTCCATAACGAGCGAAAAGCTTTTTGAGGAAATTAACGACGACACGAGCATCGTTTGTTGGTAAAGCTTCACTTCGCCCATTTGGACACATAACCTATAGCAACGAGAATGTATTCGAATTTGTGGGATTTAGGGAAAGGTCCCATGAAATCTATTCCCCAAATATCGAATATTTCACACACTTGGATACTTGTTAAGGGCATTTCATCTCTTCGAGAGAGATTGGTGGTTCTTTGGCAAGCGTCACAATTTTGAACAAGTGTGTGTGCTTCTTTGAATATTGTTGGCCAATAGAACCCAACATCAAAAACTTTTTTAGCTGTGGTGGAAGGACCATAATGTCCCCCAGTTGGGCCATGATGACATTCGTCAAGAATCTTGCGGGTTTGAACCGAAACACATCTTCGGAACATTCCGTCAGGACACATTTTGAAAAGATATGGCTCTTCCCAAAAATAGTATTTAAGTTCCGAAAAGAATTTGCTTCTTTGAGCATGAGTTAGTCCTTTTCTGAGAATTTCTCCTGCGAGGTAGTTCGCAAAGTCAGCAAACCAAGGATCGTCAGTTCCATCGATGGTCATGAGAGTTTCATCGGGAAAATAATCATCGATTTCCTCTTCTTTTAACTCCTCAAGATTTGGGTTTTTAAGACGAGATAAGTGATCAGCAGCAAGATTCTCTGCTCCTTTCTTATCTTTGATTTCGATGTCAAATTCTTGGAGTAGCAAAATCCATCGAATAAGACGTGGTTTAGCATCTTGCTAGGTGAACAGATACTTGAGCGTTGAATGATCGGTAAAAACGACTGTTCTTTAGAGCACGAGGTATGATCGGAATTTTTCGAATGCGAAAATGACGGCCATTAATTCTTTTTCGGTGACGGTATAATTTTGCTGAGCACTATTAAGTGTCTTGCTAGCAAAATATATAGGTCGAAAGTGTTTTCCTTCACGTTGGCCTAGGACGGCTCCAACAGCAAAATCGCTTGCGTCGTACATAAGTTCGAAGGGTAGTGACCAATTAGGTGAAACCATGATCGGAGCACTAGTAAGTTGAGATTTCAATGTTTCGAAAGCTTTTATGCAATCAGCGTTGAAGTCGAAGATAGATTCTTTCTCAAGAAGTTTTGTCATCGGACGAGATATTTTTGAAAAATCTTTGATAAATCGGCGGTAAAAACCAGCATGTCCTAAAAAACATCTAACGGCTTTGACGTTAGTTGGTGGTGGAAGTTTTGAGATAACATCGACCTTTGCTTTGTCTACTTCCATTCCTGCACTGGAGATTTTGTGGCCAAGCACAATTCCTTCGGTTACCATAAAGTGACATTTTTCCCAGTTAAGGACAAGATGTGCAGCTTCGCATCTTGCGAGCATTTTATCGAGATTAGAAAGACAAGCTTCAAATGAGTCTCCGAAGACTGAAAACTCATCCATGAAAACTTCCATGGAGGTTTCTAGCATGTCTTGGAATATGGCGATCATACACCTTTGAAAAGTCGCAGGTGCATTGCAAAGACCAAAAGGCAAATACGCCGATATGCGTAGGTTCCAAAAGGACAAGTGAAAGTGGTATTTTCTTGATCGTTAGGATCGATAGGAATTTGGAAATATCCTGAAAATCCGTCTAGGAAACAAAAGAATTTATTTCCTGCCAGTCTTTCAAGCATTTGATCCATGAACGGGAGTGGAAAGTGATCTTTTCTGGTGGCTTTGTTTAACTTACGATAGTCAATACAAACGCCAACCGTGGCAGTTCTAGTTGGAACAAGTTCATTTTGTTCATTAGTCACAACCGTCATTCATCCTTTCTTGGGAACACAGGTGCAGGACTTACCCAAGGACTATCCTCAATCGGGTAAATGATTCCAGCATCGAGAAGTTTTATGATTTCCTTTTTAACAACTTCTTTCATGTTGGGATTGAGTCGACATTGACGTTCTACCACAAGTTTAATCCCTTCTTCAAAATTGATTTTGTGTTTGCAGAAATTAGGACTAATTCCTGGTATGTCGGATGTTTTCCAAGCGAAAGCTTGTTTGTGATTTTGAGGACAGAAACTAAACTTTCTTTCTCACTATCCTCGAGCAATGAAGATATGACTACTGGAAGAAGTGAGTTTTCCTCCAAGTAAGCATATTCAAGATGATCTGGAAGAGGTTTGAGTTCGAGATCTGTGGGTGGTTCTTCGATAGATGATTTGATTCGAATCTCGTCATTGAAAGTTATTTCTTCAAAATTTTCATCCTATTCCTCCATTTCTTCTTCTTCTGAGTTATCTCCTTCGAATTCTACTTTCATGAGTTCATCAAACTCTTTATCAAAGTCCGTTTCATTGATTTTTTCAGAAGTAGTCATGAACGGGTCGGATTCGTTAAGTAACGCGTCCAATTCTTCATCAGTGACTTCATCAATGATATCGATGTTAAAACAAGTGTCATAACTGGAATGTGGGTAGCGCATTGCTTTATCGATTAGAAAAGTGATTCGATCTTCCCTAACTCCAAGGTTGAGTTCTTTTCCTTTCACTTTGATGATTGCATCGGTGGTATTTAGGAAAGGTCTTCCTAAGATGAGTGGAACTTTACTATCTTCTTCCATTTCCAAGATTACAAAGTCCACAGGGAAAATGAATTTACCGACTTGAATGAGCATATTCTCGGCAATACCCACAGGATATTGATAGGAGTGATTCGCTAATCGGAAGCTCATCTTTGTTGGTTTCAGGTTGTTGTTGCACAACTTGGAATACAGCGAATAAGGCATCAAATTGATACTTGCGCCAAGATCGGCTAAAGCATTGCATTTAACATTATTCCCGAAAGTACATGGAATAAGAAAGCTCCCAGGATCTCCGAGCTTTGGTGGGATCTTGTTTTGGACAATAGCTGAGAATTCTTCGTTAAGGAAAGTAGCTGATATTTTCTCAAGCTTGCTTTTGTTATTAAGAAGTTCTTTAAAAAATTTCCCATAATTGGGCATTCCGGCTATAACATCAACGAGTGGAACATTGAGTCTAACCTCTTTGATTATTTCAATGAACTTCTTATAACGTTCTTCCATCTTTTCTTTCTTCAGGCGTTGAGGATAAGGAATTTTTGGTGTATACGCCTTGACGGATGGAATGTTTTTCTTTGTGATGGTTTGAGCTGTGTTTGGTTCCTCGGTTTCATCCTCACTATCAATGGTGACAGGAGTATTAGGATTTGTTGGTGGATCGTACGAGAGACCACTTCTTATGAAGACAACATTGATATGCTCATTTCTTGTTTGTGGTGGACGGTACGTCTTATCATTTGATGGTTTTGGGTTGGATTGGGTATTACTTGGCAATGACCCATATGGTCTAGAGGAATGTTGGTCAGAAAGTCTGCCAAACTTGTTTTCAAGATCTTGGATAGATGCTTGATGATTTTTCAGTCCTTGCTCAACTTTGGCTTTGAGATTGAAAAATTGATTTTTGATAAAATCATTTGAAGATTTTTGAGCAGCCACGAATTCTCTCATGGTTTTCTCGAATTCGGTTTCTTCCATCTTTTGTCGGGATTTTGTGGTGGTGGATCGTCAGTTCGTGGTTGAGAATCACGGTTGTCATCCCTTGGTCGGCGATCTTGCCAATTTCCAGAATTTCGACCGTAATAATTACTACGATATCCTCCTCCACGGTATCCTCCTTGAGCATAACTTGCTTCTCCTTCCTTCAGTCCACCCATAGGTTTATCGTCGCACTCGGACGATGGATGATTTCCTCCACAATTGTTACATCCGTCTCGCATTTCCTTCATTTCATCTTTGATATCTTTGTACTGCGAGTCGATTTTTGAGGTTAACGCTTTCATCTTCTCCATAAGTTTTGAAGCATCGGTGTTTTCGACAAAAGCAACAGTTTTTCGGAGAGGTTTGGTTTTTGAATCTTTTGACCAATCAAGTTTGAGAAGTACTCGATCTTCGAGCAATTGATGTGCATCGTTGGGAGTCTTATAGAGAAAAATTCCTCCAGCATCAAGGATGCCTTGAGAGATTTCATCTAGTCCATGGTAAAAGATTTGGATAATGGTTCATTTGGATAGTCCATGCCCATGACAACTACGAAGCAAATCTTTCATTCGAAGCCAAGCTTCGACAAGTGATTCGTTTGGGTTTTGGGTGAAAGCACGAATTTCTCCCATTAATCGATCAAACATGGCAGGTGGAAAGAATCATCTTACAAAAGCTTGCCTCATCTCCTCCCAAGTATTGATGATTCCTGGAGTTAATTCATTGTACCATACTTTAGCATCTCCGGCGAGTGATGATGGGAAAAGTTTGAGTTTGATGGCATTGACATCGGTGTCGCCATAACGGAACATGCCGCAAATTTCGATGAATTCGGCAATGTGCTTGTGCGGATCGGCCCGCGCACGGCCATCGAATTGACGGTCTTTGATCATAGAAAGGTGATGTCCCTTCACGGTGAAGTTGTCACCAAGATTGATAGCAACAATAGCACTTCCGGGAGTTGGTGCTAAGGCTCGGTTGGTTCCCCACATGGGTTGATCGTCCGCCATGGGAAAAGGTAAATTGGTGAAAGGGTTGTAAACAACTTTGGCTTCTACGAGGTTATCAAATGGTGGGTTTGGTACTCTTGGTACACGATTTTCCAATGGTATGAAAATTGTTCTTCTTCTTCTTCGAATCAAGCGTTCGAGGTTGGTAAGAGGTGTAATTGGTTCTACTCCCGCTGCTCGAGTGTTCATACAATGTCCTAGAGAATCCAGGCAATATCTAAACATACGGACAAACAACGAAAACAGTTTTTATGGGTCAGAGTGGGTAACCGGATCGGTTGCGGGTTGCGACCGATCGGTTAGACCAGTTGGGTAATGGGTAAAATCGTAACCGATTCGGTTGAGAGACAACCGGATCCGGTTAAGGTTTCTGAGAAAAAAAAATTTGGTTGAATCGACTGAGGGAAATTCAAAAACTTGCTGAAACACAATCAAATCCCGGGCGCCAAAAACTTGATGTGCTGGTTGTGTACAAGTTTTAAATTTATAAAAGGTGAATTACCAATATTCCCAATAACACATACGAGCAAGTATACTCGTCCGTTATAGCAAGATTATGAAGGTAAGTCGGGATCGTTCGCAGGGATTTGAGTGAATCTAAGTACAAGTTTGAATCAACAGAGTCTATCCAAAACATATAACAAAGCAAATAGATATAATGAAATTCAGATGATTAAAAACTACACTTGCTTAAACTAGTTTCATATCATAGATTAATGTGATTGTGTTAACCTCTTAACATGTTGGTTATGATAATTAGTTGGAAGACTAATCTATTGTTCATACAAGTTAAACCTTCGTCAAGATTTTAGTTCATAAAAACAAGCATTAAGTTTTAACCAATCAATTCAAGATCAATTCAAGTTTCATAAGTCTACATACATAAACTTAAACACAAAAACATCCACTTGTTCATCAAATTGCTTAAGAAATGGTCAATACAAAAGGTAACCGATCATAGACAAAAGGCTACAATTGATTCTCAACAACTAATCTTACGACCTTTTAGATGTTTCCAACCAATCCAATTTGATAATCAAAAAGCGTTTCTATTACAACCACACCTTAGTTCCTTTGTATAATCAAGAATAATGGGTAAAAACAATCATCCATAGACAAAATGATTATGATTAGTTGAATAACAATAAGTTCTTTCGACCCCAACGATTACTATCAATTAGCCAAACTTGATTAACAAATGTCACTATGAAACTTTAGCACAATTGGATCTTAGAATCAACTTGAAATTGAATTAAAACATGTTAACACAATCTAACTAATCATATGATAATCAACATCATTTAAGCAAGTGTATAAAGAAACTAGCCACTCATAGCAAACATGAACATAAACTCAGAACTTTGAACATTAAAAAACATAATTAAAAGTCTTACAATGCTTGGAATAAGATTACAAATGGTGTAGTAATGATTCCCAAAGTATTGGGGTAGACTTGGTGATTTGGCCTCCAAATGTGGAACTTCTGGAACTCCAAACTTCCCTGGGCTTCTAAGGACGAATTATGAGAGCTTAAAGCTTTGTTTTGATGAGTAGAGAGATTTATATTTGAGGTGTGTCTCATATGCTCACAAATGGCCTCTATTTATACTAGTTCCAAAGCCTAAGGTATTAATTGCTGAACTTGGCCTCCAAGGAGTAAGGAAGGGACTAGAATACACCAAGAGAAGGACCTAGAATCGTTTGGATGCAAAGAGGAGGCTTAGTGATGAAGATTTGGCAACTGCAGCTTCTTCAACCGAATCGGTTATACGACCAACCGATCCGGTTGGTCTTCTACAAAAGTGGCCAACCGTTCCGGTTGCGGGTTACGACCGAACGGTTGGTGGTGGTCATAATGTCGTTTCTGGTCATATTCCAGCTGATCTGGTTGCATGAGCAACCGATCCGGTTGGATCTCCTGAGATACGGAAACTTGATATTTTCTTCTCTTTATCTTGTAGAACTTGGTTCTTCAATCACTATGGTCTTCAAAGGTCCTTGAGATACTTGATTTAAGCTTCACTGAAACGGGAATCTTCTATTTGCTGACATTTCTTTACTTTCCTTTCGTTTCCCTGCACTTGGTTATAAACACTAGACAAACATCTTTTGATGCGTTTAAGCACTATAATTACGCAAATATAACTAAATAACATATATAAAAGCACACATAACGCTACTAAAAACATGCACAATCTGAGCGTTATCAGCGGGTTCGTTTCATATTATGTTTGAAAAAATCTAAATGGACGTAAATTAATAATGAATAATGGTAAATATGTTAAACAAAAAAATTGGAAAAAACTACAGTATTTCATGTATTATATGTAAAAAGAATAATGATAAGTATGAGAACAAATAAATTACATGGTTCTTATTCATTTACGAAATAAAACTGCCTTGTATACAACATTTGTTGAGTAGTTTGTGTATTCGCCGTCTTTGTTACAACAAAGAACCTTCAAACTTTTTTTCATCTTGACTCTTGAAACAACCACACAAAGGCAAGAGTATATTTAAATGCATATTTACACCTATCTAAACTTCTTTATTAAATAACGATACATACTTATTCTCCTAGTTAGATACTGAAAGAATTGACTGACATTCTTTTTGGACATAACTCATTTGCAAAACCTCTCTTCAGGATTCGTCATCGGTTACACTATAATCACTTGTTCACCAAGAAGAGTCACATTTGAGCCAGCTGCAAGTGTCATGACTTGAAATTTATCAGGAATATTTGGCAATAATGTAAGTGTCTGCAAGTCACAAACTTAATAACTCAACAATTGCTAGATAACTCAAGTGCAGATTATGGAGTGTTAAGATTTCTTATTACAGCTATATATATTCATTATAAATCTAAGGTGTCTTAGATCTTCTTAATTCAAACTCTTTATCTTATAGTAACAAATTAAATTGCTTATTTAAAAGTGCATTGTTAACCTTTTTTAAACTAAAGGAAACCAAGCAATTTGTGTGTTGTGACCACCGGAAGTAAAAATAACAACTTGTGGCTATTTAGTTATTTTATATTTAATGTACACCAAATGCTAGTCCATAGAAATCTTAAACAATCTAAACAATTAGACATAAGTTTTTATAAGTAACATTTGACAAATAGTTACTTTACACCGTCTAAATATCAATAAAAAAAAGTAAATTTCACGTAAGAACATGACCCAAATATAACACGCACATATAAGTAATTGAACAAACTACTATTACTATGCGTGTTTTATAAGTTGTGTTTTAGATAACCAATTACATCGAGCTTAATTCGAGCTCGTATATGCGCTTATGTGCTCTAACACACAGTTTCTTAACAGGTTAAAACTTGGAGCATATTTATCTAAACTATCATTCGTCAAAGTTCATATATCATAACCGTGGGCACTTAATGGAATTCATAGCCAAGTATGTACAACCTACAAATTAATTTCATCTTAAGTAATTCTTATGATAACCTGCAAATTAGATGTCAATAAAAAAACATACAGTTTTTTTTAAATTTTAAAAGACACCATAACGTTTTTCTATAACAAATTTTGTCAGAATTGTGTGAAAGAGAACCAAATGAATGTGAAAAGAGACTCACAGTCTTGTACCGCACTTGTCAGATTGATGAGGTCACATGGGTGATTAGCCGACACTTATAAAGATAAGTTTCTTTAACATCACCTACATTTATAAGTGATTAATGTTAAAAAAGAAAGTACAAAAGAAATGTGGAACCAATATAACAAACACTTTAACTCTGATGGCAAAAAAATAAGTTCATTATGAGCAATGTATGATGAGATTTTGTATTCACGAAAAACTAATTACATTTGAGAACTTATATGTGCATATCGAGATTCAAAAAAAAAAACTACTTTCAAGGTGTGGTAAGTTCATATATGATGTAGACACATGGAAGCAAATGTTTAAGCCACTTCAGGACCTAAAAACTAAAACTACAAAATAATCAAGGACCAACTAAAGATACCAAAAGAAAGAGCATAGAAAAAAGACAACAAGAAGCCAAAACCAAAGATGAATTAATGGCGCATTTATAACCTGATAAGAAAAAATCACACTCAAGTAATAATCATGAGACAAAACTGTGATGTCCCGATGTGACGTCCAAAAGAAATAGTCATCAAGCAGCTCAAATATGAAATTGTTTACGTGCAAACACAATGAATTTGAAAACACCTAGCTAATTGTCTCATGTATTGTATTTTTCAAAAATCATATCATGCATTGGCGATTGAATTGTAAAGGTCATACAATTGAATTAACATAACAAATTTAGCTTAAACTGAATAAAGAGTACCTGAATAAGTTGGTGTGCCATTGATAGTGTAATACTCAATGCCCTATACCACCAAGAAAGATGTCAGATAGTAGAATTTGTAAATTTGAATAAATTGCGTCCAATATTTATACTTTGAAGTATTGTTAGATGTACCTATTTTATGAACCAAAGCCTAACAGTGGGTATTAGATATGGAAGAGACAGTGATGTTACAACATCATCAGGTGAGAGAAGATGTTCAATGGGTGACTGAGTGCCATATTCGTCTAAAACTCCTCCACAAAGCCCTTGTATCTCATCATTGATTTTTCCAGCTCCACCATCACGATTCACAACGAAATATGAACATTGACGCAATACTAAACGACACACGCTATCACACAAAGCCTGCATTACAAAAATTATGTTATCCTTAATAACCGTGACCAACACAAATAATAATTAAGAAATAATAAAAACACACCAGTTTAACTTAGGAGCGTCCCGTGCCAACGCTTTCCCACTTGATGAATCCCAATAAAACCCAAGAATCCACCAAACGAATGAAAGCATTGTATTCACATATTCCAAATACTTAGCTGCTCCACTGCAAAACCGATATACAAATAGAGATTCTCAACATAACCACACGATTGATTTCCAAAATCTAACCCGGTCACCAATTTTAAGGTTATGACATCCCCCACAACGATGTCAAATATTGAGATCTTGACCCTCCTCCCCATCTTAGAACCTAATAATATCATACAACCAAATTTGCATAATCTTCTTGCATTTAAGCGCACCTAATAAAAGTCAGAGGATCATCAACTATTATAGCTTCAAAAGATATGATTTATTATCTAACTGGAGAAGCTTAAAGTGGATATATTTAACAAACCTGTAATGGTGTTTCCTCGCCATTATCTTCAGGGATGCTAGCCATAAGAAACCCCCATTCTGTATTTACTCCGATCACATGAACACATTATTATAAGAAGGGTAGGGGGCTCAGATTTTTGTTCCATATACAAATACAAAAGATGAAATGTCATCACAGATTGAACAGATTCCACTAAAGGCGGACAAAAAAAAACATAAGTAGTTTGGAAGAAGATGAAATAGCATATTTCATACCGGCATAGTACCATAGGCATCAGCAACCTTGCACCCAGACATTAAAAATAGCGGTTTGTGATCTTTATGAACCTGTTACACCATAAAAACCCAACTTTATCTACCTAGAATATTCAGAGATAAAACAGGTAACATAAAACAATTCCATGACACTCACAATTTCTGTTATAGGGGTGTTTGGTTGTGTTAAAGTGATATAGGTTGCATGTTTGGTTCGCGGGTACGGAGAGGGGTAAGTCTGTTTGGTTATTACTGTTATAGGGTGTTTGGTTGTTAGATTTATTAGGGTGATTGGTTGTATATATTGATGCATAGTCTCTCCAACTTGCTAAAAAGGTTAAACTTATAAAGATCAAGAATTAAGCTTACTCGACTTGCTTTGACTAATGGCCCATTTTCCAGCCAATTGTGAAATCGCTTTTCTTGCATCATACAAAAGCAAGGACATATAATTAATCAATGTAACAAAAAAATGTAAATGAATAGCTAAATGACGATTTAAATATCTTCACAAAAGCAGGAATTATATATGAAATATAGTTGTATAACTATTGAATAACGTCTACTGAAAAGTGAAACAGAAATGTGGTTTGGAACTTGCACCGATTTCCAATTTTTACCCATCACAACAACTAAATAGCTTGTTTATTTTGTGTAACTTTTAAAAGGCTAATGTCATCGAATTTCAAAGTAATAAGGTTGGTGTCACTTTTGATACTTATACTAAAGCATGTACAGAACATCTATCACAATAATACTTTCTACCAACGGAAAATTGTATAAATGAATGGAACCACGCTTATTCAGAGAATATATATGTAACAAATATTAGTAGAAATGAATTTAAAGCTTGCCTTTATTCTCTGTGGAAAAGTCCTCTCCAACATATACCTCTTAAGTGTCTCATGTGGTTTTCCATTCTAGCTGCAAAAGACTAAAAACAAAAGGAAAAAAAGATGTCAATTATGGTTATAACTTTGATGCATAACAAAAAACCGAAAAAAAAACCCGTATAAAAAGATAGGTAAGATCATACCCACTGAAGAAACCCTTTTTTAACCAAGTTCATTAGGTTAACCATAGTGCACAAGAGCCATGGCAGCAGCCTTTGCTAACAATGTAGTCAATGTAACAGCCTTAGACTTAACCTAAACATCCAAGAAGTCAATTGCCAACTATCAGAACCCATTAAATCTAGGCACATTATCTTTAATGACTAACATTAACCTGCTATAATAAAAATTTGCTGAACACTTGGAATTAAATTATTTGATTGCTAAAACTTCAAGCAGTAGAAACACATCAAATGATGAATCATAGAAACCATATTTGTTGGATCATAATGTATAGTTATTCGAATGAGATGAATGATTTAAACGTAAATTTAAGATCAAACATACCTTATTGCCTTACAATGATTGTTGATACTTAACTCCCAATAATCCGTGATTTTGTGATACAATGATTGTAGATACATAGTAGGGTTTTGAAAGGCATGGAGATGATTTGATGATTATGATTATGAAATTCAAATTATCCGTGATTTTGTGTCATCATTTTGAAAATCATACAATCAAACCCCGGAAAATGGTTAATAAAGATGGCATTGATTTGATGTTTTGATAAGATTTAATGTTTAAGCGATTGAAAAGGGGGAGGTTATGAATAAGATTTGACTGCCCTTGATTTGCTCCAATAAAAGCTGTATCTGTGACTACCCATCTTGGGTTGGAAGTAGAATATGTAGGACTTTTGAGTATATTGTTTTGGAAGTAGAAGATAAAACTCAAATATGTGCTGAGCCTTAGTGGTTGGGGCGTTTGGGTTTGAATGTAACAACCCAAGTTCGATTCTTGGTTGCATCAGATTTTTTTTTATTAAGTAACCGTATAAATGTGCCATGGTGGAATTTCCACCTCATCATAAAATGTGCATGTCAATATTAAAGTGTCATGTGGCATATGTAGTCTCATATATATGTATAGATAGATAGATGACTTTGTTTCTTCTTAGAAATTTTGTTTAATTCTCAATTTGTTAAGGTTTATTTTTGGTGTTTGATTCTAGCAATTCTTATTTGATTGCTTTAGTTTTATCTCAGATGCTACTCTATTTTTTATTACAAAAGGTTTGTTTTGTATAATTCGATTGATGGTCTAAACTCTAAAGTTCTAGCCTTTCACTATTGAGTAATGTTGATCACAATAAATTGATCAACAAATTTTCTTCTAAAACTGATAAGAGAATAACATTATTCAAGTAACAAACCAGTCTTTGTATTATTTGGACTTCTATAACATTTTTTGAAGAGTTAATTAGCCATTCCACGTATACATAAGTTTGCATACAAAAGGGGCCCATTTTTATTATTATCGCCCAGGGTCACCGAAAACCACGAGACTGCCCTGTGTGTTGTATTAACACAATCAAAAGTTAGTTATTTTCGGTTAAAAGCTATTGGTGGAAAGAGTCACAACTCTTGGTTAAAGTTGTATCTTTTGGTGAGAAAAAACCGGTTGGAGGGAAAAACGGGCAGTACCCGCAAGGGGTGCGGCCTCTTGACCCCGCACTTAGTTGAGGCGGCATCAAGCCAACTAGAACGAGTGTGAACTCCGCATCTTCTGATTTGATTATAAGTCAAACCTGACTAAGGCGTCGTTTGTTTTTTCAAAGTTTTTACCTCTTCATCTACAAACTATGTCTGCAGGTAGGGGTGTTATTCGGGTTGACCCGGTCGGGTTCGGGTCAACTCGGGTCGGGTTAAATCGGGTCAAGCTTTAAAAAAACATACCCGAACCCGACCTTGTTTAGAAATCGGGTCAACTCGGGTTCGGGTCAATCGGGTCGGGTCAATTCGGGTTCGGGGTCAACCCGAGTATTTTACATTGTAAACGTGTTGTTGAGCTGGGTTAGTCGGGTTCGGGTCGGGTCAAGGCTAAAAGAACATACCCGAACCCGACCTTGTTTAGAACTCGGGTCAATTCGGGTTGACCCGATTGACCCGAATATATTTTTGAACCCGATTAACCCGACCCGAATTGACTCGGGTCGGGTCGGGTCGGGTCAGCCCGAATGACACCCCTATCTGCAGGTATATCTAAAGTCTTAATCTGCATGGAAGAAGACCGTTTATTTTTTTTGTGCTTTTGAAGTACTTCTTTCCATTATTATTATTATTATTATTATTATTATTATTATTATTATTATTGTTGTTGTTGTTGTTGCTGCTATTGTTGCCGTTGTTGTTGTTGTTGTTGTTGCTGCTGCTGCTGCTGCTATTATTATTATTATTATTATTATTATTATTATTATTATTAGAGTAAAATGCAGAAACGTCCCTGTGGTTTGCCAAGATTGCATGAATCGTCCCTGGTCTTTCATAATTCAGGCGGCCTCCCTATGGGCAAACCTTTGGATCATTTTAGTCCCTGACACTAATGTTGGTTAGTCCTTCATCGTTAAGTGGAATAATACCAAGGGCAAGTTTGTCTTTTCTCTTTGTGGTCCCATTTGACTATCATAATCAAACCCGACAGAAAGTGTTTTCACTTTTGAGTATCCAAATCCAACCCGACACAAACATAAACAATTACTATAACCCTAATTCATTCCCATTCAGCCCTCATTGTTTTATCTCCATTCCACTTACAATCCCCAAAATTGGAAACAAAAAACATGAGTCCACCAATCCAGCTTTGGCACATAAGAGGTCTTTGGAGAAGTGTTTGATGCTAAATCCATTTATGGTAAAAGGCCTAATAATTTTTTGTTCATGCGTTTGTCATTTTCTTGATTATTTTCATTTTGTTTTTATGTATTTGTTAGTGATATATTAATGTTTGATTATTAAACAGAAACATATCCAAGCTTGTTTTCAATGATGATCCATCATGGTGGAAGCTTCAAAGAACCACCAAAGAGGAAGTATTTTGATGGTGAGGTAACCTACGTGGACTTTATAGACATTGCTAAATGTAAGATTGACATCTTAGACACAGTAATGTACCAGAGTTTAGGTATTCAAAGGTAAATTGTTTTATCAATATAAGATACCACTGAAAAGTTTAGATATTGGATTAAGGTCTTTAGCCAATGATAATGATATTGTTCAAATGCTTAAATATGTTCATAAGCATAGGATTATTTATGTGTATGTTGAGCATGGTAAAACATACTTGGACCCTGAAGTGAATGTAGTTGGCCTTTCTAATTTACTAGGAAATCAAAATGCTGATTTTGAGAATGTAGTTAATGATGAGACCGAGGGTGAGGCACTAGATGAGACTGAGCTTGAGAGTGAGGATGAGGCTCAGGATTAGAGTGAGAATGAGGCTCAGGATGAGAGTGGGGATGAGGCTCAGGATGAGAATGAGGATGAGGCTAATGATGATGGTAATAGGGAAGATGATATAGTTGATGAGGAGCACATAGTAGATGAAGTGGAAGTGTAAATGAAAGGTTTTAGATTTGAAGTTGAAGATGATTTAGTAGACACAATGCAACCTAAGTTGAACATGACTGAAACAGATTTGGAGGTCCTAGATTCTGATTCTTTTGAAAGTGATGTAGAAGATACAAAGAAAGTGCAAGGAGAAAGGGACTTAAAAAATTAAGAAAGGCTGCTGGTAGCTCTAGTTTTAAAACCAGTTTCTATATTGGTAATGAGTTTCCAAATACGGATGTTGCAAAGGAAAAGATAAGAGCACATGCTGTGGAGACTAGGAGAAACATTGAGATTACCAAGAATGATTAAATAAGGGTAAGGGCTAAGTGTGTTGGTGTTGTTCCTGTGACAAAAGAGAATAACAAGAGTGGAGGGAAAGAAAATGAAGTAAATGTACAAGAAGTAGGGAAGGCTAAGAAGGTAAATGTACAGGGTAAAGGTAACGGCAAAATGGTCATTGAAGAAGAGGAAGAAGACAAAGTTGCTTGTCCTTGAGTTTTGTACATTTCAAAGAGTGATAAAGGCAAGTGGTTGGTGAAACCTTATAAAAAAGAACATAAATGCTTACAATCAAGGAAAATTAAATGCAGATGTAACTCAAGTTGCTAGTCAATCAGTTGCTGCAAGTGTTGTTACTCCAAGTGCTGCTGCAAGTCAAACTCATGGAACTCCAAGTGTTGCTGCAAGTCAAAATCCTGGAACTCCATGTGTTGCTGCTAGTCAAGTACATGGAAGTCAAGCTGGAACTGTGACTCCAACAAGAAGAACAAAGAAAACTGCCTCAAGACTTACTCCACCAGAGTAGTTCAATACTACTTCATGAATATGTTTTCATGTTTAAGACAATGTGTTTTAATACTATGTTTGTGTGTTTATGTCTATTTTAAGACTATGTTTGTGTGGTTATGACTTTTTTAAGACAATGTATTTGGTATCTTTAAGACAATGTGTTTTAAGACTATGTTTGTGTGTTTAAATTACATTGTTGCATTGGTAGTTTGTTACACATAAATTAACTATAGCATACAAGTGTTGCACAAAAATTACTAACTTGCACAAAAGATGAACATCAATAACTTGTACAAAATTTGTTGACAATTACAAAGCTATTATGTCAACTAATAGTTCACTTAATCTTGGAAGACAACTTAAACAAGGTTACATATAGAACATAACAACAAACAACAACCAACTACAAATCAACAAAATCTTGAGTTGACGGTTTGGAATTGCCATCCTATTCAAAGATTCTAGTAGTGCATTTCTTGAGGTTAGCAAAATAGGGATAATATTCCTTGAACGAGCACACATAGGATGATCAATCCATAAGAAGAAACCACAATTCGAACCCTAAAATCAAGCATTAAGAACAATACATAAGTAAAAAACCACAATACATTGAAATGCAATTAGCAAAATTAGAACTTACAATATGAGCACAAGACCAAAGCCTATGGCCAGGGTTTGTGTGAGTCCATGAAGTGTGAATAACTGCTGGAATTTGACAAAAACAATTCACCATTTCCCTTAATTTATTGGCTTTGATGTGTTTAAGAAATTAAGGTTTTATGTGTTTAAGAATTTGGGGAAAAATAATCCAACAACTTATTTATATATGCATATAAAGTAAAAAAAAGGACCACTTTGTGTCGGGTTGGATTTGTTTATAAAAATGGGACCACACAAAAAGACAAAATTGCCCTTCAAATAATACCACTTAACAATGAGGGACTAACCAACGTTAGTGCCATGGACTAAAATGATCCAAAGGTTTGCCCAAAGGGAGGCCGCCTGCAATTATGGAAGACCAATGACGATTCATGCAATATAGGTAAACCACATGGACGATTTCTGAATTTTACTCTTATTATTAATATTATCTCACTAGTGTTTTGTGATTTGAGAATATAAATCCTTTTATCAAATGATACTAAAATGTTGAGTGCGAAACAAGCAATCACTTAAAATACGAAATATCAAAGACAAGTTTTTGTCCGTTTTATATGTTTTCATCTGTTTTATACGTTTCCATCTGTTTTCGTCTGTTTTAATATATTTTCATCCGTTTTTATACGTTTTCATCTGTTTTATACGTTTTCGCCCATTTTCTTACATTTTCATACGTTTTTGTCCGTTTTCGTATGTTTTCATCCATTTTTATACGTTTTTGTCCGTTTTATACGCTTTTATACATTTTTCTTGGGTTTTCTTACGTTTTTATCCGGCATTATCTGTTTTTACACGTTTTCATACATTTTAAAACATTTTCATCTATTTTTATACGTTTTTTAAACGTTTTTGTCCATTTTTTTACCTTTTTTTCATCCTTTTTATACGTTTTCTTACATTTTTATCCGTTTTTTACGTTTTCATCCACTCTTATACATTTTCGTCCGTTTTTTATACGTTTTTATCCGTTTTTATACGCTTTCGTCCGTTTTTATATGTTTTCTTGCTTTTTCATATGTTTTATACGTTTTCGTTTTTATACATTTTCTTATATTTTTGTACGTTTTATACGTTTTTGTACGTATGAAAACGGATAGAAAATGTGGAATAACGGATAAAAATTGTTGAAAACGTATTAAAACGCATAAAAACGTATAAAAGGTACTAAAACAAACAAAAACATACAAAAACGTAAAAAATGTATAAGAACGTATAAACACGGATAAAAACGTAAGTAAAATGGATGAAAACGGACGAAGACGAATAAAAACGTATAGAAAACTGAAGAAAACGTATAAAACGAATGAAAACTTATAAAACCGAATGAAAATGCATAAAAGCGGATGAAAACGCATAAAAACGGATGAAAACGTTTAAAAAAGAACGAAAACATATAAAAACGGATGAAAGCGGTAAAAACGTATGGAACGTATACAAACAAACAAAAACGTATAAAACGGATGAAAACGCATAAAAGCATATGCAAACGTATAAAAACGGACGAAAAACGTATAAAACAGACAAAACGGATAAAAACGTATAAAAACGAACGAAAATGTATAAAAACGGATATTGAGAAAGAGATGTAGGCTTTTTTGAAAGAAGAGGTACAAAGTGAGAGATAATGTCTGAAATTTAAAGGATGAAAGAAGTGAAATAAAGCTCTTTTGTCTGCCAAAAAAACAAATGAAAGGCTTTGTGCGCCCGAAGAGGAAATAAGTGAAAAAGGTGAAAAAGTGATTATTTTAAAAAAACAAATGACATCTAGTATTTGATCTCAAGTAAATCACAACTACATAAAATATAAGTGATTAACACTAAAATAATCAACAAAAAAGTTGCAAGTAATAAGCACTTTTAAATGAGAGCATGTGAGGTGCTTACATTACATGTGCTTATAAACAATATGAATGATCCGCAAAGCAAATTTACAAATATATTAGTCCACTATCACCATCGCCATCATTAGTCTTAAAGGATGACATCAATGATGACAACACATAACATTATAAGGGCTCTTTTGGTTTGTGGATGGATTTAGGATTTGAATTAAAATTTAGATTGAAATTTGAATTAGAGAGCGGTGTACGAGTGAGTCATGGCGCCACGCCATGGCTCCAACCCAGAATTTCTCGCGTCAATGACACCATGGCTCGCGCCATCGCCTCCTGTGCCGAGGTTTCCAGCCTACGCTTATTTTTATTATTTATTTATTTTATTTTTTGAATTTTGGAACGTCGCATTATGGGTGGGGAGGCTTTTATAGCCCTTTTTTTGTTTTTACTCACTTTTTCCAATTTTATGCCCCCCTTTTCCTACCATATTTCACACACTATTCCAATATTATTTATAACAAAATCTTTTCTAATTCACTCAGTTTTTTCTCACCAAAATGAATCCCAACAACCAATGGATTACCGGCATGCTCAACGACTTACAAAACCAAATTACGGCACCGTCTTCTTCGGCTAATCCCAACACGCAAATGCCTAATCATTTTGGCAACCCATATATTAGTCCCGAACAACAACTCGCATTTCAACAATGGAAAAATCAACAACAACTCTCTTACACTCAACTTTCCCTACCAACAATCCAAACACCTCCAACGACAACAAGAAGACGAAACCGAAGCCGACACGACGACCCCGAAGTCGAGCAAAGCAAAAACAAAGGTGTCAATAAAGTGTCTAAGGTAGCCCGTGAACTGAGACCCCAGGGAGCCGGTACTCGCAACTTTTGGATCGACGAAGAGGAGTTGGTTTTGGCGGAATGTTACATACAAATATCCGAGGATCCAAATGTCGGTTCGAACAAAAAAAAAGGAGACGTTTTGGTACAAAGTTCTCGACGAGTACAATGAACCAGCCAAGATTAAAAACTTTCTGATTCATACTAAGAACATGTTGACGGGAAAATGGACTCCGATGAACCGAGAACTCACGAAGTTTAATTCTTTGGTTAACAAAACGGAGGCTCTAAGCGGGGAGGGTGATGAAGATTGGATGACAAGTGTTGAAATAGTGTATAAAAGTATCGCGGGTACGGATTTTAAGTGTTGAAAAACAAGCACAAGTGGAACAATCCCGACTCAACATACGCAAGATGTCATTGAGGACGGGTTACCGTCTCGGAACCCGAGCTCTTTAGAGACGACGAGATGCCGCGTCCAGCTGACAAACAAAGAATTGCTAAGAGTCAATGTTCTTCAAACTCAACCGCTAATTCCGGCTCCAATCCGGCGATGTTTCAAGAAATGCTCCAACAACAATACGAGTTAGACTGTGAAAAAAATTGGACCGTTTGGACCGAGGCGAGTGTTGAGTTAATCAATTCTCAAAAGGTAGCCTAGGACTTCAAAAAGCACGAATACAGGATTTATATCCAACTGAAAACTAGTTTACTTTATGTCTTTTATATTTGAGTCTTTTTTTTAATCGTATTATGTTTGTTTGTTTGTTTGTTTTTGGTTTTTTTTTGTTTTTTTTGTTTTTTTTTTCTTAATTTTTTATTATTTAATGTAATGTGTTTTATATATATAAAGAGGAGAGAGATAGAGAGATAAAAAAAAATGGATCCACATAATTTGTAACAAGGCTAATCGTCTAGCTTTTGAGGAACCTCACATATTTAGCATCATGCCCAAATCCTAAACCTGGGTACTTCAACCAAATACATGTTTTTAACTTTTATCCCTTAAACCCAATCCTAACCCCATCAAACAAACGGGCCCTAAGACTTTAAGGGTTTAACCGGGCGTTTACTAAATTAAGTTATTAAATAGGATAAAGCTCTTAAATCGAAAATAACTTTTATAAAGGAGCTTAATGTAGTTTTTTTCATCATATTCTACCAATCACCAAATCTCTACCACCCATAGTCTACCAATCTTCCTCAAAACTATTATGTCTTCCAATTAAAAGACATGCTCTCTTAACAATTATTAAATTTGAGACACAAATAGATTGACTCCGAGTCCATTCGATAAACATATAAACAATTTTCATTTCAAAGATGAGAAAAGTAAAAGTGCACCAAACAACAATGTATTAATGTCAAGTCTTTCAAATAGTGGGATTCTTTCTTGTACACGATAAACAATGATACACAGTGTAAAACTTGAAATTTCATGAGCAAAACAATAGACGTAAATTGAAATCGTTAATATCGTTAATACAACCACCGAAGGAATTGGTTTATCCTCAAATAGTGGTTAACTAATAATCGATTGAGATCCTTGAATAGAAATGAAATGTGGAAATGGGTTTTTTGTATTTCGTGATTTAAAATCAAATGGAAGAATTTCAAGTAAAGGTTGTGAGTATAAAGCGGAAATGTGTTTGGAGGTAAGAGATGAAGATGTTGGAAATGACTAAAATACCCTTAACAAACTAGTGTAGTTATGTATTATGAGAATAAATGAAGTAGAGTATGCAGAATGAGTTTTTAGCTCTTAAATCGCTTTTTATAAAGGAGAATGTAGTTTTAATGAGTCTTCCAATTAAAAGACAGTCACAATTCTCTCCCCCAGAGAGAAAAGTAAACACCATGACACACTCACACGATAAAAACAAAGTCCAGTCTGAATTTCAAATTCAGAAAGGTATGTTCACATATCCACATATCCCTTACAGCAAAATGTCTGAAAGGAGGATACTCAGAAAATGTCATAACCAGTTGGAATCATCTTCATAATTCTTGCATCACCCTTTTTGAGGAACTTGGTCAACAGCTCAGCAAACATGACTGCAATGTGGGAAGTATGGAAATCGAGAACACGTGCATATCCATTACCAATTTGACCAGGGTGGTTCATGAATGACTTGTGATGTGAAACTTGTTGCAACTTCTGCTAGATCATCTTTCGAGTTTGAAGCAACACATACAATTTTAGTAAAGTATGCCAGTTTTCTATGTATAATGTAATTGTTTATTTACGAGGAATTCATATTACCCTCCTAGACCCGTTCAAAATATTGATTTCAAGATAAGTGTGGATGCTAGTAATTAATTCGTGAATCGCAATCATGCTTCACTTGGTCCAAAAGTAAAAACCGTGTATGACATATTTAAATTGATAAAGTTTGTAACCTTTTAGATAAAATAATCAGTCTAGTCAACAGTGTTATCTTGTTTAAGTTTGTCTATAAATCATGTTTTCTTGAACATAAATCTCATTGTGTGTGTGTCGTGATAATGGCTCAACCAAGCAATGTACCTTTATCCCTTCCGGTTTCGGTGATAGGGTCTCAGTTTGTTGCACCATATTCACTTGAACTTATAGTTGAAATATTTTCAAAGGGAAGCATTGTGATTACTGATATAAATAACAGAATCTTACTTAAAGTAAAACCATGCGACTCAAGCTTCCATCTTCAGCGGTTCCTAGTCGATCCTTATGATAGACCCCTTGTATTGCTCCGGGAGAAGGTGATTTTTGCTTTTACTTTTTATAATAAATAGTACTAATCTTAAGCTGTTCTTTTGTTTGTTTTATAACTCTGCTTTTTAATCCGATACTATATTATTCCTCTATTATTTGCAGTATATAAGTGAACATAAACGATGGAATGTATTTAGGGGTGAAAGCAAAGCAGACTCGGATTTGATATTTACCACAAAAACGAAACACATCGAGTCTAAGACAGAGGTTAACGTGTTCTTGGCAAACAAAAAAAGTAGCATGGATTATTGCGATTTTAAGATCGAAGGAAACTGGTCTAAGAAAAATTGCAGTATTCATATGCGAGGTTCTTCATCACCAATAGCCCAAGTAATTTTCTAACTCGATCTTTTGTTTCCCTTATCAGTAATCTTGGTTTAAGTTACAGCTGTTAGAAGTTTTTACTAGTTCATTTACTTAAAGCATAGGTAATCTCCAACTAATTTATGAATATGACTTATTCTTAAATAGATTCGTACATATCAACCATTAGAGAACGCAAAACCTGCTAAGGGAAAATTCATGGTAACAATTTATCCTAGTGTGGATTATGCATTTGTGGTCGCACTTATTGCGATTCTTGATGGTTTGAAAAACTCCGACACAACAGACGATGCTGCTGAGGAAGTTATTGGAAGCGTGGTTGAAGGATTGTTTGCTTAAATAATAATGCTCTCATTTTTATGTATGATAGGCCTTAAATCTGTTGTGTTGGTTTATGAAATTCGTATGTATCCTATGTAATTGTTAGTTCAGTTTCTTTACGTTGTTCTCCATATGTTTCTGCTGTTAGAACCTCTTAGTTAACAAAAAGTTTTTAGATGAAGAATGTTCACCTTGCACTATGTTCTTGATTCTTGAATGTTTATTGTTTTTTTATTTGAGATTACTGATCAACAATTATTTTCTACTTACTCTAATTGGGTGATAAAATACCTCAAGTCACTTGAATTCATTAAAGCTATTGTGTTTCATAATTGATTCTTCTCTAAGGGTGAATAGTTGAAAGCCATAATAGTTTACCCGAACATGAGTTGGTTTTGGCGGAATGTTACATACAAATATACGAGGATCCAAATGTCGGTTCGAACCAAAAAAATGAGACGTTTTGGTACAAAGTTCTCGACGAGTACAATGAACAAGCCAAGATTAAAAACTTTTTGATTCGTACCAAGAACATGTTGACGGGAAAATGTATTCCGACGTGTACAATGTGTTAGTCTAATCTTCTTGAACAATCGAATATAAAGTATACTAAGTTTATTTTGATATAATACAATCGTTACAAATACAGACTTGGTTTTTGGTATTTATACTTGGGCAAATTGTCTGAAAAGGCATCGAACTTGCCACCTTTTCCTTTTTTGGGCATTGAACTTTTTTTTTCCTATTGTAGCACTGAACTTGCCTAATTTTCCTTTTGTGACACAAAATCACACTTAAAGTGTAATTAACCTTCTTAAACCCGTTTTAAGTGTGATTTTGTGTCACAAAAGGAAAATTAGACAAGTTTAGTGCTACTATAGGAAAATTAAGCAAGTTTAGTGCTACCCGTTTTAAGTGTGATTTTGACCGTTAATTTTTTTATTGCACCGTTAGTCCTTTTCGTGCTTTTAACGACCGTTATTATATTATTGCATCGTTAGTCCTTTCCGCCCGTTTTTACACGCTTTTCGTTCCGTTTTGTTCGTTTTACGGTTTCGTCCGTTTTACGGTTTCGTCCGTTTTACGGTTTCGTCCGTTTTACACGTTTTGCGGTTTTGTCCGTTTACACGCGTTTTCGTTCGTTTTGCACGTTTTTACGATTTTTTAGTTTTGCACGGTTTCGTCCGTTTTACACGTTTTCATCCGTTCTGCACATTTCGTCGTTTTACACGTTTTCGTCCGTTTTTGCCGCGTTCTTACACGTTTTTTAGTTTTTGCACGCTTTCGTCCGTTTTACACGTTTTTACACGTTTTCGTTCGTTTTTGCACGTTTTCGTTTGTTTTTGCACGGTTTCGTCCGTTTTACCGTTTTCGTCCGTTTTACGCAGTTTTTAGTTTTGTCCGTTTTACACGTTTTCGCCCGTTTTTACACGCGTTTCGTCCGTTTTTGCACGTTTTCGTCCGTTTTGCACGTTTTCGTCTATTTTTGCACGTTTTCGTCCGTTTTGCATGGTTTCGTTTTCTACACGCTTTTGTTCGTTTCTACACGTTTTCATTCGTTTTTACATGTTTTCATTTGTTTTTGCATGTTTTCGTCCGTTTTTACACGTTTTCATTTGTTTTTACACGTTTTCATTTGTTTTTACATGTTTTCATTTGTTTTTACAGGTTTTCGTTCACTTTTGCACGCTTTCATTCGTTATACATGTGTAAAAATGGTCGAAAACGTGTAAAAACATGCAAAATGAGCGAAAACGTGCAAAAACGTAAAAACGGACGAAACTATGCAAAAATGGACGAAAACGCGTGCAAAAAAGCGGACGAAAATGCAAACAAAAGCGAAAAACGGCAAAAAACGCAAAAAAGCGCGAAAACGTGCAAAAGCGCGGGCAAAACGCGAAAACGAAAACTATGCAAAACGGCAAAACGTAAAAAAAAACCGTGCAAAACTAAAAAAACGTAAAACGTGCAAAACGGAAAACCGTGCAAAAACGGACGAAAACGTGTAAAAACGGATGAAACGTGACAAAACTAAAAAGCGAACAAAACGGACGAAAACATGTAAAAAACGGGCGAAAAGGACTAACGGTGCAATAATATAATAACGGTCGTTAAAAATAGACGAAAAGGACTAGCGGTGCAATAAAAAAATTAACGGTCGAAATCACACTTAAAACGGGTAGCACTAAACTTGCCTAATTTTCCTATAGTAGCACTAAACTTGCCTAATTTTCCTTTTGTGACACAAAATCATACTTAAAACGGGTTTAAGAATGTTAATTACACTTTAAGTGTGATTTTGTGTCACAAAAAGAAAATTAGGCAAGTTTAGTGCTACTATAGGAAAATTAAGCAAGTTCAGTGCTACAATAGGAAAAAAAAAAATCGATGCCCAAAAAAGGAAAATGTGGCAAGTTCGATGCTTTTTCAGACAATTTGCCCTTTATACTTTTCTAACCGACATAACGTTTCTAAGATAACTGCCATAACCGACTTTAACTGTTTTTTGGTTATAAACTTTACTATTGACACACTAGACCCTTTAACTTATATACATACATAAATACTACTCTAATCTTGACTTACATGGATTAATAAGTTAATATCCAATACTCCTCCCTAATTTATTAATCGATGCCTTCGATATCTTCAAGCTCCATCATCTTTATCTTTAAATTTTGGCTTGTTTCCACTTTCTTTGTCTTGATCTTCAACACGAACTATGTCTTGAACTTCCTCCTTGATTTGACTTCTTTCTTCCTTGTCTTCAATCTCATCTCGATCATCTTTGTCTCCTTTGTTACTATCTTCCTTTATTTGTATCATTTCATAATCTTGCGTCTCCAATAATCTGTTTCTCGTATCACGATCTTCTGGTTCAACTTTCTTGTTGCATGATTTAATGTCTTTCTCTATCTGGCTTTCCTTTGGAACTCTTGATGGCGTCTCTTGATGCTTCTTGTATTCGCCTTTGTCAACTCTTTCTTCTTCTAGATGTTTCTCATTTGAAACAACTTCATGGTTCTCTTTCTCAAACAATTCTCTTACTGTCTTTAACTCTTTCATCTCTTTGCTTGTGCAATCTCTCAACTTCTTGAGGTTCTCTAACTCTCTCTGCATTTGTTTCTCAAATGCCATTTCTCTATTTCTTATTTTCTTCTCAAACTCTTGTTTTTCAATCTCTAACTCTTGAAGCATTTCGAACTTCCAAAACTCTAATTTACTCTTCAAATCAATTTCTATCTCTGACCGCATATCTTCTAACTTTTATTTTTGAATTTCATCATTCTCAATGACAATTCCTTTCTTTCTTGATTCTTCCTTTAAGGATGTTATCTCTTTTCCATCGTTACTAGTAACCATCAATAGTCTTTGGTTCATCATCTTCGAATACAAGGTTTGCTTTTTCTTCTCTACGGTTTGGTTTTGGACAATTTGCAGCAAAATGTCCAAACTCATGACAATTATAGCACTCTATTTCTCTAAAGTCTCTCCTATGGTAGTTTTGATCTCCATGGTTTCTCTTGTTTCTATCATAACTATCTTCATTCTTACTATCTCTTGTGAATCTTCCTTGGCCTCTTCCTCTTGTCTGATTACCACTTCCTCGTCTATCATTTCCATAGTTGCGTTCATAATTTCTGTTATTCCCTTGACGTGTGAATAACAATTTCTCACTATTATCTTCCTCACTTCCTTTTCTAAACTTAAGCCTTTCTTCATAAGTCTTAAGTTTCCCAATAATCTCCTCTAATTTTGCTTTCTTAAAATCAACAACCATTTCAATGGTTGCTACTACTGGTACAAACTTATCTGGCACTGCATTTAGTAATTTTCGTACTTTTGTTTGTTCATCAAACGTCAATCCACATGTAGCAGCCTTTGTAATAATACTCATCAACCTCCCAAAGAAATGAATCTATTGATTCATCTTCTTTCATCACAAGTCTTTCAAATTCAGATTTAAGTTGTTGCGAGTGTGCTTGTTGTACATCTTCTGTTCCAATAAATCTGGACTTTATAGAGTCCCAAATTTCTTTTGCTGTTTCACATCCCGCAACTTGCATTTGCAAATCCTCTGGTAACCCTTGAAATAGGTATGCTGACGCCGAACTATCCTTTTTTACATCAATCTCTTTTGATGTACTTACTCCTTCTACTAAATCCCATACTCCATTCGCCGTTAATATCTTCTTCATTCTTAATGCCCATAATGTATAATTTGTGTTGCTTAAAACTGGGCATTGATATGATGGTAACGATGTGGTGAAAACAACTCTGTTTTCGTTTTTATCTCCCGTCATATCTTTCAATTTAATTTTCTTCTAACACCAATATACTTCTAATAATAGTCGACCTTAAATTCTTCTTTCTAATCCACAATAGTAATATGCAACTTCTAAAACCAATATAATCTTAATACTTCTAAACTTTTTGCCTAATAATGGTCGAACTTAAACTTTCTGCCTAATCACAATAATTCTCAAGCAATTCTAAATGTTTTCTAATACGAATTGTAATAGAAAAAAATCTATTCTACTAATAGAGAAAAAAAAACAAGTATTAAGAAATGTAAAACCTGTAAATTTTCTCTTGGGCTTCTAGAATTCTTGTGGGCTTTTAAAAGGTGGCGTACTCTTTTCTGTACCCAAATAAAAACTGCTTCCTTTTCCAAACCAATAACAGGTTCCAAAAAGAACGCCTATCTTCTTCCCCAAATAAAATCCGCCTCCTTCCTTCCTTCTTTCTTCTACACGCAATTAGGGCAAAGTCGTCCTTCTTCTGGTTTTGTTCTAATCAAACGGTAATGGTGCTGTTTTCTTTTCCGGCAACCACACGGTGGCGGTTGTTTCTTTCTTCTCCGGCAAACAATACGGCGGCGGTCTCTCTTCTTCGCACAACCGGTATGTTGTTTCTCTTCTCTTTTTTGATTCGATCTTTACTTGAACAAATCGTGTCTATCACTTGTTTGATTCCTGTGAATCAATTTCTTTTTTTTTGGAACGATTCCCTGAATCGTTTGTTTTCTTTTCTGCCTCCGGTTCCCTGAACCTTTTGGCTCTGATGCCAACTGTTAGTCTAATCTTCTTGAACAATCGAATATAAAGTATTCTAAGTTTATTTTGATATAATACAATCGTTACAAATACAGACTTGGTTTTGGGTATTTATACTTTTCTAACCGACATAACGTTTCTAAGATAACTGCCATAACCGACTTTAACTGTTTTTTGGTTATAAACTTTACTATTGACACACTAGACCCTTTAACTTATATACATACATAAATACTACTCTAATCTTGACTTACATGGATTAATAAGTTAATATCCACTACAATGAACAAGAAGAACATGTTGACCTGTTCAAAATATTGTTTTCAAAACCAGGAGGCCATAGAAAAAGTCTTTTTTACTATTCTTTTCTCTTGTTCGTAAGTGTGGCTGCTTGCTAGTAATTACTATTTGCAAATCGCAATCATGCTTCACTTGGTCCAAGTAAAAACCGTGTACTGACATATTTAAATTGAAGTTTCTAACCTTAGAAAAATAATCAGTCAAGTCAACAGTGTTATCTTGTTTAAGTCTTTCTATAAATCATGTTTTCTTGAACAAAAATCTCATTGTGTGTGTTGTGAACTTCTTATGATGGCTCAACCAAGCAATATACCTTTATCCCTTCCGGTTTCTGTGATAGGGTCTCAGTTTGTTGCACCATATTCACTTGAACTTATAGTTGAAATATTTTCAAAGGGAAACATTGTGATTACTGATATAGATAACAGAATCTTACTTAAAGTAAAACCATGCGACTCAAGCTTCCATCTTCAGCGGTTCCTAGTCGACCCTTATGACAGACCCCTTGTATTGCTCCGGGAGAAGGTGTTTTTTGTTTTTACTTTTTATAATAGTACTTATCTTAAGCTGTTTTTTTGTTTGTTTTATAACTCTGCTTGTTAATGCGACACTGAAATAGAGTATATATTATTCTTCTATTATTTGCAGTATATAAGTGAACATAAACGATGGACTGTATTTAGGGGTGAGAGTAAAGCGGACTCGGATTTGATATTTAGCACAAAAACGAAACACATCGAGTCTAAGACAGAGGTTAACGTGTTCTTGGCAAACAAAAAAAGTAGCATGGATTATTGCGATTTTAAGATCGAAGGAAACTGGTCTAAGAAAAATTGCAGTATTCATATGCGAGGTTCTTCATCACCAATAGCCCAAGTAATTTTCTAACTCGATCTTTTGTTTCCCTTATCAGTAATCTTGGTATCAGTTACAGCTATTAGAAGATTTTACTAGTTCGTTTACTTAAAGCATATGTAATCTCCATCTAATTTATGAATATGACTTGTTCTTAAATAGATTCGTACATATCAACCATTAGAGAACGCAAAACCTGCTAAGGGAAAATTTATGGTAACAATTTATCCTAGTGTGGATTATGCATTTGTGGTCGCACTTATTGCGATCCTTGATGGTTTGAAAAACTCCGACACAACAGACGCCGTTGCTGGGGGAGTTATTGGAGGCGTGGTTGGAGGCGTGGTTGAAGGAGTGTTTGCTTAAATAATAATGATCCCCTTTTTATGTATGATAGGCCTTAAATCTGTTGTGCTGGTATATGAAATTCATATGTAAGTATCCTATGTAATTGTTAGTTCTGTTTCTTTACGTTGTTAAAACTTCCATATGTTGCTGCTGTTAGAACCTCTTAGTTAACAATAAGTTTTTAGATGAGGAATTTTCACCTTGTACTATGTTCTTGATTCTTGAATGTTGATTGTTTTTTTATTTGAGATTACTCAACAATTATTTTTAACTCCTTACTGTAACTGGGTGATAAAATACCTCAAATCACTTGAATTCATCAAAGCTGTTGTGTTTCATATATTCTTCTCTAACGGTGAATAGTTGAAAGCCAGCGAAGTTTACCCGACCACGACGGGTTTTCCATTTGAGGGAGCTGACAAAGAGAAGATTTTGAGTAACATCGCGCCATTTATGTTTTACTTCACCAAATTGAAGAGTCACATTATCATGGTTTTTACCAACCTTTAAACTAACAGATGCCGTCCTTATAAAAACAGTTTATATTCATACAAATCATAGATATAATCAATAAACACCTATGCATCCACAATATCATTGGACTCCATCAAAACAAGCATCTAGAAACATAGAAATCCAGATTTATTTATTATTTAAGTTCGTAAACAAAGACTCCAATCAAAATGAAAATAAATACCATAGCTTGTGCCACCGTCTGTCAAGCACCCAGGTATGAACCCGGAAACGCAACAGAATCAAAATTCCTAAGAATGATGTTAAAAGATGGCAGCAAGGACGACAAGACACATCACAATAAGACTCAAAAAGACATAATAGCACGATAACAATAAAGTTTAATCTGAATTTCAGATTCAGATCAGTAGCGGTTCATTTTTTCTTGATTGCAGCTTTGGTGATCTTGGCACCAGTAGGGTCCTTTTTGTCCATGCTTTTGATCACACCAACAGCAACTGTCTGGCGCATATCCCTTACAGCAAAACGTCCTAAAGGAGGATACTCAGAGAAAGTCTCGACCACCATGGGTTTGGTTGGAATCATTTTCACAATTCCAGCATCACCATTTTTGAGAAACTTAGGCTCCTTCTCAATCTCCTTACCAGACCTTCGGTCAATCTTGGTCATTAGCTCAGCAAACTTAACAGCAATGTGAGAAGTGTGGCAAATGAGCACAGGTGCATAACCATTTCCAATTTGACCCGGGTGGTTCATGATAATGACCTGTGATGTGAAGCTTGCTGCACCCTTAGCTGGATCATCTTTTGAGTTTAAAGCAACGTAACCACGTTTAAGATCCTTCACAGAAACATTCTTGACATTGAACCCGACATTATCACCTGGTAGTGCCTCCTGAAGGGATTCATGATGCATTTCAACTGACTTCACTTCAGTGGTGAGACCAGTTGGGCCAAAAGTTACCACCATACCAGGTTTGATAACACCAGTTTCAACACGACCAACTGGCACAGTTCCAATGCCACCAATCTTGTACACGTCCTGAAGTGGGAGACGTAGAGGTTTGTCTGATGGTCTCTTTGGTTCACTGATATTGTCAAGTGCTTCAAGAAGAGTTGGACCCTTGTACCAGTCAAGATTGCTTGATCTCTCAATCATGTTGTCCCCTTCAAAACCCGAGATTGGAACAAATGGGACTTTGTCAGGGTTGTATCCTACTTTCTTAATGTAAGACGACACTTCCTTCACAATTTCATCATACCTAGCCTTGGAGTATTTGGGAGTAGTAGCATCCATTTTGTTGCAACAACAAATCATTTGCCTGACACCAAGGGTAAACGCAAGCAAAGCATGCTCACGAGTCTGGCCATCTTTAGAAATACCAGCTTCAAAACCTCCAGTAGTAGAGTCGATAATAAGAACAGCACAATCAGCCTGAGATGTTCCAGTAATCATGTTCTTGATAAAGTCACGATGTCCTGGAGCATCAATGACGGTGCAATAGTATTTGGTGGTTTCAAACTTCCACAAGGCGATATCAATGGTGATACCACGTTCGCGCTCAGCCTTGAGCTTGTCGAGCACCCATGCATACTTGAATGAACGTTTGTTCATCTCAGCTGCTTCCTTCTCGAATCTCTCAATCACACGCTTGTCAATACCTCCAAGCTTGTAGATCAAGTGCCCAGTAGTGGTCGACTTTCCAGAGTCGACATGGCCAATCACAACAAGGCTAATGTGAGTCTTTTCCTTTCCCATGATAACACTTGGCTGCTTGCTATATTAGAAAAACAGAATCGTTGTCAGACGCTTACGTACATCATATCATACTATTAGAATTAAACAATCTATATATCTACCAGTTAACAAAACTAATAAACACGGCTAACAAGCACAATTTAAAAACCCACCAAATCTACACATTTAGCACAAAGACAATACCACTCTCTTATATTAAGGCAAACTATGCAATCGGCACCTAACAAAGACATATGGTCCTATTTCTGTCCTTTTTTTCTAGTTGAAAGCCCGGTTAAAACCATACCTAACTACAACAATATCCTAGATAAAGTCAGAAGAGATGCTGCAGTTGTAACAGAGATGATTATTGAACATGTGAAGCTGAAGCTGATGAGTATGAGAGAAAGAATCTGTGCAGATTAGGAAAGTTGAAAGGGAATGGGATATAGTGATGAAGTACTAGGAGTAATAGCATTGGTTAGGATGCTGCTATTGTTAGTCTATGATTGGTCCTTGAGCATGTTCATGGGCCTAGTCTGAACGTTTGTAATATGTTATAATTTTGTGCTAATATATCTCAACAGTTTCACAAAAAAAACAATATCCTAGATAAGCCTGGACGAGGACCCGGTCAGGCTTGAGCCTTGGCCCCGACTATACACCAGGCAGGTGTTGGGTTATAGTTAATTTGTTACACGAATCAGAATCAAAAGCGATACTAAATACTCGTGAGAAAGCAAAGGGATCCACTAATATTGCACAGTGATTCACAATTTTGTCAAATCTCCTCTAAAATACTAACTCTTGAACCAAAGTACATAAACAGTAAATCATTTTGCATTTAGTTAGCAAATACTTATTAATACCATCACAAGTTTCAAAAAAGACATGGCATGATCAATACAAATCAGGCGACGTTTTAAGTTTTCAACCAGAACTATGCCTTGGTTAGGACCAAAAAGCCACAAACTATAAAGAACCACTAGTAACGAAATTTACTGATGCTATCTCTTGCAGTTTTGTAAAGTTGCTAAGGCATATCATGTTACACATCCATATCATATCTTAAGCATATATAAAAATATGATCATCATAATTCAATATCAAAACGTTTAAATCGCTTATAGGTCAATTCAAGTAATAAAAAACCTAGCTACTAATTAAAACAAAGTTGGTTATAATCATATGAAGCAAATCATGGTATCACATATATACACACAACTGCAAATAAACAAGCATCTCAATAATATATGTCAAATGGTATGCACTTAGTGTTAAACTTTATTAAAAATTCCAAACTATAAAATGTTTGCACATGGTTTTCAAAGGAATATCCGCATGCATACCCTTCGATTGTTTTCAAAGGATCAAGAAAATAAACTAAACATGATCAAATATTATAGCTCCAAAACATACAACCACCATAATCAATCAATTATACTAAACAAAACAATATAAACCATGAAAATCAATGATAAAACTATGAATAATTAATACATAAGAGTGTGAAATCGAACCTTGATTAATGAAACTAGAAACAGTTGCAAATGTATTCCAGGAGTGTGTTGGGTTTGAAAACAGAGTAGGAGCTTTTATAGCACAGTCACTCTTGTGGTATTTAATATTGACCGTTGGATTGACATTGATCTAACGGTTTAAGTTGGTCCCTTCATCTCCACGTCAATTATACAAGTCCCTGTTGAACTTGGCCACCAAGTTTTACTCCGTAATATTTTAACAAAAGTGACACGTAGTAATTTAGCAATAGCTTCTTAAGAGTGCTAGAATGTCGTGAGAAAACCGACTTTTGTGTGTCACATCCTATTTTCATCCGCACAATAAAAAAAGGGTCAAGTTATTAATACGGTGGCTACTATTTTATTTCAACGGGGTTTACCCCCAGGCGTGGCCCTCTCACATGCAACTTTGTCCTTTTTTTTTTTTTTTTATTTGATGTGTATAGTTTATTTTGTATGATATATTTAATTTGTGTAGTGTTTTTATATGTATAGTGTATTTATTTGTGTGATATATTTAATTTGTGTAGTGTTTTTATATGTAGAGTATTTATTTGTGTATTGTTTCCATTTAATTAAACAATAACAATAAAACATTTTATAAACTTTTTTTACGTTACTTTTTATAAATTTTTTATAAACTTTTTTTATAAACTTTTTATAAACTTTTTATAAACTTTTTTATAAATTTTTTATAAACTTTTTTTATAAACTTTTTTTAAACTTTTTTATAAACTTTTTTTATAAACATTTTTTATAAATTTTTTTTATAAAAAGTAACATAAAAAAAAGTTTAAAAAAAAAAGTTTATAAAAAAGTTTATAAAAAGTTTATAAAAAAAGTTTATAAAAAGTAACGTAAAAAAAGTTTATAAAATGTTTTATTGTTATTGTTTAATTAAATGGAAACAATACACAAATAAATACTCTACATATAAAAACACTACACAAATTAAATATATCACACAAATAAATACACTATACATATAAAAACATTACACAAATTAAATATACCATACAAAATAAACTATACACATCAAATAAAATTAAAAAAAGAAAAAAAAAAAAAAAACGAAAGTGGGAGAGAGAGGGAGGGCCCCACGCCTGATGAAAAGGACGAAAGTGGCAGTGTAGGGGTAGTAGCCCCCGTATTAATAGTAGGACCCTAAAAAAACCTCTTCTTACTTTCTTTTTTACCCACTATTTTATTTTTATTTTTTAATTTTGCAAACCGAATAATTTCCCATTTATAAATATAAATTACAAATTATATTAAAAAAAATACGTGAAGTTATCAATAAACTAATTTTTTTTTATTGTTATTGTTGCCAAAGTTGCTCCGTAAGATTTTTTTGAATAGTTTCATGCGTTTGTTTATCTCGTTCTATAGTGCATCTCTCGATCCAAATACGTTTTATATTTTGTTGCAGACTAATATACAATTCGTTGATTCACTTATCGCAAACTTTTGATCTTTCCAAATCATGTTATGCAATATGATGTAATTGTACATAATTCTTCGTAGATTGTTGATAGTGTAAGCACGCACCGATTGTGTATAATTCCCCAATGTCATTAGAAGACACCAAAAGCTCGTTCAACATTCTTTCTTGAACTTTCTTGTCGTCTCTTAAAGAATTCATGTTTCTCGTCTCATGCCACCGTAAATGATTGACAAAAATCCGGTGGGTAAATCCCGTTAGCTAGGTAATATCATTTTTCTTAAGTAACTCCAATACTTGAAACGGAGCCACATGGGCGATGTCATCAATAAGGTCTTCGAATAACGGAGAATAACTTAGAACGTTAAGATCGCTATTCGAACCCGCTACACTAAAAAAGGTATGCCAAAGCCAGAAATCGTACGATGCAACAACTTCAAGCATTATAGTTTGATATTTTTTTATCATCTCTTGCATATTGCCAATGTCATACCTTCAGACAGTTTGCCTATTCCCAATGCATACAATCAATATTTTCAAGCATTTTCGGAAACTTGTGAACTTTCTTATGTGTAGCATATAGTTTTTGAATGTCATTAAAGTCTGGTTTCTTCAAAAACTCAAAAGTGTAAAAATCAATAATGCACATAGTAAAATAATTTAAACAATCGCGTGCACAATGTTCACCAATTTATAAATATTCATCAAATGCATCTGGTGTTGTGCCATATGACAGAAGTGCATTTCATGATAGGATTAATACTCATTTGACCTGTTACATGGACTATAACGAAATAAAGATACTTGGGAAAATGATCATAAGTATAAGTAGATATACCTTCGACTATCTCTAAAAATAGTTTCATGCCCATATGATATTGATGCATAAAATAGTACTCCGGATATTTTGGATTATCACCAAACTGGTCGCCCAACAAACCTTTTTATGCAACATCATGTTCACGGTTTATCAGATTATGTGAGCGTGAACTTTCAGATTCTTGTTGTTGCAACGACTGATAATACTTATAAGCTGTCATCAAAAGAAAATACTCACCTTCATCATCATATTCATATACACCATCCATGTTCAAAGTTTACAATACTTAAAATTTTTGGAGTATCTGGTAGAGAGGATGAAAAAATTTGTATGAAAAGTGGTGTAATAGGGTATGATATATATATAAAAGGGGGGATAATTTTTTTTAAAAAACATAATTGTTGCCCAACGGTAAAAAAATTCAACTTTTCTCCTTTTGCCTCAAGCCAATTCCTTTGCGTATGATTTGGCACATGGGGTGGGGGTCTCATGGCGCATGGGTGCAAGCCATAATACCCAGACCTCTAAGTTTTGATATTTGAGGATGCTTAAAACAAAATTTTCGATAATTCATAGAGCTACTCGCACAAAAACATCCATCCCTCGTTTTTAGCATGGCATGACAACATTCTCACTCTTTCTAACTTATTAATCACTCAGACTCACGTAATAATCAGCTTACCGTTACTGTTTATCTATATGTCACTTAAACACTGATACACGCATGAAGAGTAAAAGACCAAATCTTAAGGGTGTTGATACCCATGATCTCTACACCCACTTATTTACATGCATGTATTTAAAAACTAAGCGAGTACCCGTACATTGTAGCTGGATTTTATTGTGGCAAACAACTATAGTTGTGATAGTTTCCTGCACTTTGGAGGAGTGTTTGGATGATGGTTTATTTCTGGTTATTGTTCCCAATGGCTTTATCCATATGTTTGATGATGTCTGACTAGTGATAATATCTCGTATCCTTTGTTGTGACGATGTAGCTGTAATTTATTGTCAAGAGATGGAGTCTTTAAAAATGAAATATAGTCAAATATACTGATATTTGTCTTTGGAGTAGTGGTTTGCTCCATTTCTGATGATCACTTCCATATTTGCTTTCTATTCTAGTTTTTTACGTGAGGATGTTAGCTACATTTAATGGTCTTAGTTTGTTGATATGAGTAGGATATGTAGTCATATATAGAGGAAAACCTATTGGAGATTGGTTGCACTACTACACAAACATGTTTTTCCCACAGTCAAATCCGTGGGAAATTCCGTGGAAAAAGGCCTTTTTCCACAAATTTCACACGGAATCTTTCCGTGTGTAAAAACCTCGTGGGTAAATATTTTCCCACAAATTTTCCCACTACGTTGACTATTTTTCCCACAGATATCATTGTGTGTAATTGTAGGTTTATTACCTGATTTCCTCTGAGATATTTTCCCACAAACTTTCCACGGTTTTGAAAAGATTTCCCACCGATTTATTTTCTCCCGTCGGTAATATTGTCGTTGGTAATCTTACTAACGGGTTTTACCGATGAATCCCATAATTCACCGACCAAAATAGCGATGTTAATCCGTCACTAATTACCTAAGGTCTGTTGGTCCCTAACGTGTGATTTGTGTGAGTCGATATGAAATATGCAAACAACAAATAAGAACTTTTGAATAACTAATCGTCTAACTATTGAAATGATTCATTACAACGTCTATAAATACTAATCGAATGGACATGAATCCAAACGACGCATCGGTTCAAGTTATAACCGTTTTTGGCGGTTATAACCGTTTTCCATAATTGTTTTTCTATAACTACTTGGCGGTTAAATAACTGCCACTAACTGCTCTCAACCGCTATTCGGTTGTAGAGTTTCTGTTGAGCAAGTTTGGTCCTTCGAGTTAGAAGCAATAGCGAGATTATTAGTTTACAATCTCCTCCTTAATCTTGATCGTTGCTTCGTCCTAAGTCTTGAACTCCGAGCATTTGTCGCATAGTCACGAACTTGAGTCTTGGTAAAGCTTTCGTTAAGATGTCTGCTCTTTGTAGTTCCCCACTTACGTGTTCTACTTTGATATGACCATTCTCTACGCATTCACGAATGAAGTGATAGCGAATGTCTATGTGCTTGCTCCTTCCATGAAAAACTGGGTTCTTACGAGTTGTATAGCTGATATATTGTCAACTCTAAGCGTTATCTTCTTTCTTACGATCCGTTAATTCAATGAGTAATCATTTTAGCCATAAGGCTTGACATCTGCTTGTAGCCGCCATGAATTCTGATTCACATGATGAGAGTGCTCTTGTCGGTTGCTTCCGAGTACACCGGTAATGGGTGACTCTCCAAAGTAAAATACTATTCCAGTAGTTCCTTTTCCTTGATCGGTATTGATTCCATAACTACATGTAGATCCTGTAATCTTGCAACCTCCTTCTTTCTTGTATATTATTCCATGGTCTTTCGTGCCTTTGATGTATCGGATTACTTGTTTCACTTTGCCTTCGGGTCTTGCATAAATCTGTGATTAGTCCGACCGAGTAACTAAGATCCGGTCTTGTATGTAGTAAGTATCTGAGACTTCCAATTAGGCTTTGGTAATAAGTTGCGTCAACTGGGTTTCCATCTTCCGCCTTGACCAACTTAGTGCTGGGATCCATTGGTGTCTTCGTGTTATTACTGTCCGTCATGCTTGTCTCCTTTAAGATCTTGTTAATGTATCGGTTTGCTTGATCGTAATCTCTCCTCCATGCTGTGTAACTTCTATCGCAAGGTAATATGCTAGCAACCCTAAGTCGCTCATTTCAAATTTATCTTCCATCTGGGATTTGAATAAGTCTACTTCCTTCTTTGGAGTGCCCGTGATTATCAAATCATCTACATATACTCCAACGATAAGTGCAGAAGTCTTGCTTCTCTTTGTGTAGACTGCTTGTTCAAGATTGCATTTCTTAAAGTCTAATGACTTCAAGGTTTGGTCAAGCTTCACGTTCCAAGCTCTAGGTGCTTGTCTTAAGCCATACAAAGCTTTAGTTAGCTTGTAGACTTTTCCTAGGTTTCCTTGTTGAATGAAACCTTCGGGTTGTGTAACATAGACTTCTTCCTTCAATTCTCCATGTAAAAATGTTGATTTTACATCTAAGTGGTGTACTTGCCATCCATGATACGCTGCTAGTGCTAATATTAATCGAACTGTCTCTATCCTAGCAACTGGTGCAAACACCTCATCGAAGTCTATTCCTTGTTCTTGTACATAACCTTTTGCTACTAATCTTGCTTTATACTTTATGATCCTACAATGTGCATCTCTCTTGGTTTTATAAACCCACTTGAGTCCTATTGCCTTCTGATTTTCTGGCAATGTGGTAAGAGTCCATGTGTTATTTTTGTTAATTGAATCTAATTCAATTTCCATGGCCTCAATCCACTTCTCATCTTTTGATGCTTCCTTGTAATTACGGGTTTCTTCTTCTGTGAAAAATAAGCTTGGTGCTTCTACTTCACGTGCAGTTTGGTAAATTTCCGTAATATTCTTTAAACCTTGTATAGGTCTATGATCAAATCTAGGATCTGAGCTTTCTAATGAACTTATAGTAGCTCCTTCTTCATCTTCTGAGTTAGGGTTGAAGGTGTATGATGGTGGTGTGATTGGTGAGGGTGGATCTGGTATAGGTTCTTGTTCTTGATACGTGTTATCAGTATTTTCTATGTTGACTGGTGTAGGATTATCATAGTCAACTCCATCCACTATAAAGCTAGTCCAAAACGTATCTTCGTGTTAATGCTGTATCCTCTTCATTGTTATTCCAATCCCACGGTTTTGTTTCCATAAACTTCACATCCCTACTAACATGTTTCTTCTTTCCTACTGGATCATATAGCCTACATGATTTTGATCCTTCTTCAACTCCTAAGTAAATCATTGGAATGCTTCTATCATCCAGCTTCTTCAAATGTGGTATCGTTATCTTAGGATAAGCTGTGCATCCGAATATCCTTAGGTATTCTAGGTTTGGTTTTCTGTTGTAGAGGGATTCATATGGTGTTTTATCTACCAGGGCTTTCGTAGGTACCCTGTTGAGTATGTAAATGGCGTGCCTGACTGCTTCCGCCTAAAAAGTTAAGGGTAACTTCATCGCTTTCATCATACTCCTAGTAGTTGATAACACTGTCCTATTTCTCCTCTCTACTACACCATTCTACTGCGGTGAGTATGGTGCTGTCAATTGTCTCTCTATTCCATTCTCCTTACAGTATTTGGTGAATTCATGTGATGTAAATTCACCTCCTCTATCAGTTCTTAGCATCTTAATTTTTAACTTCAACTTTGATTCAATCTGCTGCCTAAATTCCTTGAATGTGCTGAATGCTTGATCTTTCGAGTTTAGAAAGTAAGCCCACATGAAACGTGTGCAGTCATCTACTAATAAGAAGATGAGCTTCTTTCCAGAGTGTGTGGCTGGAATTATGGGACCACAAAGATCTCCATATACTAAGTCCAACGGGTTCTTTGATCTGAATTTATCTTGGTTTGGAAAAGGTGTTCTGATGTGTTTTCCTAATAAACATGCATCACAGATTTGTCCTGCATGGTTTATTCTTGGAATCCCATCCACTAGACCTTTTCTTGTCATCTTGTCTATCGCATCAAAGTTCAGGTGACCTAATCTAGTATGCCATAACCATGCTTGGTCATCTACGTTTGCTAAAAGACATATAGGTGCTACTATATGTAATCTAATACTGTAAAGTCGATTCTTAGATCGTTCTACTTTCATCAACAACTTCTTGTTCTTATCATACAAAGTCAGTAAATTTCCATCCATGATGATCTTGCAACCTATTTCAGTAAGTTGTCCTAGACTAAGTATGTTACTCTTGAGGTTTGGAATGTAGTAAACATCTGAAATCGGTTTGCTAGGTTTCTACATCCAAATAATATTGAACCTCTACCCTTTATCTCCACATACGATCCATCTCCAAAACGAACGCGTCCAGTGATGCTTTCGTCAATATCCTTAAAATGGCCTTTGGTGCCCGTCATATGGTTGCTTGCACCACTATCTAAATACCATATGCTAGCATCTGTTGTAGCATATTTCCGGGGGTGTACTTGTTCTTCATTTAACAAGACTTCTTCAGTTTCGTGTGTAGCCATTAGTAATGATGGTTCATCATCTTCTAAGATAAGGTTTGATTGTTCCTGAGTTGTTGGTGGACTTTTACAATTTCTCTTGAAATGTCCGGGTTTCTCGCAATTGTAACATTTCAAGTTCTTTTTATCCCACTCACCTTTATTCTTATTGTGAGGTGAGTTTCCTCCATTCGAGTTATCTCTATTTCCCTTATTCTGCCAATTACCTCGTGAATAGTTTGATCTACCCCTATATTTGGTAAATCGTTTTTTATTTCTAGAGTGTTCGCCTTGTGCGAATAATAGGTTATCTTGGCTTTCTACTTGTCCTCCCTTTCGGAGTTTTATTCTCTCCTCGAATGCCTTAAGTTTTCCTGCGATCTCATCTAACGTAATGTCATCGAGATCATTCGTCTGTTCTATGGATGCTACTATTTGAATGAACCTATCGGGTGTGGAATCTAATACTTTTCGAACTAAAAGTGATTCATCCAATGTTTTTCCTAATTATTTTGCCTTTGTGGCATAGCCATTCAGTTTGGCTGTAAATGCATCCACCATTTCATCCTCCTTCATTTGAAGGGTCTGAAATCCAATCATCAATGATTGTAACCGTGCTTGTTGCACTTTCTCTTCTCCAACGTGTCTCTTTCTTAATGAATCCCATAATTCCGTTGATGTTTTGCAACTTGCTACTTGTAAGATCACATCTTCGGTCAATGCTTGATATAGGAAGGCAGTTGTTGCCTTATCCTTCTTAACATCTACTTGTGTATCAGCCTTAGGTTCTATTGCTTCCCATAAACCTTGTGCTTCTAATATCACCTTATTTTGTATAGTCCAAACTGTGTAGTTTGTGGTTTTGAGTTTTGGGCATTGATACTGTGTCATAGGGGTTACGGGTTTTGGTGCAGTGTTACTGCCACTTGCATCGTCACCAGGCATATTGATGGTGCTTATGATCTTCACTTTCTACTGGGGATTCTAACTAAATATAGTATTCTTAATATTACGGGAACATAAATAGTTATCCGGGAATCTAATAGTACGGGATCAATATATAGTTCTCGGGATTTCCTAGTAAAATAATGATCTATACTAATTTAAAGTATAAGAGAAATCCAAAGTTTGAATTTTGTGACCTCGTTGTTGTGTATTAAACACAGTCGTATTCCTACTTGTGTCGGTACTTGAGTATACTACCAACCACTATCTTTCTTTCCCCACGTTGTCTTTCTTCTTTCTTTGTGTATCGATGTATTAATGTTTTGCCTTCGAACTCTTGGTCTTGGCTATTTTCCGAACACAATCCTCCAAAATACCTTTCGGTATTTTCAAAGAAACAAGTCAAATACTTGCTCTTTCCTTTACCACTTTGAATGGTAAAATTCTACGTTTGCTTGCCGCGTTCCACAAAACTTTCTCTTTATTTGTTCCACACCGAATGTGCTTCACCCAAAATACCTTTCGGTATTTTTCCAACAAAAAACCCACAAGTGATCAAGTTGTGTCCTTTTGTTAATAGTCTTATATCGCTAGCGTCTCTTCTTTCAAAAAAAAACACTTGATTGTTTTTCTAACCGGTTGTGTTTTCTTCTATCTCCAAGCAATGTTTCGTCTTCTCTTCTTGTATATGTGGTATTATACAAGGTATCCTTCTCCTGTTGCTGCGTTCGAGAGCCTACAACAGAAATCCGACACCACAATGGAATGGGTGTCCTTCCGTTTGCAATTTCGACACAAAGATAAGTCGTATCTTTGTGACAATCCGTACTTTCAGGTCATTTCTCGACACAGTTCATGTCTCATTATTTCAACATTTATAGTAAACTTAGTTTACTTGTTTCAAATTCGCGTAACCTTAAAGGTTTAGCGGCGAATTCATGATCATGACATCACGTACATTTCATATGGACTATGATTAGTCTACATTTCATTGACATCGTGTGCATCTCATAAATTCATTCACGACATTTCATTTCATATTTTACGCGTAAATTTTTATATTTAATAATCGTTATCGCGTGAGTTATTATTTTAAATATTTAATCCGTTACTTTCAAAAATGATCCCGATGTATTTTTAAACTTACATTTAGTTTATAAAAACTATATTTTTAGTTTTCCTAGTGTTTCAAATTTATTTGGTATATTAATCGTTAAAGTTAAATTATTACGTCGCTTTTCTTAAAAATTGTACGATAATTATTTTTATCACCTAAATTTCACAAGGAATGTATTTTTATAATTTTTATGATCTCATTACATTCTACTTTGGTCTATTAAAAATCTCTTTTACCTAAAAACTACCATTTACTTTACAAGTTACATTTCCTACACATTACTTACACTTTCTTATAATTATACAAGTAAATATATATATATACATTGTATTTGAGAAAAAAAAAATAAAATATCTACATTCCCCCCCCCTTGGCCGACCAAGGGGGAAGGGTAGTAATAAATGGGGGAATGGTTTCTTGATTGCTAAAACTCATACACAATCTAAAGTCTTACTTATATTTTCTACTCATTCATTCTACTCATAATAATTCAAGTGATAGTAAAAACTTTTCTCTCCTTCTTCCTCATCACCAAGAACCGGCCACATAGAGAAGCTCAAAGGGATCAAAAATTTTTCTAGTCCAAGTGTATTAACAATCTAGTTATTACTCTTTATATGGTTTTGAAATAAAAACCAAGAGTATTTAGGATAATCCTTGTTACTAGCACCTCATCATAATCACTAGTAAGCTTGTTTTTATCATTTTCATGTTTCCTTTTCATTTTTGGAGATATTATGCATGATATGTGATTTATACCATTTATTTCATGATTTTAGAGTATATATATACATATGGTCATCCTATAATTATCCCCTTGGTATTGGTTGGTCTTGATGGTGATTAGGAACCCATGACACCCTAAGAAGGTGTATGGTAGGATTAGATTAGTTTTGGAGTTGATTTGAAGGGATTAGGATAGGTTTTGTCCGAGAAAAACTATTTTCGATAAGTATATTTTGTGTTCTGTCCTTGTTTTGCTTTTCTGGAAAATCCGACAGTAGGCACGCCTTTTTGGCCTTGATTTTTAGAAAATGTACTTTAAAACGAATCCGTGGCCGCTTGAACGGAATAAAACGGACTTATAACGAAGAAGTTATGGATTTTACAAGTTTGACGACGAAACGTATTATTTTCTGGATTTTCAGCAAACTGTTTTTATTTTGTCCGGGTCAAAAATGAGCCTTAAGCTTCACAAATTATTTCGACTTGTCAAAAATATATTAGTTTACTTTGATACGAAGCTAAGGACATATTAAACGTAGAAAACGGATTTGAAACGACAAAGATATGCACTTTTTCATAAACTTGCCGTAACTAATTTTCTGCACTCAATTAGCCAAAAACCACCATCTTTAACCCTTATTATCTTTATGTTCGAGACCTTTTGGACGAAAACTCCTGAACTGAAACTTTTAGATATCGATACAAACTTTCCAAAACAGTCGAGTTCGTTCTCTAACGATCGACGTACACTGTTTTACGACTAGTTTTCCAAAGCCATTTTTGGTAATCTCATGATTTTTCCGACGACATTGTTTTGCGACGAAAAGTGGTAATTTCTCTAAAAATCATTATAAAACCATTGTAGGATGACATTTTGACGTAAAACCATGTAAAGTGATTTTTGATTGGTCAAGACGTCAAAAGAATATTTTTCGAAGTCGAGTAATATTTTCAAAACTCGTAAATGATATAAATAACATATCAAGTGCATGCATAACATTACATTGCAACTCATGACATATCATATCATTGATAATAGGTCCCGGTTGACGCATCACATTAAACCTCGGTGTACTCACTTTTGCCATTATTCCAGTTTATCCAAGTGAGTTTTCATAGCCCCGTTTTACATGCTTTCGATTATTTTCAAACCCACGGGGGAGAATACATTGCACTACATTTTTCTTTGTACGATACCAAGTATGTTAAATTCATTACATTGCTTAAGTTACCGCATTTGCCAATTTGAAAGTCCCCATTTCTTGAACATGAACCGTTAATCTTTGAAGCGAGGATGAGTGGATAGATCTATCGAGGGTGACGCCTCCATCCGGGTTGGTGAATCCCAACCAGGAAAACGGATGCATTTCATTTGATCACATTACGGAGTTGTCCGGCAAACACTCTGCAGGGGCATACATGATTGAACAGTCTAGTTTCGGGGTCATGGGCTTAAGGCAATTGTAACATTATTTTTACGTGACTTGATGGTCATGCATGCTAGATACTTGTGTAGTCGTATAAAACATTTACATAAACCTATGATTTCTCACCAACATTATTGTTGACCGTTTTTAGCAATGTATTTTCAGGTAACTGAGGTATTATCATCATGACATGGTTTAGGGACCTACATTTTGAGTCGCGGCGTCGACTTACATGATGTACATTATGGCACTTTATTTCAAAACATCGTTTGGATTTGTAACATATTTGTATTTCCGCAAACTTTGTAAACCTTTTGGGACCGATGTTGTACTCTGAATGTTTTTATTATAATATCCAACGATGTGTTTTTAAAACGACACTTTAGGTCGTTCAATATAACTGTGATGTGGTGCTATGACAGTCAATCCCCCAGGAATTCCATTCCGCTGCAAAACAGGTAAATTGGGGGTGTGACAGATTGGTACCAGAGCTACAGTTATAGAGAACTAGGTTGCATCATTGACCCTAGACTATAGCTACATTATCATAGCATCTCATCATTTCATCATAGTACATATTCATTTTTCATGCGGATTCACTTACACTTTATTCGAGATTATTTACTTTTATTTCACATCGGTTGTCACAGACATGTCTTCATATTCACATCCCATCACCATATCATCGGACTCTAGCTCGGATGATGTCCCAGCTAACCCCATCATGGATGATGTTGCATCACATTCCACGGAGATCGTATCTTCCATTGGATCTACTCCAGTCTTTCCACCTATCATGATCGACACTGGACCGAACCCTTCGAGGAGGGCGAGGTTGCACCCACTCCTCACGTTAGCCCAACTCACGATCCACCAGCACCACTACTAGCACCATCACCACCATCATCACCATCTCCATCATATTTTATTAGAGATCCTTTACCTACGACAGACTTGCCGCCCAAAAAGCGTGCTCGTTTTGATATCCCTACACCACCATCTTCTGAGCCCGAGCCACCCGCTAGATTTGAGTTAGGTGAGAGTTCTAGGGCAGCAGCTGTTCGACAGCCTTCTACCGAGGCATTAGGAGCCCGTATTGATAGTCAGCAGATCCAGATTGATAGTTTGACACGACAGTTGGAGGAGTTGTCGGTAGATAGGATTGAGCCCATCGCTGAGGAGGTCGAGGGTTTGATATTAGGCAGGGTTTGTATTGACTTATCTCATCAGAGTATTCAGCATAGACAGATAGAGGATAGGGAGAGTATTGTTGCTTTGCAAGTTCAGGTTGATGAGTTGAGGAGTTTGGTGGATAGTTTGGTTACTCAGGTTCGCGATCTTCAGGACAGGGCCGGCGGAGCACCATGAGGTGCCTTATGTAGACTTTTGTCATTGTATAGTTTTGACCATTATTATCCTAGTCACAAGGTGTGTGACGTAGTTTAAAGAACTTGTTGTATTTTGGTTGTTGTACAAACAAATGTATCAAGTATTGACTACTATGTAGGAATGGTTATTATTATCTATGATATCGGTCCATGTAGGCCGAAATTTTCATGTATATTATCCACGTGTGTTGTGATTATATTTGTGATATTTCGTTATTGTTCCGTTGTGATTCCATTTACTTTATGCATGTTGTGGTTGTGGATATATTTGTATGATGGTTGTTTCTACTTACGAGTTCTCATGATTGTTTCATCTTGTGATTTTGAAGAGTTATGGCGCCTAAGAAAGCTACACCGGAAATGACCCAAGCAGCTATTCAAAAGTTGGTGAATGATAGCATTGCTAATGCACTAAGAGTCGAAAGGGAAACAGTGGCTGCTGCTGCTGCTGAGGCCGCGGCTGCTGCTGAAGCCGCTAGGCTAGCTACTGCTACTGGTAATGCCGGAGGATCTGGGGTTAAGAAATGTTCGTACAAAGATTTCAAGAGTGGTGAACCCACTAAGTTTCGAGGTACCGAGGGAGCTACTGCAATGGTACGATGGTTTGAGAAATTGGAATCGGTGTTTTTGCTTTGTAACTGTCCGGATGACAGTAAGGTCAAATTTGCTACGAGCACATTACTCGATGGAGCGTTGTCATGGTGGAATTCATATGCTCAACCGATTGGAATGGAGAATGCTTTCAAGCTTACGTGGGAGGAATTTAAGGGCTTGGTGACTAAGAAGTTTTGTCCTCGAACGGAAATCAAAAAGTTGGAGACGGAGTTCTATGAATTGGTCACTATTGGTTATGATATCGACACTTACATTCGGAGATTCCAGGAATTAGCCACGTTATGCCCGTCGATGGTATCGGATAATGAAAAGTTGCTAGAGGCTTTCATCGGGGGACTTCCCGAAGTTGTTCAAGGAGATGTGACTTCGTTTGATCCACAGACAATTGAAGAAACTATTCGTGTGACTCAGAAATTGATGGCACAAGTGGTGAAGCGAGGTAAGTACACCACCACCAACCGAAACAACAACAACCCCAACAACCGTTTCAACAATAACCGAGGCAACTACAACAACAATAGCAACAACAAACGCAAGTGGGACAACAACAGGGGTAGGAATGCTACTCAACAACCGCCCAAGAGGCAAGAGGTTGCTAAGGTTTATCTTTGCGGGACAGAAGGAAGGAAAAGGATATACGGGGGTTTTGCCGAAGTGTAATAAGTGTTTGAGTCATCACAATCCGGGTCGATGTCCTGATCCGTGTGAAAATTGCAAGAAAGTTGGTCACCGTACTAGGGATTGCAAGTGGCCACAAGTTACATGTTTTGGTTGCGGGGAACCTGGACACTACAAGAGGGATTGTAAGAAAGGAGAGAATCAAGCAAATCCGAATCAAGGAGGTTTGGCACGAGGAAGGGTTTATGTCATTGGAGGCGGAGAAGATAGGGAGGACCCGAATGTCATAACGGGTACGTTTCTTCTCAATAATCGTTACGCTTCAGTTTTATTTGATTCGGGTGCCGATAAAAGTTTTGTGTCCAATGCATTTGCACCTTTGCTCAACATTAAACCAACTACATTAGACATATCATACATTGTCGAATTAGCTAATGGTAGCGTAGTTAACACCAACACCATTGTCCGCGGTTGCACATTCAATTTTCTTAATCATCCCTTCAACATAGACCTCATGCCCGTAGAGCTTGGTAGTTTTGACGTCGTCATCGGCATGGACTGGTTATCTAAGCATCGCGCAAAGATCATTTGTGATGAGAAAGTTGTTCATCTTCCCTACAACGGCGAAACTTTGATTATTCGTGGGGAACGAAGTGGAACTAGAATTAGTATCATATCGTGCATCAAAACGGAGAAGTACATTAAGAAAGGTTGTCTTGCTTTCTTAGCTCATGTAACCGAGAAAAAGTCGGAGGAGAAGCGACTTGAAGATGTTCCTATTGTCCGTGAATTTTCTGAAGTATTTCCCGAGGATTTACCGGACTTCCACCGCACGTCAAGTAAAATTTCATATTGACTTAGTGCCCGGAGCTGCACCGATTGCGCGAGCACCGTATCGTCTAGCACCATCCGAAATGCAAGAGTTGTCTAATCAATTGCAAGAGCTTCTAGACAAAGGATTCATTAGGCCGAGTTCCTCGCCTTGGGGAGCACCGGTCTTGTTTGTGAAGAAGAAGGATGGATCCTTCCGAATGTGCATAGATTATAGAGAATTGAACAAGTTAACGGTGAAGAATCGTTACCCACTCCCCAGAATTGATGACTTGTTCGATCAGTTGCAAGGTTCTAGTATTTATTCCAAGATTGATCTTCGATCGGGTTATCATCAGCTTCGAGTTCGGGAAGAGGATATTCCGAAAACAGCATTTAGAACACGTTACGGTCATTACGAGTTTCAAGTGATGCCGTTTGGATTGACTAATGCACCGGCGGTATTCATGGATCTCATGAATAGAGTTTGTAAACCGTATTTGGACAAGTTTGTTATTGTGTTCATCGACGACATATTGATCTACTCCAAGAGCAAAGAAGAGCACGAAGAGCATCTAAGGATGATTTTAAGGCTACTCAAGAATGAGAAGTTGTATGCCAAATTTTCAAAGTGTGATTTTTGGAATCACAAAGTGCAATTTCTTGGTCATGTCATTGATAGTCAAGGACTACAAGTTGATCCCGCAAAGATTGAAGCTGTGAAAGATTGGGCTACTCCAACAAATCCTACAGAAATTCGACAATTTCTAGGACTAGCCGGGTATTACCGAAGATTCATCGAAGGTTTTTCGAAGATAGCGAGACCTTTGACCAAGTTGACACAGAAAAACAAGAAGTACGAGTGGGGAAAGAAACAAGAAGTTGCTTTTCAGTTGTTGAAACAAAAGCTTTGCAGTGCGCCAATTTTGGCACTACCCGAAGGCATTGAGAACTTTGTTGTATATTGTGACGCTTCGCATAAAGGACTTGGGGCTGTTTTAATGCAAAACGAGAAGGTGATAGCGTATGCTTCTCGACAACTTAAGGTTCATGAGAAGAACTACACAACTCATGATCTCGAGTTAGGAGCCGTAGTTTTTGCGCTCAAGATTTGGAGACACTACCTCTACGGTACAAAGTGCACAGTGTTTACCGACCACAAGAGTTTGCAATATATTCTTGATCAAAAGGAGCTTAATATGAGGCAACGTCGTTGGTTGGAGTTACTCAGCGACTATGATTGTGAAATCAAGTATCACCCGGGAAAAGCCAATGTTGTGGCTGATGCTCTTAGTCGGAAAGAGAGGCCTAAACCTTTAAGAGTTCGATCATTGGGAATGACGATTGTTTCTCCTTTACCATCGAAAATCCACGAAGCACAAGTCGAGGCACTTAAAGAGGAGAATCGACCAAGTGAAAAGCTTTATGGTATGCCCGAAAACGCAAATGGTTTTGTGAAGAGAGCAGATGGAGTACTATGTTTCAAGGATAGAATGTGGGTTCCATTGTATGGCGGAATACGAGAATTGATTATGCATGAGTCGCATAAGTCAAAGTATTCTATTCATCCAGGATCGGATAAGATGTATCAAGATCTTAAGAAGCTTTATTGGTGGCCGAACATGAAAGCGGAGATTGCCACGTACGTTAGCAAATGTCTTACCTGCGCTAAGGTAAAAGTCGAATATCAGAAGCCTTCAGGCTTACTCCAACAACCGGAAATTCCTCAATGGAAATGGGAACGCATTACAATGGACTTTGTTACGAAACTTCCTAAGACATCGGGAGGTTACGACGCTATTTGGGTAATTGTTGATCGTCTTACCAAGTCAGCCCATTTCATACCGATTAGAGAGACTTATTCAATGGAGCAACTCACTAGACTTTATGTCAAAGAAATAGTCTCGAGGCACGGAGCACCAATTTCTATCATTTCCGACAGAGATAGTCGATTCACTTCAAATTTCTGGAATTCATTGCAAGATTCATTCGGAACCAGATTAGAGATGAGCACAGCATATCACCCACAAACCGACGGTCAAAGTGAAAGGACCATTCAAACGTTAGAAGACATGCTAAGGGCATGTGTGATTGATTTTGGAAATGGTTGGGCTAACCATTTGCCATTGATTGAATTCTCGTACAACAATAGTTATCACACCAGTATCAAGATGGCACCATTCGAGGCACTGTATGGTCGTAAGTGCCGTTCACCTGTTTGTTGGGCCGAGGTAGGAGACGCACAACTTACTGGTCCAGAAATGGTACGAGAAACCACGGAAAAGATTGTTCAAATTCGTGATAGACTCAGAACTGCAAGGAGTCGACAGAAAAGTTATGCGGATGTTAGACGCAAGGATTTGGAATTTCAAGTAGGTGACAAAGTTATGTTGAAAGTATCGCCTTGGAAGGGCGTGGTACGATTTGGAAAGCGTGGGAAGTTAAACCCGAGATACATTGGACCATTCAAGATTTTGAGCAGAGTTGGTCCGGTAGCTTATCGTCTTGATCTTCCGCCAGAACTCAGTCATGTGCACAACACGTTTCACGTTTCAAACTTGAAGAAGTGTCTTTCGGACGAATCGCTCGTTATTCCATTGGATGAAGTTCAGCTTGACGACAAACTCAATTTTGTGGAGGAACCTGTAGAAATCATGGACCGCGAGGTCAAGCAGTTGAAACAGAGTCGTATTCCTATTGTGAAAGTTCGTTGGAATTCTCGACGAGGTCCTGAGTTTACTTGGGAACGGGAAGACCAGATGCGACGCAAGTATCCTCATCTTTTCACCGACACCGTTAGACCTAACAATGATTGAATTCAGGGACTGAATTCCTTTTTGGATGGGCGAATGTGACAATCCGTACTTTCAGGTCATTTCTCGACACAGTTCATGTCTCATTATTTCAACATTTATAGTAAACTTGGTTTACTTGTTTCAAATTCGCGTAACCTTAAAGGTTTAGCGGCGAATTCATGATCATGACATCACGTACATTTCATATGGACTATGATTAGTCTACATTTCATTGACATCGTGTGCATCTCATAAATTCATTCACGACATTTCATTTCATATTTTACGCGTAAATTTTTATATTTAATAATCGTTATCGCGTGAGTTATTATTTTAAATATTTAATCCGTTACTTTCAAAAATGATCCCGATGTATTTTTAAACTTACATTTAGTTTATAAAAACTATATTTTTAGTTTTCCTAGTGTTTCAAATTTATTTGGTATATTAATCGTTAAAGTTAAATTATTACGTCGCTTTTCTTAAAAATTGTACGATAATTATTTTTATCACCTAAATTTCACAAGGAATGTATTTTTATAATTTTTATGATCTCATTACATTCTACTTTGGTCTATTAAAAATCTCTTTTACCTAAAAACTACCATTTACTTTACAAGTTACATTTCCTACACATTACTTACACTTTCTTATAATTATACAAGTAAATATATATATATACATTGTATTTGAAAAAAAAAAAAAATAAAATATCTACATTTCCCCCCCCCCCTTGGCCGACCAAGGGGGAAGGGTAGTAATAAATGGGGGAATGGTTTCTTGATTGCTAAAACTCATACACAATCTAAAGTCTTACTTATATTTTCTACTCATTCATTCTACTCATAATAATTCAAGTGATAGTAAAAACTTTTCTCTCCTTCTTCCTCATCACCAAGAACCGGCCACATAGAGAAGCTCAAAGGGATCAAAAATTTTTCTAGTCCAAGTGTAATAACAACCTAGTTATTACTCTTTTTATGGTTTTGAAATAAAAACCAAGAGTATTTAGGATAATCCTTGTTACTAGCACCTCATCATAATCACTAGTAAGCTTGTTTTTATCATTTTCATGTTTCCTTTTCATTTTGGAGATATTATGCATGATATGTGATTTATACCATTTATTTCATGATTTTAGAGTATATATATTCATATTGGTCATCCTATAATTATCCCCTTGGTATTGGTTGGTCTTGATGGTGATTAGGAACCCATGACACCCTAAGAAGGTGTATGGTAGGATTAGATTAGTTTTGGAGTTGATTTGAAGGGATTAGAATAGGTTTTGTCCGAGAAAAACTATTTTCGATAAGTATATTTTGTGTTCTGTCCTTGTTTTGATTTTCTGGAAAATCCGACAGTAGGCACGCCTTTTTGGCCTTGATTTTTAGAAAATGTACTTTAAAACGAATCCGTGGCCGCTTGAACGGAATAAAACGGACTTATAACGAAGAAGTTATGGATTTTACAAGTTTGACGACGAAACGTATTATTTTCTGGATTTTCAGCAAACTGTTTTTATTTTGTCCGGGTCAAAAATGAGCCTTAAGCTTCACAAATTATTTCGACTTGTCAAAAATATATTAGTTTACTTCAATACGAAGCTAAGGACATATTAAACGTAGAAAACGGATTTGAAACGACAAAGATATGCACTTTTTCATAAACTTGCCGTAACTAATTTTCTGCACTCAATTAGCCAAAAACCACCATCTTTAACCCTTATTATCTTTATGTTCGAGACCTTTTGGACGAAAACTCCTGAACTGAAACTTTTAGATATCGATACAAACTTTCCAAAACAGTCGAGTTCGTTCTCTAACGATCGACGTACACTGTTTTACGACTAGTTTTCCAAAGCCATTTTTGGTAATCTCATGATTTTTCCGACGACATTGTTTTGCGACGAAAAGTGGTAATTTCTCTAAAAATCATTATAAAACCATTGTAGGATGACATTTTGACGTAAAAACATGTAAAGTGATTTTTGATTGGTCAAGACGTCAAAAGAATATTTTTCGAAGTCGAGTAATATTTTCAAAACTCGTAAATGGTATAAATAACATATCAAGTGCATGCATAACATTACATTGCAACTCATGACATATCATATCATTGATAATAGGTCCCGGTTGACGCATCACATTAAACCTCAGTGTACTCACTTTTGCCATTATTCCAGTTTATCCAAGTGAGTTTTCATAGCCCCGTTTTACATGCTTTCGATTATTTTCAAACCCACGGGGGAGAATACATTGCACTACATTTTTCTTTGTACGATACCAAGTATGTTAAATTCATTACATTGCTTAAGTTACCGCATTTGCCAATTTGAAAGTCCCCATTTCTTGAACATGAACCGTTAATCTTTGAAGCGAGGATGAGTGGATAGATCTATCGAGGGTGACGCCTCCATCCGGGTTGGTGAATCCCAACCAGGAAAACGGATGCATTTCATTTGATCACATTACGGAGTTGTCTGGCAAACACTCTGCAGGGGCATACATGATTGAACAGTCTAGTTTCGGGGTCATGGGCTTAAGGCAATTGTAACATTATTTTTACGTGACTTGATGGTCATGCATGCTAGATACTTGTGTAGTCGTATAAAACATTTACATAAACCTATGATTTCTCACCAACATTATTGTTGACCGTTTTTAGCAATGTATTTTCAGGTAACTGAGGTATTATCATCATGACATGGTTTAGGGACCTACATTTTGAGTCGCGGCGTCGACTTACATGATGTACATTATGGCACTTTATTTCAAAACATCGTTTGGATTTGTAACATATTTGTATTTCCGCAAACTTTGTAAACCTTTTGGGACCGATGTTGTACTCTGAATGTTTTTATTATAATATCCAACGATGTGTTTTTAAAACGACACTTTAGGTCGTTCAATATAACTGTGATGTGGTGCTATGACAGTCAATCCCCCAGGAATTCCATTCCGCTGCAAAACAGGTAAATTGGGGGTGTGACATATACTACTTATCTTATGTCCTAGTTATCCAAGTAACGTCTTCCTTTTCCTGAAACAATGTTTCAACGTGTATTCTTCTTCCAGAAACAATAGTTTCTGTTTCCTTCTTCCTGAACCAAAAGACCAACGCTTGTTTTCTGGTTTTGGTTCTCTTCTTCCTACGTTGAGGTTTTTCTGGTTTGGTATGTATCTCGTTAACAAGAATCTGGTTTGATTCTGTCTCGTTTAACAAGGTCTGGTAAATGTTGCCTCGTTAACAAGAAGTCTGGGTGATGAATATGAGATTGTAACGAGATGTAAACAGGCTCTGATACCAAATGTTTGTCCCTAACGTGTGATTTGTGTGAGTCGATATGAAATATGCAAACAATAACAATAAGAAATTTGAATAACTAATCGTCTAACTATTGAAATGATTCATTTCAACGTCTATAAATACTAATCGAATGGACATGATTCTAAAAAACACATCGGTTCAAGTTATAACCGTTTTTGGCGGTTATAACCGTTTTCCATAACTGTTTTTCTATAACTACTTGGCGGTTAAATAACTGCCACTAACTGCTCTCAACCGCTATTCGGTTGTAGAGTTTCTGTTGAGCAAGTTTGGTCCTTCGATTTAGAAGCAATGGCGAGATTATTAGTTTACAAGGTCTAGTGACAGAAATTAACAATGCTCATTAACGACAGATTACGAACGGAACTACTGACAGGTTACTAACGGAATTCCAACAAATACTATTGACCAATTACATGCGAATTTTATAGCCAAAAATAATCACAATAAAACAATACTAAAAGAGTTTCAAAATTATCTAAAGTGAAGCTATAAATTCAAGTCTTACTTCAAATTGCACCAATCTAACATTCTGATTACAAGTTAGAACAAGAAAATGTATAAAAAAATAATAGGAAATCTAGCTACAAGTGATGTAAAAATGATATTAATTATGTATGGGGATATTTTGAATCTCTATCAATGGAAACTTTCAATGCTTCGTGTTATTCAAATCGGGTGGCCGCTACACAAGCTTACATCTGGTCTTCTAACTATTTCCTTTGAGCAGCTTCAAACGTTCCTACTCGTGTTGATTATCCAATATTTCTTGCATGTGACGTACCTGGAAGTAATATAAATTGATTCCTTAATAACTTGATTAGCTAAAACCAACGTGAGTAGCAACAAAAATAAACAATAGTCCATAGCAGGAAACCAATTAAGTGTTAAACAGAAAACAAGCCTTAGCAGTTTAAAGTCACTAACATACATCAGCAAATAAATAATAGTCCAAATCTTTGTTTGTCAACATTATCTTTTGCAAATAGGTCATCATTCACCATCAAGCCACAAAGAATTACTCTTAAAAGCTATCTAAAATGAGCAAAATAATAATATGATAGCATAATAAACTTACAAGATCAATTTGGCATTTTTTTTGGATATAGAGCATAAGATACTGAGACTAGATTTTGTAACAAGATTGCCAAAAAGAGGACTTAAATTTTTTTAATCATATGTAGTTTGACAAAGGATTTCAGTAATCTAAACAATCTATAAATCTATTAGAAAATGTATATGGTGCTTGTTTCATTAACTTGCATATTCTATACATTCTCAAAGGGGTTTTAATGCAAATGAGTAGCATACTTATGTAACTATCTTGCAAAATGTATATTAAAAATGAACAGGGTAAGTCTTACGATTATCCAGTGTGCTCCTCTGTTGTAACTGCTCGTTATAGTACAAAATCGCTACTGGCCCGCGGTATCCCACTGTAACAAGAAAAAGAGTCCTAATTAAATAACAAGCTACAATTCAAGATAAAAGTAAAACATCCAGTTTCCATCCATTTGATGGTCTATACGAGAGATCATATCAAAAAGTATATTCTAGCCTAATTACATATACATACATTATCCAATCCCCTCTTATCATATGATTAGTACCACCTCTTATCATATGATAGTAACCTACAAAATGATACTCACCTACCTATGCAAGACCACACGGATGTTCTACTAGAGTATTTAATAAAATACCGTAACTGTCATATAAGTAACCGTAACCTTCAACTTTAACAACTTTTACCGCCAAATTTTACATATTACTCGTAACAGAAAAATGTAATGTTGGAAATTAAGCATTAAACTGAGAATATATTACAAAATACTACCTTTTAATGCGCATCAATTACAGAAGAAAGCATACTCCAACACATACAGATCGGGGCTTACATGAGCCCTAATTCCTAAAATCACCCAAACACAATATTGACCCATAAACACCTCAAATTGATGATTAAATTGAAGATATAAGACATTAAAATACCTAATTTATGGATATATGAACCTTAAATAGGGGGTGATGCTTATGAATCTCGACAGTTTGTGGTGGGTGGAGACTAGCAAAGATCGATAACAGAGACTCAGAAACAGATTTGGTTTGGTCGAACACTGAGAGAGAGAGAGAGATGTGAGATGAGATAAAGAGGATAACTTTGAGGATGTGAGATGTGAGGCTGATAACAGATAACTTTGAGGATGTGAGATGTGAGATGAGATAAAGAGGATAAATTTGAGGGACGATTTGATTTTTGGGGAAAAGTCTTGGCGGAGCAATTGAAATGTCCGTGAGAAATTTCAAGTTTCTTTTTAGGGATTACAAAATTTAGTTTGTACTCCATCTTTTATAAAACTAATTATGGTAAACTTACATAGATTTATGATTTATCACTATTAAATTTAACAAATTGAATTTATTTTGATATTGTTACTACTGTAAAATTAGTTAATCTTGAAACCGGATTTTACTCAACTCGTTTATGAAGTTCCATAACGTAAAAATGCTTGTGAGCCTAGTCGAATTCAATGTTTGAAACCATATTGCTTGTAGTGAATCTTGATTAGGCGAAGTGAGTTGGTTGTTTCAATCTAGGGTACACGAGCCATAAGTAATCCAAGTTGGAAGTAAGCCAAAGTTAGTAGGAAAAGTGAATGGTGAACCGTTATGAGCACCTAGTCACGGTCACAAGCTTATTTAATAGACAAAACTGACACCAGCTTTTTGAATTAAGTGGCCCGTGTTCATACATACATAACGTGTAACACCCCAATAGCGAAAGCAAGAAACAACTTAGATACCTTGTGAGTAAATCACGATTTAAGACACCAATAGCTAATCCTTTTTAGGCTTATAAGGTGTCCAAATGTCTAGAGGTACATGAATACATATGTAGTATATTTTAATATGTTAAAATATAAAATTTCATAGGTTATTCGTTGGTGATAGAGACACATATAGTGACGGATTATCGATGGGTATGTTACCTTTTCTTCATCTCATCTCCTTGTGCGTTGGACGATCGACCAAGACAAACCAAAGGGTCGAAACCCTTTGGTCGATCTCCATAAGTCGACCACAAGTCGACTTGGCTAAGTCGATCCCTAAATCGACTTCCTTAGTCGATTTAGGATATTTACCCCGTTTCTTGCTCTCCTAATTTGCATAGGTTCCGAGCCCTAGTTATACTTGTGTAGTACCGATAGATACCTAACGTTGTCTGAGTGGTGATATTCAAGAAAACCTAAGACGAGATCGTGAAGCATCAAGAAAGTGAATAAGGTGTTCCGTGCTCATCAATAAAAGGTTAAAGGAGCTTATGCTAACAGGAATAACAAATAAGTAATCCTAAACACCCTTTATACGTGTTAGAACACCATTTATACGTGTTAGATTAGGTTATATCCTTGATTAGAAGATCTCACTATTAAGGTTTTGGTCGACATGACTTTATGTGTTTATTTTTTGTTGTGCATGTTTTATAGTCGTACGGGTGACCACCAGAACCCTTCAATGTATTGACATATAAAAGTAAAATGTAATAATGAAGTTAAAATCAACTAATAACATATGTGTGTGTACATAATTATACATATGGGTAATGATATGTACACATTGAATTTTACTTTGCACACATACAATTAATGAATAAAACAAACAATACCCCATGTAATTTTATGTGTGCAAAGTAAAAATCTTATGTGTACATATCAATTCCCTATACATATACATTGGTTCATATGTCACATGCTTCCATAGTTAAGTTATACACATAAACAAATATGCTTGTGATAAGCACAAATAGCTACATGAATAAGCAAACACGTACAATATGAAACTACAAGCACATAAAAACATATAGATAGTGATGTGAGAATGCGTAAGTACAAAAAAACAATATCTTTTGTGGGAAATTCGTGAGTAACTACCCCCAAATTTCCCATGAATTTATCAAATCAGTGGGTAATTTGTGGGATAGTACCGACGGATTTCCCACGAACATAATCATCTATTATGTTTTTTATACACTTAGACATTTACAAGTGTACACATTAATATATAAAGACGTAAAAAAGTGCAATGAAAGCTAAAGTCAACATATAATACGTATGGACATTTGTTAATATATATACAATGGTCAACAAAGCACATGTCTACACAAACATGTTACACATATATGCATATGCGCTTGTGACACACAACACATAGCTAAATAAATATGAAGACACATATAATTGAAACTAATAAACCACATTAAGACATATTGTAATATGAAAATTTATAATTATAAAGAAACAATAAAACAATATTTATTGTGGCTAATGAGTGGGTAATTATCCACAGATTTCACACAGACTAATTAAATCATATTTTTATTAAATAAAACTATGTGAAATCCGTGGCTAATATAGCTACAGATTTGCCACAGACTTATGACTGTCGCTAATATGTGTGAAATTTGCGACAGATTTCCCACGAAAGTCCGGTCAACACAATTAGTGTGAATATTGTCGGAAATCCGTGGGAATTTTGCGACTAATTTCCCACGAAAATTTGGTCAACAAATTAATGTGTAAATAGTGGGAAATCCGTGGGAAAACTACGACTGGTTTCCCACAAAAAAATTGGTCTACAATTTGGTGTGTAAATTGTCGGTAATCCGTGGGAAATTTCCCACAAATTATTTTCTGTGGGTATAGTTTGTGGGAAAAACCAGTTTGTGTAGTAGTGTTGGTTGGTTATTGTATGAGGGATGATGCCTTTCTGGTAGATTCATTATATGTAATGTGTTGTGCGTGAGGATGTGGTGTGCACCTTGACAGTAAAGTGTAATTATTTGTAAGAGGAAATGTAGTCATCTATTGGTGACGGGTGAAAGTTTAGGTTTCCTAGCTGTATTTATATTATTTGTATTATAGTTCAGCCTAGCTATTTGGTATTGTATTTTCAATGTAATCTGATCTTAGAAGCATATTTGGGAGCTGTGGTATGTCATATTCACCAATCTTGATCTACTTTATGATGTACATAAGTTTGTTGGGAGCTAATATATTTCACCATTTTTCAAACAGAAAACTATAGTTGTGATATTGAGTTAAATGTTCGAGTAATGTTCATACATACAATGTAAAGTAATCAAAATGTAATTGAAAAGGTTGTGACATGTCATAATTCAACTCAAATAAAAATTATAAATGTATCAAAGAGCTTATAAAAACATTTAGTGAAACTAAAAAGAAACATTACATCAATTAAATATATAACTAACAATGCCCGTTATCTGTCATGTAAACTGTAGGACCTTACTTTTATCAACCTTATCACAAACCCAACACGTATACCACGCTACGCGTAGAACACAAACAACACAAACACAAACCTATGCGTAAATAAAGAAGGAAAGATTAAGATGTTGGTGACTTGATGTTTATAAAACCGTGTATGTTGTGAGATAAAGATGAAAACAATAAGATGTTTATTTCAAAGGAAAACACACACACACACACACACTCAAGCACACCCCTCAAATGAGACTTTGAGGGGTATTTATACTTGGAATACATAATGCCCTAAAAGGCTTTATATGGGCTGTGGATATGGACTTGGATTGGATTGGGTTACTTGGACTTATACAAGGCAAGCTTATCATAACGCCTAGCCATTTAGCTTAGTCCAATCCACGAGCCCGTTGACTATTCTATCGTGATATCTAACACACGTTACAAAGTTCCTAATTGTGAATGACCATCACTTCTAATAAAAACTATTAAGGCTAACAATCTCCCCCTAAGGGGTGGTCATTCAAACGATGCTCCACTTGATTAGGTCTTAACTTTTCTCGAGCTTGAACTTTGTGTGTAGATATGGAATAGTCTTGAATCTTTGTTCCTTCATGCTTTGTGATCAATTAATATGGTATTCTGCCGTTGTCAACTTCGTTGGTTAGGTGTCTCCACGTCTTTCTCCACCATGCTCACACTTCTATTTGTCTTTTGGTTACCAATGATGTAGTTCTCGAGTCTTTAAACTTTGTATATTCTTTGACATTGACGAAGAATCATCTTTAACTTTGAATAGCCTTTGATTTTGATGAGAACTTTCATGTGTTGTTGGTATGAGCATGTGGAGAGTCTGCACGATCAATCCGCTCAGGAGCTTCCGTAAGAAGAAAACATAAAACATGTTAGTAATAAGCGGATTCCGGAACTTACAAGTTTGAATTTCGAGGGTGTTAACAACATAGTGTGAAAACACGTCTCTAATTCTTACAAAGGCCGTTCCTGAACTGGAGTCCCACAAGTGAGATAACGCGATGTACCGAGGTACACCTACAGTTCAGATGAGTCGCTGAGGTACACCGAAGCATCACCCCACGACTGTAGACCGTTTGAGACACACTAAGCGTAATCCACGGGGAGTTACCGAAGTGACCTGCTGTCAGGGCTGCTTGATGTTGACCCTGGCAGGAGTTTCCATTCAATCACTGAAGATCACAGATGTGAAACTTCTCATAAATGTTCTGGCAGATTGCTAAGATCTGCGTAGGACTCTAGAATATATCACTTGTGTCCTTATTGATGAACAACAAGCGATGTCATGTCAAGTTTTCCTATGAGATCTTTTGATGAATCTCGAGGCTCTAGACTCAATAGTGCATTTTGGTTTTCCTGAGCAGAGACTAGGGAGAGGGTCTCCTTCTTCAATACCAACCAACTCTAAGAGAATGTCAATAGATTATGTAGGGTTCCCAGTGAGAATGAAACAAATCCTTTTAAGAGGAATTGAGTGGCTAGGAGGTTTAGTGCAGTGCGTCACTGGGTCCATGACGTCTTTGTCTTCAATACCAGTGTCATCTAAGTGACAACCAGTAGCATATGAATTAAACCCGGTTTCTGCCCTAAGGTTGGATATGGAGGGCTATTTCTTTTCACCCTTTCATTACATTTCTTTTTAATTCTTCAACCCCTTCTTTCTCCTTTCTCACATTACTCCTTTTTTCAATCATTCCTAAGGTCTTCTAATACTAACTATTTGTGATGTCCTTGGGTAGATCCCTCCGGCTCTGGCGTATCATAGGACGAATTCCTATCCTTAGTCACCTTATAACTCCATGACTGTCCCATGTTGCCATAAAACCATTTTTCTTGAAAATCTCTCAGAGTGTTTATGATAGAAAACATGTTTGAGACACTCCTTGAGTTTTACATTTTCAGAAACACTCCCCCTTCACATGTGCTTATAAGTTTTGACAGAAATCTGCACATAGAGGGTAGAGTTCGCACTTTTTGAATTGATCGGCTCATGATAGACAATTCCCCACGAGACACGGTTACGTTGCCTAGTTAAAGAGTTCCATTGTCAGTTTTTAGGTGACAGCTAGCTCTAATAACTACCTTGAAGTTGTAAACACTCCTTGAAAAGGAGGTTAGACCCATGTAAGTTCATGTCTATCACGAGTTTCTCGAAATGGTACATATACTGACTTAGATTCCCGTCAATTCATTGGTTTCATCTGAGTCGAGCTCATTTTGAGATTCAAACAATGATCATTAAACTTTTTGATCACATTTTAATCACGTCTCCTCCCCCTCAAAAATAGCATATTCGAGATATTCTTGATATCAACGGATTAAACAACATTTTAAAGTCTTTTGGGGAGACAAACGGATTTGATTTAAGCATGAATTTGGAACATTTTAGTTTTATACTCCCCCTTTAATAAAGCATAATCAATTAAAGGGTTTTAGAGGGAGGTATCTTGAGCACAAAATATTTTGAAAGATTTTGAAAATCTTTTTGAACAATCTTGAAAAGGTGCTCAGATGATGATGATTCTCACCATTTTTAAATGTAGTGCACTGAAGCATACACTAGTGATTTTTTCTATAAAAGCACGAGTTTTGATTTGAAAAGTAATCAAAAGTCATCATTATAGTCCGGGTTTCGTACTGAAGAATACGAAAGCCATTTTTGAAGAAATTTTGAGAAACGACATGTTTTGAAAAACAATTAAAGAACTCTCGCTCAAGCATCTGTACATACCCGTATCATTGTTGAATGACATTTCTAGAAACGTACAGAATATCGATTATACGAGAGACATGTCGTGAGAAGAATATTTTTGGATTTTTGATTTTATAATGTTTTTGTATTTTTTTGAAAGTTTTATATTTTTATATTTTGCTTTTGTTGGTTTTTCAAATTTTGTATTTTGTTTTTCAAAAATATTTACAGCGAAGCTATTTGGAAAATCATTTTCAAGAAGATTCGAGAAGACGTTCTAACTCCTCAGGGGTTAGGCTTCGCATTCCAAGTCGTCGAACTAAATCGTCAAACCTTTCTTTTGGAAGGGCTTTAGTAAATAGATCGGCGAGTTGGTAATCAGTCTTCACGAAGAATAATTCAACAGTACCATTTTCGACGTACTCTTTGATGAAGTGATAGCGGACTCTGATATGCTTAGTCTTTGAGTGATGAACAGGATTGCATGATATGGCTATGGCACTTTTCGAGTCACAATACAAAGGTATTTTATCGAAAGTAAAACCATAATCTGTGAGTTGTGTTCTCATCCATAGAACTTGAGCGCAACACGCAGATAGAGACACATACTCAGCTTCGGCGGTTGAAAGTGCAGTGCAATCTTGTTTCTTTGAAGACCAACTTACTAACTTTTCACCCAAAAATTGTGCTCCTCCAGATGTACTTTTAGCTGTAACTTGATCACCTGCGTGGTCCCCATCTGAAAAGGCTATTAGATCAAATCCAGATTCCTTCGGATACCAAAGTCCCATGTGAATGGATGTCTTCAGGTACCGAAATATCAGTTTAACCTCTTTGAGGTGCAGTTCGGTAGGCTTTGCCTGAAACCGTGCTAATAAGCAAACAGCAAAATGAATATCGGGTCTACTAGCAGTAAGATACATGAGAGAACCAATCATGCTCCGATATTTCTTCGGATCAATAGGTTTCCCAAACAAATCGGCTTCAATTTTTGGTGAAGTTACCATTGGTGTTCCGACAGAATCACAACTATCCATACCATGATTTTTCAAAATCTCAGTTGTGTATTTAGCTTGATTTATAAAAATTCCACGAGGGGACTGATGTATTTGTAAACCAAGAAAGAATTTTAGTTCCCCCATCATGGATATTTCAAATTTGCTTTTCATGAGATTTTCAAAATGTTTTGAAAGATTCAGATTAGTGGACCCAAAGATGATGTCGTCCACATAAATCTGAACAATCAAAATGTCGTTTTTGCATTTTTGTGTAAACAAGGTAGGATCAACTGTTCCTTTGGTGAAATTGTTGTGGATTAGGAAAGAGGACAGTTCGTCATACCACGCTCTCGGAGCTTGTTTTAATCCATAGATTGCCTTTTTGAGTTTTTAGACGTAGTCTGGATGTTCCATGTCTATGAAGCCTTCTGGCTGACTCACGTACACTTCTTCTTTCAGAGTTCCATTCAAGAACGCGGTCTTAATGTCCATCTGATAAACCGTGATGTTTTTGTGAGCTGCATAAGCTAAGAATATCTCTTATCTGTATCCTTTGGCCACAAGACGAGCTTTGTTGCGAATGACAGTCATTTCTTCATCCCGTTTGTTCTTCCATAACCATTTAAGATAAATGACGCGAACGTCAATGGGTCTTGGAACCATTTCCCAAGATTCATGTAGACGGTATTGGAGAAGTTCCTCCTGCATCGCTTCTATCCATGCGGGATCTGCCATTGCCTCGCGAATGTTCTTTGGCTCTATATGGCTAATTGAGCAAAGGTAAATGCATAAGTCGCAATCGGTGGCAAGTTGATGTCTCGTCTGAATTGGCCTTGAAGGTTCACCAATAACTTGTTCAATTGGGTGGTATTTTGTCCACTTCAGAGTAGAAGGATACCGTTGGTTATACGTATGCGAGTTAGATGGTTCTCGTAAGCTTGAGGATGATTCAGCTGATTCCGTAGCAAACGGGTTTTCAAATAAGTCGTCATCTAACGTTGCATCGTTCTGGTTTTGGTTTTGCTCATCAACTGCTGGTAGAACGGGTGCAATAACTGTAGTAGATGTAGATGGAGTTGGTGCATTGGTTTCGACCGTTGTAGATGCATCTTCTGTTGGTGGTGGAGGATGATTTTGAGCGGGTGCAGCGGAATGATGGTTTGATGCATTTGTCGAAGTTCCACCATAGTATTCATCGAACATTAACTCGAAGAAATTCTCCCATTCTTGTTCTTTAGGATTGTCAAACGAAGTTGATTGAGCTCTTTGAGGTACGAGTCCTGAACTGATGTGTCCAGAAGTCTGCTGGTTTAGTGCGGGTTCTAGAGCGAGTCTCTCAGAAGCCATATGTGAAAGTTCATCAAATTTCACATTCATCGTCTCCATGATCCTCCTAGTTCTTCTGTTATACACCCTGAATGCCCTCGAGTTATCTGAATATCCAATGAAGATTCCAATATCACCTTTAGCTTTCAATTTACCTAGATCTTCTCTGTCGTTCGTCGGATAGCACAAAGCGCCAAACACGTGAAAGTAAGAGATATCAGGTTTTCTGTTGTTCACAAGCTCATACGGGGTTTTATTGAATCTAGGATGGATTAGGGATCGGTTCTGAGTGAAACAAGCAGTGGCAACATCATCAGCCCATAGAAATAACGGTGCACTAGAATAAATTAGCATTGTGCGAGCAGCTTCCACAAGAGTACAATTTCTTCTTTCAACTACCCCATTCTGCTGTGGAGTTCTAACAGCTGATGTCTGATGAGTAATTCCAACATATTCAAAATAAGATCTTAACTCATGATTTGTGAATTCAGTGCCGTTGTCTGTTCTTACAACCCTTACTAGAGTTAGAAGAAGTACTTGAATTCGTTTCAGAAAGGTGATGATGATGCATGGTGCTTCGTCTTTTGATCTCAGAAACTTAACCCATGTATATCTCGAATAATCATCGACGATAACAAGAATATACTTTTTCCCATTAATGCTTTCAACTCTCATTGGGCCACATAAGTCCATGTGCAACATATGCAACTTTGCTTCCGAACTAGGTACGGTTTTGGGTTTATATGATGCTCTTTTTCTTTTTCCTTGTTCGCATGATGGACATAAGTGATCCTTGGTGTATTTGAACTTTGGAAGTCCGTTGACGATGTTGTCTTTGGCAATTTTGTTGATAGTGTTGAAATTGAGATGGGATAACCGACTGTGCCACAACCAGGACTGTGTTCCAGATGCTCGTGTCATAAGACATATTGGTGATGAAGAGGCCATTTGATTGATGTCGATAGCATACAAGTTTGTATCACGATTCCCAGTTAGGAGATCAGTGCCATCCAAGTTTCTAACGAAGCAAGCATTTTTCCTAAAGCAACCTCTAAATCTGCATCACAGAACTGCCCGACTGAAAACAAATTGTGTCCCAATCCTTCGACATAGTAAACCCGAGTGATCAAATAATTTCCAAAAGGTAGATCTCCATAACCCATGATAGCTGCTACATGATCATTTCCGTAACGTACGGTTCCCATGAATTTCCAAACGAAATTGATCAGCAGCTTCAGATTCCCGGTCATGTGCTTGGAGCAACCCGAGTCGACGATCCAAAGACAATTTTCGATAACCTGCCAGTAACAGAAAAAGAATATTGTGGAAACCGTTTTGATTTTGGTTCCTTTGGGTTAGAGGTAAAATCCTTATCACACTCAAAGACGTTTTCTACTGGGAATTCTGGTTTATCACTCATTTTACCATTCTGGAGTGTGAAAGTTCTACCTGTGGGTTTCCAAATATCATCCCTAAAGTATACACTATAGTTCCTGTCAGTAGTGTAAAGCCTAAGTTTTGCAACTAGTCTTCCTACTCGTTTAGCGTAAGATCTTTTTGGAACGTTCTTCTGAACAGGCTTATCATTCATATTCTTAGAAACACAATCATCTTGATCATTAATTAAAGATTTCTTGCAAGTTAAACAAAGAGATTCAACTCATTCATTAGACTTAGCAAGTTTCATAGGTTCAGTACATTCAGATGAAATGTCTTTCTTATTCAAAGCGGTAAATTCCTAGGGTGTTCTTCTACTTTCTTCTCTTTATTCAAGCTACTACTCTTAGAGGCATGCGAGACTCTATTGTTCCTTGTATTGCTCTTAGGCTTTAGTCTGCTACTCCTAGAGGTGCTTTCTAGTCCTGTAGAAGGTAAGGCACACGCATTAGGATTCACATTTTTATGAAGGGAGGTGGTTTCAGCTTTCCTAGTCTCTTTAGAGTGCTTTTCTAAACTTATGTCGTTTGTTCCATATGGTTTAGATGTGGAGGCAGACGCATTAGTGGTACTCATCTTAAAAAAGCCAGGTGCTAAAACTTTTGGTTTCTCGATAACCGCTTTTCCTTTATCAACATTTTGTTTAGGTAGGGCAGGTGGAGTGACTGGTTTTGATGAAACATTTTTCTCATTGACTTTTGGAGGAGGCATAGAAACAGACATTTTTGGTTTGGAAACCGGTTTGGGAACATTTGCTTTCTCCGCAGTCAATGGTTTTTTAATCACAGTATCCACTGCCTTTCCTTTTTGACTTTCCAGCTGAGCCCTCAAAAGATCATTTTTCGCTTTCATGTCATTGTAGGCACGCTCATACGACAATTTGTCATATTTGCATTCCTCAGTTTTTCGATCAAGTTGTTTAAAATATGACACATTCTTTTTTCAAGTTTTTCAAGAGCTTTTTCATATTTTGAAACAATTTCGGAGGTCTCAGACTGGAGTCTTTCATGATCTTCAACAGAATATGTTTGCAAAAGAATGGACATAATATCAGTAGTCAGAACATCTTCGAAGAGAGAGTCATTTAAAGTTTCCAAAACTTTGATTTGTTCAACACAGTTGTTAGCTTGCTTTACCAGGGTTTTATGGTCCTTGACAAAGTCAGCTGTTTCTTTCAAAAATGCTTGTTCAAAATGAATTACCCTTGCACTGATGGCATTCAGCTGAGGGGCAATTTGAGTTTCAAAAACTTTCTCTTTCTCGTTCATATCAAAACTAGAGAACCAGTTATTAGGTGTAATAGTGGTTTTAGTTTTAACAGTTTCTTGAGGATCCGCAATTCTCGTTTTCACATTGTCTAAAATACTTCTCGCATCACTTGAGTTAAAGGATTGTTTGAAGACATTTGTTCAATGTTCGAAAGAGATTTTGAGACAACGACTGGTTTTGAAACAGATTTTGAAACAGGTGTTGACTCTTTGTTTGAAACATTTGGTGTGATGGAGAACTTTGACTTTTCTTTTTGATTGACAAAAGTAATTCCGTTAATTTTGTTCCATTTGTTATAATCAATTGGTTTGATTTCCAAATTCTTTTGTTTCATTTTTGATCTACTCTCCTCAGATAGTTCTAACGTTTCAAGAGAATCACGAACAATTATGGGTTCATGCAAAACATTTCTATTGTTTAACACATTCTGAGATTTCTGAGCTTTCTTGAGGAATGAGGAAGGGTCGTTACCAAGTGCCATTCTATTATTAGTATGAAAACGCGGATTTACTTGATTAGAAAGCATCTTGATTGTTTGAGCAGAATGACCCGTTGTAAGAAGCAAATTTTCCAAAGTTTTTATCTTTTCATTCTTATCAAGAATTTCATCAAGAAGAGAATCTTCTCATTTTGAAAAATCAGTAATCAACTGCTTCTTCTCTTTTTCAAGATTAGAAAACATTTCTTTTTGTTTGGAAAGTTGGTTATTTAAATCAGAAATTTCCTTATTTAAAGATTTAATTTTCAAGTTCAAATTCACATCAAGTGTGTTATACTTGATTTGCAAAAGTTGTTCTTTAGAAAACAAATTTCGATAACCAATTTCTAATTCTGATTCTTTGTTTTTCTGAAATTCAAAGGCTTTTGCGTTCTCCTTGTAACTCTCAAGCTCAGCGGTCAATTTGGCATTCGCGGCCTTAACATCGCGATTGACCTTTTTAACTTTTTCAATTTTTTAATGCCACAGTTGTTGATTAATGATTCAAAATAAGCACGAGTTTCCTCATCAGTCTCAGTATTTTGTACCACACAGCATCCACTAGGATCCACATTTGGAGTTTCATAGTTAGTATTGCTACAACTCGGATTGTCCAGGTATGTATCATAAGTAGGTGCTGATGTCACAGAATGCTGTTCGTCATGAGTAAACACATCAAATATGACATTGTTATAGCATGGATCAGTGATTGGTACCTCAGATACTGCGTTGGCGTCATAGACAGGAGGTGCGTCAGAGTCAGTGTCGTACTTAGTCTCCTGAAGATTTGCCATGAAGATGCAGTTTGCATTGAGTTCCTCGAGGTCTTCCAAATCATCCATAATAGCCATGAAGTCATGTTCCTCAACACTCAATTGAAGTCCAGATTGTTCCTTTTGTACCAACATGATAGCTTTCTGAAGGTACGCAAGATCCTTCTTTTTCAGCTTAGTAGGACAATTCCTTGCCATGTGACCCACTCCTTGACAGTTATAACACTTAACCTGATTACCCTGATTCATATTTCCATAATTCCCAACGACTGGAGCTGCAACATTCCCATTCTGATTACCCACTACTCTATTTCCAACATTCTGACCCATCTGATTACCCTGATTCGGAACCGCCTGATTACCCATGCGAAATCCAGTAGCATATCCCTGCTGATTCCCAATAACTCCAACCATTTGACCTTGATTGCCCATGTTCACACCCGGCTGTGCAATTTGCTTGTTGCGAGTGTTTGATGAAATCCTTTGGTTGTTGTTAGTTGGTGTGGAATAGCGACCTCTGAATGCTTTACCCAAGAATACAAATTCTTGTGACAAAGCTTCTTCTGGTTCCATTTCAAGATCAGTGATTCCTTGTTCCTGGTAATGTGTTGTTCATGGATAGTTTTGTTGTTGAGGGATGTATTGCTGCAAGTTGTTGTTAGTGGAAGATGACGAAGCTGTTGTTGTGTGTATTCACTGAATTTTGAGTCTTTGCAATGAGTGCCAATGGATCATGATTCTTTGCTAATCTTTCTTGCCTGACTTCATTCACTTCATTTTGGTTTTGTTTCAGAAAATCATTGAGTTGATCAAAGTTCACTTGATGTAAGTCTTTTGTTTGGTTGACAATAGTGACATATCGTCCTCATTCTTCTGGTAGATTGTTCAAGAACTTGATGTTGCTCATGATAGTTCTGGGTGTCAACTTGTTTCTTATCAGCTCATTCATTAAAGTGCAAAACCTTCCATAGTAGGATTCAATGGATTCTCCTAGAGTAGATGTAAACTTCTCCCATGCAGTTAGCAACTTGTTCTCTGTGTCTTGTTGACCGATTTCTGTTCCATGACAAAGTCGTCTAACACGTTCCCACATATCGAAAGCAGTTTCACAACTGTCAACAGCAGCAAAGATGTCTCTTGGTAAACCCAGTTGGACAATATGAATTGCAATGTCATCTGCTTCGACTTGTTTCTGATCCTCTTCAGAGTATTCCGATTCTTTTTGAAGACGAAAAAATGGTGGGACGGGAGGTGTTTCATCAGCATTTCCAGGGTCTTGGACTTGTCGAGGTATGAAGGGTCCATCTTGAATGGATTTGATCATCAATTTTCCATTAGGTTTTGTCTTGATGTAACGAAGCATTCGACTTGTCCATTGAAGATAACCACCTTTTTCCAACATAGGAGGACGGTTTTCGGCACCGGCTGCATGAATGTCTTGTTGAGTTGCCATTGATGAAGGTATGATCTGATAAAGTTGATGTAGGATCGATTCAACGATAGAGGAGTTGAGGTTGATGAAGATTAAGCTCGGTTGAGGTTTTTCTGAAAGTCGTACTCGTAACCTTGGTTCTTAGGCGTAAAATTTTCTCCCCAGAATTTGAAATTCACTATAATAATCAATTCTAAGGTCGTATGAAAAATTTGAGTTATTACAATTTTGACGCCAAATTTGACCCGAAAAATTTGAATTTAGGCCCAAAAATTTGAATTTTTGACCAAAATTTGCACAGTTAAACCAAAATTTGAATCTCGCGTAAAAATTGAACGTTTAGTCTCCTCAAAAATTTAAATTTTACTCAAGTTTTCCCGCCAAAAAAAGAGTTTAGGCGTAGACCAAAGAAGTTACGAGTAGGATGCTTAGGCGTAGATATTGTGCTTAGGCGTAGGATTCTTAGGCGTAGGTTGCTTAGGTGTAGAAATACCCTTACGCATAGGATAAACTTATGCGTAGAACCCAACTTACGCGTAACACAAGAGCTTACGCGTAACACAAGAGCTTACGCGTAGGTATAGCTTACGCGTAGGAATAGCTTACGCGTAGGAATAGGGTTTTGCCCAAAAATCTTTTACACTATCACAGTGTAAGAGATATCCAAAGTCGAAGTGTTCCACAAACTTATCCAAGTGAGGGAAGCACTGAGTAATCGTTGAAGCTCGAAGAATCTTCACCAAAAATTTATGCGTAGAACCTGGCTCTGATACCAATTGTAGGACCTTACTTTTATCAACCTTATCACAAACCCAACACGTATACCACGCTACGCGTAGAACACGAACAACACAAACACAAACCTATGCGTAAATAAAGAAGGAAAGATTAAGATGTTGGTGACTTGATGTTTATAAAACCGTGTATGTTGTGAGAGAAAGATGAAAACAATAAGATGTTTATTTCAAAGGAAAACACACACACACACACTCAAGCACACCCCTCAAATGAGACTTTGAGGGGTATTTATACTTGGAATACATAATGCCCTAAAAGGCTTTATATGGGCCGTGGATATGGACTTGGATTGGATTGGGTTACTTGAACTTATACAAGGCAAGCTTATCATAACGCCTAGCCATTGAGCTTAGTCCAATCCACGAGCCCGTTGACTATTCTATCGTGATATCTAACACACGTTACAAAGTTCCTAATTGTGAATGACCATCACTTCTAATAAAAACTATTAAGGCTAACATAAACTTCTTGGTCCACGACATTTGAGGTGTAGACCCTTCTTAACTGAACTCTTGGGCAAACTTCACAAATAGCTTTGTACTTTTATGTGATATCCTTCTAGACAACGAAACATAAAGCCGACATCATTTTGGTTTGAAACTTGTTCAACAATAGCATCAATATCTTTTTTATCATTTATTCTCGTCAACTATAAACTAGCACAATAATAAAAAGTTGTAATATGGTTTATTATATAATAGAGTTTTTGGATAATTTTTTAGAAATTGTTAGTGTATGGATTAAATAAATAAAAAAAAGTCTCATTTTTTAGAAACTACATTAAAAAAAAGTTGTTAAAAGCTGTCATGCATATTTTTAAATTTTCGGTGAAAACATTGTTAAGACAACTACTTCATTAAATGAACATTGTTTGAATTTTTTTGTGGGAAAGTAAGATTCAAATTTGAGCTTTAAAAATATATTTTAGAATCCATTTTTACTTCATATGTAGTAGAAATAAGAGGTCTCGAAGGTTCATATGCGCCGATGATGAAGTGTAATTTAATATATTATTAATAGGTCATTTAGCCTCTAAATTCGTGTATTCGATCATTTATTACCCTAAAAATCATTTCTATTTGAGTTTTAGGTACTTGAGAAGCAGATGCTGGAAAAGGATGCATTTTGGGCTCGATTGGACGGAAAAACGAATAAAACGACAACACCGAGAAAAACGTCACGAAAAGGTCATGTGACGGCTTCACGACCAAATGTGTGACGCCGTCACCTATGTAGTTATGACGGCTCATACCCCCTGAGACGGCCTCGAGATGACGGTGTCAAGACCAAAAATATGAAGGTTGATGGCGTCACAATTCCTAAGTGATGTCGTCACAACTAAGTCGGTGCAATAACGAAACCCTAGATGACGACGAGATGACGGCGTCACAAGTAACAAGTGACGCCATCACATTTGTAAATCTATATATATTTTTGCATTGTTTTCAATGTAAAGTGTGCAACTTTGGTATAACTTTGGAGGTTCGAATCATAGTTTTTTAAGGTGTTTTTCCAGGTCTTTGGCCATACTTCGATGTATTGATAAGATAAGTTATTTAATCAATCATTAAATTATGTTTACTTGTGATGGTTTGATTTCTTTACTTGCTTTTCTATTCATTACTATACTAGGCTAAACTTAATAGTATTTGCTTAGGATTACATGAAACATAGTTATTAATTATTGTGTGTCGTCTTTTGTTGAATAGCGATTTGCGTTAGGAGTTGAAAAACTGGCTAGGTTAAATTATACTAGCTTGAACTCCACAAAACGTTATTTAATAAATAGTTAACTGATTGATAAGGTTTTAAATGTACTTTCGAGGCTCGTTTAAGCCCTTATTTGATCACTTTTGTATCCGTTATTACTTAATATCGTTCCTTTTCACTTTTTAGGTCTCTTGAAGGCAAATTGCTGGAATGACACTTATTCGGACGAAAAGGCGCGAATATACGAAGAAAATTGGCCAAAGTCAAGAATCGAGACACTCAGACTCTGCTGAAATACACGGGGACGGCGTCAAGTTCTACAGTGACGGCGTCAGGTGTTTCTGTGACGCCGTCGCATAACTTTTGTGACTGGCAAATGCCAATTGCTTATTTTCAAGTGAAAACGTGTCAGGCTTTAAAAGATTAGTCGTCGCAACTCCGACGACCTAGATTTGATCCAGACGGCGTCAAGACTGAAGGGGAACGGCGTCACAATCATAGGGTGACGCCGTCGCATGACTAACGTGGCCAAGACGAAACCCTAATGACGGCTTGTTAGGAATTAGAAATTCCCGGTATTAAAGAGTCGGTCACCTCAAGTATATGTAATCGTTAAAATGCTCGTAGTCATAGTTATATTTAGTTAAGTAGTATTTTGTTAAGTAACACCGTGGAGGACGGACGGGTCTTTACCCACTGTATGCCTGATCCACAGCCCGTTGTGTGGCGTTTTATGTAAGACTATAAATACTCTCTACCTCCCAAGGTAGAGAGTTGGAGCTCATAATAATATCTTTCACTTTCTCTCACTAAGTTCCCTAAACCTCTAACTTTCTCTCTCTAGAATTCCATCTATATGCACTTTGTTGTTATGGTTTGATGTTTATGTGAAAAGTTATATCTTACAATTGGTATCAAGAGCCATGGTTAGATCATATCTTGCACATCTTTGGATTTATAGTGGTTTTTAGGTGGTTTTTTGAGTTTGAAAAAGTTTAGTGGTTTTTGCATCATTTGGTTGATTTCTCGGGTTAAAGTTCGGATTTTGTTAGTACTTTTATGTTTAGAATCATCACAAGTGTGTAGGTTATCAGTTGTTAAGCTTAAATCATCTTGGTTGGGTTGTTTTTGGATTAAAAAGTGATGTTTATGTGGTTTTTTCATGCTAGCGACTTACTTCACGGATTAGTTTCTTCGTAGCGACTTGCTTTACAAATTTGTAGCGAGTTACAGTTCTAAACCTAGCGACTTAGATCTAGCGATTTACAGTACAAGTAGTGGACTCTCCACTACGGGTAGCGACTTGATGATAGCGACTTGGTCGGTAGCGAGTTGCTCTTTAGCGACTTGTATCTTTAGCGACTTGAGTAGCGAATTGCTGCCAAAATTTGCTAGCGACTTAAAGCTTAGCGAGTTACTACTTAGCGACTTGCATTTGTCTAGCGACTTGGGACTCTAGCGACTTAGTGGTGTAGCGAATTAAGCGTTAGCGACTTAGTGCATTATCTTCTAGCGACTTAGTGCATTATCTTCTAGCGACTTGAGTGAGTGTTTACGGTTTTCTCTTGATTTAGTAAAATCCCGTGAAAGAATCTATTTCCCAGTTTAATCATAGAGTTATAAAATCCCGTATAAACTGTAAACATGTCTACCAACGTTCCTACTGTCATCTCCACTGTTGCCGAGGATGTTCAAGCAGCTGGCTCAGATACTCGTCCACCCATGCTTGACAGAACTGACTACGATTCTTGGGCTCAACGAATCAGATTGTACTGCCTTGGGAAGGAAAATGGTGTCAACATTCTCAAATCCATTGATGAAGGACCATATCGAGTTGAGACGACTAGAGACATACTTGATACTAATGAAGATGGTACTCTTGTTTACGGAATGGACAGACCTAAAATGTATGATGAGCTTGAGGATAAGGAGAAAAAGAGATTCGATGCAGATATCAGGGCTTCAAACATTGTTCTTCAAGGTCTTCCTAAAGACATCTACAAGCTGATCAATCATAACACTGATGCAAAGGCAGTATGGGATAATGTTAAGATGCTTCTCTCAGGTTCAGAATTAACTATGGAAGACAGAGAATCCCAACTCTATGACGAATTTGAACACTTCAAGTGTCTATGAGTACTATGTGAGATTTCATAAGTTAGTGAATGACATGAGGAACATCAGAATGACTATGCCTAACATTCAGCTGAACTCAAAATTTGTGAACAACATGAATCCCGAATGGCACAAGTTTGACACCGCTGTGAAGCTCACTAAAGGATTGAAGAATACAAACTATGAGCAACTCTATGCCTTCCTCCTTCAGAATGAGAGACATGCTATGTTTGAAAATTGATTCTCAATAAGTTCAAAACCAACCAGGGAGAGACAAGCTCGTCTAATGACTCAACTGCCTTCTACTCAAACATCGGAATCACAACCAAAGCATCACAAGTCATACCCTTGGGTAATGGTAATCACAAACTCATTCCTGATCCTATGTTCAAACAAGCTGATGCTAATGCACACGTGGGTAACTTCATTAATCAACTAGCTCTTCTGATTAGTCAAAACATGAATTCTCTCCCACAAACCAACAACAACCTCAGAACAGCATCTAACCCACACAATCAAGCCACTGTTAAAGATGGAAGGATCGTGTGCAACCAGTTCAGGAAAGACAGTATGATCAGAGAAGAGGTGGAGCTGGTAGAGGTTATGTTGGTAACCAGAATCGAGGAAGGAATGGTAACCAAGGTCAAGCTAAGCCAATCAAATGTTATAACTGTGGTGGTGAGGGACACATTGCAAGGAACTGTACATCTCCAAAGCGTCCACAGAATGCTGATTACTTCAGAGATAAGATGCTGTTGGTACAAGCCCTGGACAATGGTGCTGCTTTGGATGAAGAGGAATTGCTGTTTCTAGCTGAGGGCAATGCCAAGACCTATGATGCAGATGTGGATGAGCAGCCTATTCAGGAGATAGGTCACAATCATCAGAATGCCTTTCAAGTCGCTGATTGTGATGCATATGACTCTGATGTGGATGATGGACCTACGGCACACACAATTTTTATGGCTAGCATTTCTCCAATGGTCTCTCCCAAGGTCTCTTCTTCACCACTAGCTGGCCCATCCGAAGACAAACTCATCTCAGAGGTATTAAAACTATACGAGAATGCTGATGTGCAACAGATGCATGACAAAGTACATTCAACTGAAACTATTGAATCAAATGTTGAAAATATGGGTAATATCGATATTATCCCATATGATCAATACGTGAAACAAAGTAAAAGTGAAGGTGTACCAAGTGATGCATCTTCTGAACAATGACTATGTTTTTGATGAATACACTGCATGTGCCCCTGATGATTCTGTAATTTCTGAACTAAATGCCTATAAAGAACGTGTTGCTATTTATGAACAACGTGCTAAATTTGAGTTGACCACTCGTGAGCAGGAAATGGATGACCAAGTGCGTACAGTCATTAGAAAAAGTAATTTTAGAGAAGAAGTATTGAAACAAGAATTAAATTCCTTGCAAGAAAAACTTTCTAAAACACCTAAGCAAAAACAAGAACTTCAAGAAAATGTGAAAATGCTTAAGCAAGAATTTAATGCAAAGGAATCAAAACTCTTGAGAGATTTTTCTAATCTGAAAACTTTGAAAAACAAACTTGAAAACAAGTTGTACATACAAGGAAACACCATTCAGACTGCTCACATGGTCACTAAACATAGAGTCATAAGCGATAAGCATAGTGTTCCCATTATAGATAAACCCAACCCTGAGTACGAAAAGATAGCAAAAGCAGCTCAAAGTGTGATCTATGATGGCAATGAGATTCTTAACCCTAGACAGAAACCTAGTTGCGTTGAGTGCACTGAGGAGGATAAGAAATCAGATGAAGTCACTAGGAAAGGATGAACAAAAATTAGATGATCCTAAATGCAACGAGAAAAAAATAATTATCACTCCCCATGACTACAAAAAGGAAAACTGGATTTCCTTGAACATGTTTAAGCCTCAGACATTGTTGACTCCCGAACAAGTTTTCTGGAAAAAAGATTTAGATAAGCAGAAAGCTGATAATATTGTTGAAACAAACCCTCCCCTATGGAAAATGCCTAGAGCAACTGTGTATCCTCCTAATACACCAATGCATCTTGTTCCTAGAAAAATTGCCACTAAAAGCAAGACCTTAATTAGCCAATATGTTATATTTCAACTATTTGTTGATTTTGAGAAAACTTGCAAGAAAAGGATCACACCCACTGGTATAACGGAAGGAGAAAGGGTTTTGAGCAAATGAAAGAATGTTATTTAACTGAGGTCATGCCTTTCTTTAAACTTCTGAAAGATCACTTTGAGAGTCTTAAAAAGGGATAGAAACTGATATCAAGGGAATGGAAAAGGAATTTGATGCAATGGTAGTTGAAGTTAGTGATTATGAGCGTGCACTAAAATATAATGAGATTGAGAGGAAGAACTTGCATACATTAAATGAGACTCTTATTACTGAATGTGTTGCTCAAGATATCTTTTTCACTGCTTCAAATTGCTCTATTAATGCTTCCAAATTTCATGAACTATCTGTGGCCCTGAAAGTCTCCCATGATCGTGTCATTGAGCTTGAAAAAACTAATTCTAAACTAAACGAGAAAATTGAACTGGATGATCACGACAATTTGGTTAAACATTTTTCTAAACTGAAAGTTGAGCATTTTAATTTACAACTAAAATATCAACATCTTAAAGAAAATGTTAAAACTTCAAATATCAAGACATCGTCAGATCCCAGAGTTTGATGCATTTTTTCAAATTAACAAACGTGATGAACAGATTCAAGCTCAGTGCAACACGATCAGAAAGTTGAAAGCCCAAATCTCTCAATTAAAGGGTCAAACGAACAATATGACAGGCTCCCAAATTCCTCCTCCTTTAGATTCTCAGAATTCTCAAACTTTTCATCTTCAAAACTTAGTTGATGCCTTACAAAAGGAAAACGAGAGTTTTCTAGAAGAAAATGAAAAAGTTAAACGACATTTTAAAGAGTTATATGATTCAATAAAAGTCACCCGTGACCAAAACAACGAAAAAATAACGTCTCTACAAAAGGAAATTGAGAATCTGAGAAGTCTGGGAAATGGGAAACTGCCACTTGTTTTCAATAAGAATGTTGTCTCAAAGTCACCCTTAGACTGCAAATACACTATGACAGTTAAATATATTCCTCCTCATCTTAGGAATAATGAACATGCTTTTCATGAATACTGTGCTCACCTTAAGGATAGTCTAGAATGTCTCCGTGAGATTGTCGAAGAGGATTTCATTAACAAACCTCTTGATAGTGAAATTAGGTTTGCTTGCCTCCAGGCCAAACGATCTCAAGAGTTGCTAGAATGTGTAATTGCCACATGTCCCAAATCCTTAACCTTAGGTGCAAAAGGCAAAGCTGTGATGCCTTGTTCTATGCCTAGTGCCAAGCAGAAATCCGTTCTATGCCCAGTCTTAAGAAAGGAAACACTAATGTGCCTTCAAGTAGTTCAGATTCCAGATATGTTAGTGCTAAGAAAGTGAACTTTAGTGTGCCTGAAAAAAGCTCAAATCACAGTCTTAATGTATACACTAATGTGCCTTCTAGTACTTCAGATCCTTGCACATCAAGTTCAGGAATGCAAAAATTAGATCAACCAACTAATGTTCCCATTCCCTCTACAGGAGTAATCAGTGACTTTAAAGCGAGCAGGTCAAAGTCTCAAGACAATACAAGGAATGATAGGACCTTGCAAGCTAAGAATGTGCATTGGAAGAAAGTAGAAGACCAATCTAGGAACTTTAAGCTTGTGTTGAATAAAACGAATCGTGTTGATTCTAGTATTAGCCTTAGGCGTACTGTAATTAATTCGAATTCTGATACTATCTGCAAACCTTGTAATGCTGTCTGCTTGAATTCTGTTGCTAATCATGAATGTGGTGTGAATGCTTTGTCTAATGCTGTCAAATGCCCATTTAAAATTGTTAATGCTAATAATCGTGCAAATAAGGCAAAAAGGCAAAAACGAAAGATTTTTAGAAAACAGTGGAAACCCACAGGAAGAACTTTTATAAAGATAGGTTATTATTGGATACCTTTTGGCCATAAGAATAATCAGTTTTGTTCTCAAACTGCTAAGATTATGCCCACTAGAAAATGGATGCCTACTGGTAGAACTATTCCCTTAAGAAGTGAACATACTTTGAATAGGTCAAATACCGACACCAGCATTGCATCTATTCCCAATGATTCCATTGCTTCTACTTCTGATATGGATGTTTCTGTTTCTGATGTGGGTGTTCCAATTACTGTTACTAACCAAGTGGAACCCATTCTTGCATGGGGATCCCAATTATCCAGTTATCCATTCTTGTCTGTGTTCAACTGCAGATCATTCAAATCGTTCTGTGGTACCTGGACTCGGGCTGTTCCAAGCATATGACTGGAGACCGGTCGCGGCTCATGAACTTCGTGAGCAAATTCATCGGGACTGTTAGATTCGGTAATAATCATTTCGGTGCAATTAAGGGTTATGGTGATTATGTTGTTGGTGATAGTGTTATCTCTAGAGTATACTATGTGAAAGGTTTGGGTCATAATCTGTTCTCTGTTGGTCAATTCTGTGATTCTGATCTAGAAGTAGCCTTCAGAAAACATACTTGCTTTGTTAGTGATCTTAATGGCAAGGAACTGTTAAAAGGAACTCGTGGTTCAAATCTTTACACCATCTCCATAGAAGATATGATGAAGTCTTCTCCAATTTGCTTGCTGTCAAAGGCTTCTAAAACAAAGTCATGGTTATGGCATCGACGTCTCAATCACTTGAACTTCGGCACCATCAATGATCTCTCCAGAAAGGACTTAGTTGTAGGTTTACCTCGTCTAAAGTATGAAAAGGATCATCTTTGTTCAGCATGTCAATTGGGAAAAAGCAAGAAGTATGCCCATAAACCCAAACCTACTAACTCTGTCACATAAGTTCTTCATACAATTCATATGGATTTATGTGGACCAATGAGAGTGCAGAATATCTTTGGGAAGAAATATGTATTAGTTGTAGTTGATGATTACTCTAGATTCACCTGGGTCAAGTTCTTAAGGACAAAGGATGAAACTCCTGATATCATCATCAAACTTATCAAACAGCTGCAGGTTCGACTTAACAAAACCGTCAGAATTATCCGGACAGACAATGGAACTGAGTTTGTTAACAAACAACTTAGTGAATTCTATGAAAGCATCGGAATCAGCCATCAAAGAAGTGTTCCACGAACTCCTCAACAGAACGGTGTAGTTGAAAGACGAAATCGAACTCTTGTAGAAGCCGCTCGAACAATGCTGATTCACTCAAAAGTTCCAATGTTTCTCTGGGCTGAAGCTATTGCCACTGCATGCTACACACAAAATCGTTCCCTGATTCACACTATTCATGGAAAGACACCATATGAACTTGTCCACAACAGAAAACCTAATCTCTCTTTCCTTCGTGTGTTTGGTGCATTGTGTTATCCAACTAATGAGGGTCAAGACTTAGGGAAACTTAGGGCTAAAGCTGACATTGGAGTATTTGTAGGATATGCACCAAACAAAAAGGAATACCGAATCTATAACAAAAGAACCCGAAATATCATGGAAACCATTCACGTTACGTTTGATGAGCTGACCGGTCAAATGGCTCCTGGACACTCTAGCTCAGGACCCGCACTTCAAAACAGTCCCATTGGTTCATCTCTTGTTCCAAACTCTTCTCAAGAAACTCCATATGTACCTCCATCTGAAGATGATTTAAAGAAATTGTTTGATCCTATGTTTGATGAACTGTATGATTCAATTACTAATGAGGTGTTGATCCCTACAACAGAAGATGCTCATATTCCTGTGAATGAAGACAATCCTTCAGTCTCAATATCTTTAAGTCAAGAAGCACCTGCTGCTGATCCTTCAGTCTCATCAACAAATCATCATTCTTCAAATGTACATCATGGAAATGTTTCTGGCATCAATGATGAAGTTAATCCCTTTGCTACTCCTGAAGATGCTCCATTTGAAAACATATTTGCTACTCCTGAATCATCATCTGAACCATCTTCTTCAAGAGACATCGACTCAGCTACCTCAGTTCCTCAACAACTGCCACATGAACACCTTAGAAAATGGACTCACGATCATCCATTAGACAACATCATTGGAAATCCCTCTCGTCCTGTATCAACCCGGAAACAACTTGCAACCGATGCCTTATGGTGTTTCTTCAACTCCATACTATCTAAGATCGAACCAAAAGATGTTAAAACCGCCATGAATGAAGACAGCTGGTTCAATGCCATGCAAGATGAAATTCATGAGTTTGATCGACTTGATGTATGGGAGTTAGTACCTGCTCCAGACTGTTCTATGATTATTGCCCTTAAATGGATCTTCAAAGTGAAACTTGATGAGCATGGTGATGTGTTGAAAAACAAGGCCCGATTAGTTGCTAAAGGATATCGTCAAGAGGAGGGTATAGACTTTGAAGAATCGTTTGCTCCAGTTGCTCGAATCGAGGCAATCAGAATCTTTCTGGCTAATGCTGCTAGTAAGAACATGGTAGTATATCAGATGGATGTGAAGACGGCATTTCTGAATGGAGATCTTAAAGAAGTCGTCTACGTCAGCCAACCTGAAGGATTTGTGAATCAAGAGCATCCTACTCACGTTTATCGTCTGAAGAAGGCTCTTTACGGTTTAAAGCAAGCTCCAAGGGCATGGTATGCTACACTGTCAAAGTTTCTTCTATCAACCGGATTCAGCAAAGGAGCAGTTGATCCTACCTTATTCACCAGGAAGTCAGGCAAACATTTAACTCATGTTCAAATTTATGTTGATGATATTATTTTTGCCTCGACTGACCCAATGGAATGTGATCGTTTTTCAAATGAAATGAGCTCAAAGTTTCAAATGTCAATGATGGGACAAATGTCATTTTTCTTGGGATTACAAATTTCACAAAGTCCCGGAGGCATTTTCATAAATCAATCTAAATATGCAACAGAGATTTTAAAGAATTTTGGATTTGATTCAAGTGACACTGTTGACACCCCCATGATTGATCAAACCAAACTAGATGAGGACCACTCAGGGATCATGATTGACCAAACGAAATATCGTAGTATGATTGGATCCCTGATGTACCTCACAGCTAGTAGACCAGACATCTTGTTCGCTGTTTGCATGTGTGCTAGATACCAGGCTAAGCCTACTAAAAGCACCTTGAAGCAGTTAAACGGGTCTTTCGGTATCTCCAAGGAACCATCAATATGGGACTATGGTACCCGAAGGACACGGTATGTCACTAACAGCCTATGCAGATGCTGATCATGCAGGTTGTCAAGATACACGTCGAAGTACATCTGGAGGTGCTCAGTTTTTGGGTGATAAGCTTGTGAGCTGGTCTTCAAAGAAGCAAATGAGTACTTCTATTTCCTCTACAGAGGATGAATACATAGCCATGTCATCCTGTTGTGCTCAAATCTTATGGATGAGATCTCAATTATCTGACTATGGCTTTGTATTCAACAAAATCCCTCTGTACTGTGATAATAAAAGTGCTATTGCTCTCTCATGCAACAACGTTCAACACTCAAGAGCAAAGCATATCGACATTCGACATCATTTCATCAGGGAACAAGTGGAAAAGGTGTGGTGGAACTATATTTTGTGAGGTCTGAATATCAGTTAGCTGACATCTTCACCAAAGCTCTTCCAAGAGAACGTTTTGAGTTTATTCTTCCACGACTTGGCTTGAAAAGCCTTCAACCAGAAACACTCAAACGTCTTCAGGAGGAAGACGAGGAGTAAAAGGTTTCCTTCATCTATCTCTTGTATATATCTATTCGAAAATCAAAATACAAAATTATAAAACCTTCAAAATCCATAAAAAAAAAAAAAAAAATCGAAAAATCTTCAAAAAATATTGTCAATTTGTCATGTTTTTCTCAGTTCGATTATATCTACGGTCTTTGTGCTGTCATTCAAAGAATGACACGGGACTTTAGATGTTGTTCGAATTTTAAAAAAAAAAAAAAAAAAAAAAAAAAAAAAAAATTATTTTTGGGAGAAAGAGAAAACAATGGTTTATTGTCATTTTCAGGCAATAACCCGGTTTTAAAAGAAAGAACAGAGCCATGTTTTCAAATTCCATGCTCTGATTCTATAAACATTTATCTGCTGAAAACTAAATGCTTTGAAAAATAACTCAGTCTCTATTTTTGATAATCATCAGGACTTATTTGTCAAAATCTCTATCTCTCAATCAACAACCTATGTCATTGATTGAGGGGGAGAATGATTTCAATTAAATTAAAAAGTTATTTGGCATAAAATTGTTTTCAAAAGATGTACATGCATGTTTTATCAATGGAGTTTAAAGTCTTAAAATCCGATCATTATCAGTTAAAACGCTTTCATAATCAAGTCACAATTCTCCTTAAAAGCTTTCAAAATCAATTTAAATCTATAAGAGATCACAAATCTCAAATGATTTGATAATTGTGATTGGGGGAGAATGTGTGATTTAAATTGGATTTAAACTGATAATTCGGTAAATGGTTTTATAAGGATGTACAAGCTCTCCTTCCCCGTAAGTGACAAACGATTTCAAATTTTCCATGCACACGTTGAGGGGGAGCATCTATCTTAAACCACAATGATTTGAAACGTGATCACTTATCTCAATGTGCAGGTTCCCTCTAGTATGTGCAAAACTCTTTTCAAATCTCGAGGCACATATTGAGGGGGAGCAAATCATGAAAACCTCATCCTTCCCCAAAATGCTTTATCTACTTGATTCGATTAGGGAAGTGATGTTGATATTTTTTAGAAAATGGTAATCAAAGAAGTTAATTCTTTCTCTTGCCTCCGTGTGGAAAACTATTTCAAATACTTGACTCACATGTTGAGGGGGAATTCTTCTTCTAAAAATATCAAAAACAATTCAGGTACAAAATGCTTTGATAATATATCACAAGTATCTGGATTGATTTTCAAATGGTTTTCAATTGGTTCCTATGGCAGATGAACAATACCAAAAAGACCGACCAACTTCCCATTATGTATGGTGATATAAGGACGATAAGGTTAGGTATGTGTTCCCATGATCCGCCAGACCCGGAGGGATCTACCCAGGGACTATCCACTAGTTAGTGTAGAGTTCTTAGGTATGATGATAAAAGGAGAAAATGAGATATGGGAAGAGTGCGGACTGAGACTGAGCTAGTACTGGAATAAACCCAACAAGGTTCTAGCTATGAAGTCTCGGTAAGCACTGAAGGGGTTGAAGAATTAAAAAGAATTGAATGAGAAAAGGGTGAAAACAAATAGCCCTCCATTTATTCAACCTTAGGGCAGAAACCGGGTTCAATTCATATGCTACTGATGGTAACATCGGTATTGAAGACAAGACGTCATGGACCCAGTGACGCACTGCACTTCAACTTCCCAAACCACTCAAGTTCCTCTTAAAAGGACTTGTTTCATTCTCACGGGGAACCGACATTATCTATCGACTTTCTCTTAGAGATTGTTGATATTGAAGAAGGAGACCCTCTCCCTAGTCTCCGTCACAGGATCCAAATATGCACAAATTGAGTCTAGAGCCACGAGATCATCAATAAATCTCATTAGGACACTTTTCAATGAAGACTCTCTGTTTCACACAATGTGGAAAGAGAGATTATATCTTGAGTCCTACGCATTATCCTTGTGGTATTGCCAGAACATCTGAGTGATATGCAAACATACTCACTGTGAAGATGGAAAGCCTTCTGGAGCCAACATCTAACAAGCTCCTGGTAGGTGGCATGTGAGATCTATTATATAGATCAACCATGTGACAACTGAACAGAAACAATGGGGCGATTCAATCTTTTGAATCAATCCTGGTTCAGGTTATGGATTGACGGATACCTTTGAAAAACCGGTCTTTGTGCTTTAAAAACTCTTTTCATTAAGCACGTCGACCGTGTACTAATTTTTCAAATCAAAAGGTGTTTTATGATTGATAATTGATTTTCATTAAAACCTTCGTTATATTGCAAAAACAATTTCTATTGAGCAATACACGATTGTTTTTCAAATCTCTTTTCATCAATCAGTGAATCTAAAATTCGCTGGTTCACTCACTCCGTGTTGTCTTCTTTGAGACGTTCCGGTTTGAGAACAGCTAGAGCAGCTGCGAAACCCTGTCAAGGAAATTCCTCGGAATTATACCTGATCACAGGCAGTACTTGTACTGATCAACGGGGAACCGTGGGCCGTGTACCTCAATCATCGAAAGTGTTCAAAGACACTTTCGTGCGCTTTATTGCTAACTGTCTTATCCAGGTACACCCCGACGTTTGCAGCTGATCAAATGAAGCGCAATCCATAGCCGCATGCTCACCTAACACACATTCATCTCAAAAGAAATCATGATTAGTGCATCATGACTCTGATATTCTCACTCCATGCTTCTGCTACGCTGCTGCCAATATCTGAATCAACTAAAGCTCCCTCTACTCTGATGAGAAGATATCATGATCCAGAATGTGAGCATGTCGATCCTAATGTCACAATTTCACATAATTCCATCACCACAATGGATGTATCGAGATTTTCTATTACTGATGATCTCAAAAGCTGGTCAACATTATTATCACGTGGATCAGTAAAGACCTCCCTTGGATTAGCAAACATGCAATGAGAAGTATCAATGACTACGAGCTTCGGAGCAAAGTACTACATCAAGAATGCAAGATCAATTGTTAATGTAATATCTGATTGTATTCAATGTCATTTTAGTATATGTTTTGAGTGACCTCCCTTAGGGGGAAATTGTTAGGAATTAGAAATTCCCGGTATTAAAGAGTCGGTCACCTCAAGTATATGTAATCGTTAGAATGCTCGTAGTCATAGTTATATTTAGTTAAGTAGTATTTTGTTAAAACACCGTGGACGGACGGGTCTTTAACCACTGTATGCCTGATCCACAGCCCGTTGTGTGGCGTTTTATGTAAGACTATAAATACTCTCTACCTCCCAAGGTAGAGAGTTGGAGCTATATAATATCTTTCACTTCTCTGCACTAAGTTCCCTAAACCTCTAACTTTCTCTCTCTAGCATTCC
>OU343218.1:135504698-135587125 GCA_910596185.1 Chrysanthemum makinoi
CTCAAGCTCGGGTTAAGATTGCCTTTTCCAGCTTGTATATGGTATCAGTTCATCAACCTTGGTGCCCTCGCTTGCCGCATAAATAACATTTATCTACTTTATATATAAGGAAACATTTATTTGAAAGCACGTCAAAATAAAGTAAAGGAACTTACCAAGCTCGCGTTATCCACACGTCATGTGAACAACTTGCAGATCATCACTAAGCGCTGACGCAGAGTAAATCTTCCACCACTCCCCACATTATACAGATCGACATGGCGCAAATGTAATAAGTTGCCTTCTTGACGCGGACCATCTTAGGTTTATAAAACCAACTAGAGTCACGACGATCTGTAAAAATCGAATGACAATCAAAGTTCTGATCTATTTGAAATATTATACACTTCAGCAACATATTACAAGACATAGAGTTTATAAAAAACCTGAACATTTATAAAGAAGCCGTAACAGAACAAAACCCGCGAATCATACCCAAACCTTAATTTCAAAATTCAACTTCTATACATGTATAATTTGTAACAGCTATTATAATTAAAATAGGTACGAAAAGAAGCCAAACCGACAACATATCGCAAGCTCAGATATAAGAAGAACCCGACATAAGGACTGCTCAATAAGCCTACTATCATCACACATCATACAGCTATATCTTATCTAGTAAGGCGGTGCGGAAACAGTTCACGAGTTTGGTAGGTGAAATAAGGCAGTGAGAAGTAGTAAACTGATATATCATTCCAGTGTCGGGCGAGCACATGGCAAGCCACTTTATTGTGGGCTAACCTTAGAGTACTGATGGGCTAAGTAAATACCAAGTAGCATCCTCGCCAAAGCACCTTGGCAAGGTCTTGCAATACAGAGGAAGACATAAGACCAAAAAAACCCCAAGTCAAGGAATAGCATCAATCTAAGTGCAAGTACGGTGTGGCAACCGGATTACCAACAAACTAACCCAAGCAGCCATTCATACGGTAACCTGCAACAAACCACGACCAAGTTAATAACTCCCTGTTTTTAAATGGCCTCATAACCCCAAGTTCCTTTATTGTGTAAGTGAGCTATAAAGTGTACAACGCAATCTCATAAATCGAATAAAGGAAGCCTTTAAACTATCCTACAAATGTAAAAAAAACTGTAACATTTTCTCAGGACCCTAAATGTAACAACAAAAATTCCCAAAGAAGAAGTTGACAAAATACACAGAACCACAGAACCTTAATTAAGCAAAGTGTTTCATTTAATTAGACTTAATATCAATAGCCACAAACACACCATATACACCAAAATCCTTCAATTACACACCATATATGATGGCTTACTAAACCTTATAGACCTAAAGTACCTGAGCTTATCCAGTTTCATGATTATCAAGGAAAGTAACAACTCATGAAGGAAACCATCCAATTACACGAGCGCCTAGCAACCACAATAAACGACAACTTCATTACAAAAGGTAACTGAAATATTTAGATGAATTGTGTTGTTCGTTTTCCGTAAACACATACCGTGAGGAGTCGAGTGGCAGAGTTAGGGCTTCCTCTAGAACCATACTTTAAAATATACACTCCTTTTTTCAAAGCCACAGTTGCCTGAATATAATTAAAGATCATAGTCAGTAAATTAAATTGAAACATCAACTACTTTTATCATCTTTTTGAATCAATCCAATTTGACACTGTATTATAAAGTTACAGTGTCAGTATCATTTAATCAAATTAAACGAAATATGAGAAAAGATTCAACCGGTTTACCCCGCGAAAACACGACATCAATATAACTGCAAACACCATTTGAATGCGTAGCCTGCAAAGACGTAGAGGAAAATGAATGTGTCAGCAATCTTAAAACACACATACGAAAACATGTATCAGGTAACCAATACATTCAAATATGTATTAAGTAAGCAAGTTAGATCTTCTTCCCCACTAAACCCCATCCATAAATATTGGAATCAATTTCTTATATGACTTGGTACTGTATATACATTTCTCTAAGTTGTTATATGCCTACAACTCGTTTTTTTACAAAACTCAAAATTTAACACAATCTTCCATTCATAATCAAACTCCATCTTTTATATTTTTTTCAGTCTCATGTTTGTACTATAACTCAAACAAAGCACAAATAGTTAACTGACCTTATTAAACTCCAAAATATGACACTTAAACCTAACATGATCACATACCCGAAAGAATTAGGCAATTTCAAAGACCAAAAACCTAAAAGATTAACTAACCATTGAAAAACAACAAAACCCAAAAATCACATACACATAAACTGAACGAAAAATAGAAACCCATCAGATCAAGAGCTGAAGCAAAGGTCGGTGAAGATGGATCTGCAAAGTAGATGGCGGTGTTATGAAAGGCGGTGTAATAAAGCTTCACAAAAACAATCAAAAAACAATCTTTATAAAAGAAAAAACAATCAACACATAAATCTTAGAAAATATCATATATTAAAGCAATACCCATATGAGTTTAATCTTCTGAATGAAAAGCATAGTTTGGGAAGATGAAGATTTGGATGTCGGCAACGAGGAGGTAGTGAAGTTTATCTGAAAATTGTGAGAAACCCAAAGTGTGGGTAACGTATATCATCGTAAAAAAAAGAGCGGGTCTTTAAAATCCCAGAAGGCCAACCACACAGAAGCCCAATAACCCAGTTGCTAGGAAAAGTTTGGCATGCGCCCGGCACGTGACAGGGGAGGAGTTTTTTTATCCCACCGACCTAGCGGATTAGTATATATATATAAACGAGTTGAGCGTCGGTCCGTCGCGTTGCGACGGGACGTTGTAAATTTGTAGTTTTGATATCTTTCGGGAGAATTTTAATCTAGTAGTTTTGTTAATGTTTTATATTTATATGTTGCTACATTTTAATAGTGTTGCCAATGTTATGTTGGCATATTTTAATAGTGTTAACATCTTAGCCTGGCAATGACATTTTAATATTACAAAACTTATTAGCTATTGCAAACATAGTACATGAATTTGGTAACGTAAAACAAATATTAGCTAAAAACCCTTGAGCACATACCTAGATGGCTGACACCTGTTTGTCTTACTACTGTAGCATTCTTACTATTATCCGACAATAGTGTTTAAGCCTTTTTTTTTTAACACTAAACATGGCCCCAAATGGACGTGGACCAACCAACACGGATAACCTTAGTGACTACAACTTCGGGCTAACAAAATCTGACGTAATACTGGGCTAACTGAAATGGGTCGTGTGTACTGTTCACGGAACGGCGTCGTATTAAATGCCTTTTAATATATATAGTAATACTATAGGACACGGGACATCCTAACCATTATATTTTATTCAACCATATTTAATTATTTCCGTTGGCCCAAACTTGCTGGCCCGGTTTGTGAAAACGTGGGGCAAGCAAAATAGAAACCGTTTCTTATATACTGAGCCACTGAGGACAGATATGCGTTTCAACATTTATCCACACACATAAAATAATTCACCGCCTCTTCTTCAGCTCTCTCTGGAATCTCCAGATCTTTAGTTTCAGGATGCTTAAGAATGAACAGTTTGATGCCGTTGAGGTTATTAATTTTCTTTTATTGCATCATCATTGCAGTTAGATGCATCAATTTCATCATTGTATGTGGAGAAGAAGAGTAAGGGTTTGAACTTCAAATAGCATGTAAGATATGCGGTTAGTTTTAGTTTTAAATATTTCATATTCATTTATTTTAGAGTTCTTCGTAATACATATATGAATTTGATTGTGTTTATAAATTTATTAATATTGCTCCACATATTTTGGTTCTTCTTTAGAAACATATAGATAAAGTTTTGATTTTTAGTGTGAAATTTTGGGTTTTATTTTTGCGGGTTTTCAATTTTATGTTGTAAATTTGGTGTGATTACGGGTTTTGGCTAATCGATAAAATCTAAGGCTTTGTTTCTTTAAGCTTATTTTTAGACTTATGTGCTAATTTTAGTTGGCCTATGTTTCAATTATAAGACGATTGCCTTACTATATAGTGATGTTGGACAACCTCAGGTTTCTCTGAGAAACCAATATTGGTAAATTCTTTAACGTCAATGTTTCTTTTTCCTTCAATTTTAAATTCAGTGCGTTACGGAAGCTGACATTGTTTTCTGCTTTTTGGATGTATGTTGTGTTACAGATTCACAAGTTCTTCTAGAAAGGTAATTTCTATTCTCTAAATTTTCTTAAAGTTATATGTTTGGGTGAAAATAAGTGGCCACTGTGAAATAAGCAGTTATAACTTATATTGATCACATATTTATTGTTGGAACAAAAAGCTAAAAGTTTACGTTTTAGCATAGGTTAACGTATGGCTGTATTTGTTTGCCCCTTTTTTTACTCCTCCAGATGCGTAAAACTGTTCGGGTAGATTTGACCAAGAAAGCTACTTACGATGGTATAGATGGAAGGTACTACACAACAACAACCAGGAAGTCGACCAAGGACGATGTAAGTAATAAGCATATAGTACTATACCCGTTTGAGTCGTCTTTGCTATTTTTTTTTATCATATTTTGATTTGTTAACAGGTTACGCTCACAGACAACAAAGAAGCTGTTAAATTCACAAGGCAGATACTAGGGGTAAACATGGTGTTTTCCTTAGATGTTAAGTTTGATACAGTTTGGGATTCGAGTTTTCATTTTCTTATTATGTTAATTTTATTGGAAAGCAATGAGGAGATAGAAGACGGACCTCAAGAGGCGGTTCTTTCTGCCATTGAGAATGCTTCTGAACCAGAGAGAGGCTGTATCACAGGTGGTTATCGATTGCGTTTTTACTGAAATTTTTATTTGGTAGCGTTTTGCAAGGTTTGGTTTTAGTTTTGTCTAAATATAGTGGTAAACTTTGGTTGATGTTATTGACACGAATTGTAGGTAGCATGTCTTAATGGTTGTCCAACACAATTGGTGAAACAGGTGATAACTTTCTGCTTAAGGTTGTAAGTCTCATGTAATGTTACTATATCGATTTGCCACATCTGTTATAGGTTAATTTTGTACTTTCATGGCTTTTATTTTCCACTGTGAATTTAGTCAAGGTTACCGTTTGTTTATTTGGCTGACTCATGAAAATCGTTACCTATTTTTCTTATTGCAGTTGTGCTCATCAACTTTGTTATAGGTGTGGACAGAACCACATACGAATTTATGCAGGTATACGGCATAAATCTTTATTTCAGAATGTTTAAAGAATACAATTTGTTGCTATCATGAACAGAAAAAGTCATTTTCACCCATTTCCTGTATCCTGATACACAATTGCAGTGTCGCAGCAGACCCAAATGCTATTTAAAACGATACAAATAAGTTTTTTGTTACAATTTGCATTCCCAATGAAAAGTTTTTTTTTTTTTTTTTTGTAACTAAAACTGTTTCAAAATATCGGCTGTTACGCAACTAGAATAAAGGTCTGCACGGCATGAGTTCTGAGCTTATGTACGTACGTATTTTTGGTCAAGTCATTGACTATCACTATACGATGCCAATAAAAATTTATTTTTACCTAGGCGCCGTGTACTAGAGGAGGGAGCCTTAAATGCCGAAAAGGAGCTGAATTGTAGTGAAGAAAGGCTTGGATAAGCTTTTTAAGCATTGTGTAAGTTTGCAATAGTTCGCATTTAGTTTGAGTTACTGAAAAGGTTTTGATTTTTATTGGTATTTTTGGTTTTCTGATTGACTCTAGGAAGGAGCGTCCGCAAGTGGAGAGTCAACAGAAGGTTAGTGTTGTCGGCGAGAGGTTTTGAATGTGCATGACGAACTTCGTGCGTCGCTTCAGAAGATGAAAAGGTGTGTTGTTCACTAAAAGGAGAATTAAAAGTATGTTCCTTCGTTACATAAAGTAAAAGTTTCTTTATATAATGTCTTTGCAATGTGTTAGGATCTTTATGGCATCTGCGATACTAAAATGTTACAAAATAAATAACAGGTATGTACTTTTTTTGCTTCAAGAACAATTGCACTTTTTTTTGGGTTTGGTGTGATGCACTTAACTTAGTTTTTCCATACATGAAAGAGCACAGAGCAACCCTTTATGAAGAAGAGGTTCATAGCTGGTGTGGGAGTAGGTCGAACAGGTACCATGGCAATATATTTAAGGCATTTGCTCATAAAGCTAAACAGCTACCACAACAAACTTTTGGCTGGTAAGATGGGTTGTAATAGTTCTGGCGAATTTGAGGCAAAAGATCAGGTAGGATGCCAGACATTTGCTGATATTCGGACAGATAGAGGAGTCGTGTTTCCTGTTTATCATTTTGTCTCACACGGTTTGTTGACTCTCATTTCTTTTTTCAGTTTTAAAATTCCATAATGTGTTTGTGCTTTTCACGTACCGCATTATACGTTAAACCATCGTGTCGTGGCAAGGTAACTCTGTGTTCTTGCGGAAATAACAAGAGGTGGGAGGTTCAACCAGTTTACATCTTCAGTTATAAGGTAACTCTGTGTTCTTGCTCATGTTGGTTATACTCTTTTTTCTAATTATACAATGCACCACTGAAGATGTTGATCAATATATTAGCAAACTATCTGAAAGTTAATGAACCTGGGGAATCTAGAAGCATACGAGTTACTTTCTACCCATCTAACCTTTTACATTATGAGTACCTTTTTAGAAAAACCATCCATTAGTTTATTATTAAATTTAAATATGCTGTTGCATTTTTGTTATAATATTTGTATCTAAAGTCTTATAATGAGATGTTGTTGCATCTTAAGTCTTTGTAATTTTGCATGTTGGTTACTAATTCCGTTAACTAACTTTAAATTATATTTCTAAATTTACGTTTTATTTAGTACTAGAGCGAATATTAATGAATTTTTATATGCTTAATTAAGCGGAAGTATATCTTTCATTAGCTAATACACTTGGTTCCTCTTAGAAAGCTGAAGATGACTTGAAGTTATATGTGTTTGCTTATGTTTAATAATGAGTATGATTTTGCAGTTGGATTTGTGAAAAGAAGTGGCGATTCATAAGTCAAGCATATGTTGGTGAGGGCAAAAAATAAAGAGTGTCGCGTACTGGTATTCAGCAGCTGGGTGTGCAAATATCCCTATCGCTGCACCTCATATTATCATTTTCAGCTTTGCTTTTACGAGATCTTGATGAAGTAGTGGAAATGGGGGCTGGAACATTTTGTCTATCTTCAAATGTCCATGAAGCTTTTTAGGCAACAGGAATTTTGGTTTAGATGTTTATTCAAAATTTTGGAATACTTTATTTGACCTTTCTCGATGCTAAAGTGCATCAAAACCCCGCACGCATCTCGGCGGGTTCATATTACTTGTTAAAGTCTATTTGTGCCAAATTTTTAGCGTAAGTTAATTTCTAAGACTGATAAATCCAAAATATAATAACCTGGTTTTTTAATCAACCGGGCTGAGCCTTTGTTTTTTATTCAAAAATGGTTTACGATTAAACGGCGATAATCACCCAGTTATGTTTGGCACATGAGATTATAGAGAGATTATTCTTATTTTTTCAAAAAATAAGCTACTCAAAAAAATAATATTTGTTTGACAGACAGAACTTATAAGAGATTCTTAAAAAAAATAATCTTTCATAATATCTGAAAATAAAATGTTACTTCTTGTAGTTTATAAAAATAATCTCTTTTATAATCTTTTTCAGTCAACAACAACACTCTAGCAGAAAGTATAATCTATTTTCTTAAACATCCTAAAACATTAGAAAAATTAACCTACTTACTTGTGAGCACTTTTTCTCAAATGAAATTCAAGATACTCAACAACTTGATATAAGATTTTATATGTTGTTTCAAACAAAATAATATTAACAAAACTACATTATTTTGAAAAAGAGATTATACCAATAATATTGTCTTAAAACAATAATTGCAACACCATAATAAGTCCATCACCTATAACATAATTGAAAGGGACAGATTACATCATTCAACTTTGGAAGAAAATTCCTTAATCCCTCATACCTAAGGTATTTATTGTCTTAAATTAAATCCTTATCCAAAACTATTGGTTAATGTCAAGCCACATCTATTGCAAACACTATTATCTTACAATCTTATTGTATAACTGATAGCTATAACAATAATGAAAAAACATTTCCATGAAGTGGAATTGAATAAGCAATTAACTAAGCTTTTGAGGGGTGTTTGAGATTGTACATTCTAAATGCTTATTGGCTTATTGCGTTTAAGAACATGCACGTTTGAAGTGTTTGGATTGCTAACTGCTTATTGGCTTATTATCTTAAAAAAAGGTTAGAATTTTGGTGAGTGTAAGTAGTACTATAATAATCTAACAATTTAGATATATTTCCTGAATCGGGTGAAGATTATTTTCAGATCGAATTATTTCGACCTTATATGTTTCTGGTAACATGAAGTCCTCAATTGGATAATTCACAGAATCACATTGTGTTTTAAACACGAGAACAAAGCAATACACAGAAAATAATTATGTAAGTTCTATTATGAAAAGATCAAATGTGTTATCAGAGTTGGTTTGGGTTAGGCGGGTTGGCCACGGCACAAAGCCCAAAATTTAGACGGGCATCATATCATTAAAAGCCCATTGTATGTGTGTTGTCATTTTAAGCCTATCATTAGGCTCAATTTGTCCTTGTGCTGATAAATCGGTAGACTTCGATCTTCATTATATCCCCAGTTAATGGCTATCGTGATTTAATCTGGTCATTTGAAATATTTTCTATGTCAAATGATATTAGACAAAAATAGGAATAACTCAAAAAGTCAATTAATATGTTCAAACCTAGGGAGCAAACCGGCAAATGAATGGATTGGGTAACGGGTCAAAGCGGTAATGGTCATAACATCATGTAATTTGTGCATAAAGGTGGATGTCGATCCATTTGGCTCGTTACCCATTTAAGCGAACTTCTTATTCATATGTATGACATGTTATTGATAAAAATTATAATACATATGGACTAATTCATGGGTAAATGTATCGAATTTCCACGTTATTAAACCCTAGGCCACCGAATATTTCGACCGAACATTTTATCCGTGTATAATTCTCAAAGGGTGACGAATTATAAAAACTCGATGAAATTGACTTCATGCCCAATAATTCCACCTAAGGTTATCATGGCTTCCATCATTGCCACCCTCTCCATTAGCATCATTGTGCTTTATTAAAAAATAAGATGATAAATATTATGGAAAATATAGAGGTGCAAAATTAAATACTCGTAGTACCTTGTAATTATATGACACGAGGTCATAAAGAGTGAAACCATCATGTGCTATAACGAAATTCACTCCATGGTATGGCTTGTGCTTGTTTAACTATCAAATAAATGACATGGGAAATCCTTAGTACGATGGAAGTGTTTGTAATTTGTCAATGTTCAAAATAACCCTTAATTATTTCAAAGTAGAGGGATCGTGTGAGCCATAATTGTTTTGAGTTTGATAGTTACCAATGGCAAATGGGCAATGAGAATTCTAAAGGAAAAAAAATGTTTCACTTGTTTTGCAATATCAGCAACTCGAGTTGCAAAACCACCATTCATCCCATTGTCACCCTATCCACCAGTATGCACATAAAAACATACAAAAAAGTATATGATGTATAATAAATTTAGAGAAGCATACACCATGAATTTGTATTCGACGATCACGTATAATTACATAACCACTATTATCGGCATATTCATGAAGAGACAAATATCAATTTTTATGCATACCTTTGCAATTATGCCATATCGAAGTCCACCTTGACTTCTTTTGGGAATCTATAACCTTCAGTAAGAAGATAAGAAACTATTAGCAGTTACTGTGACAATACCAAAAGATATATGTGACACACATAAAATTTGTGGCGTTTATAGAAGCTGCAACACTGAAGGCACAAATAAATGTGATTAAAAAGATGGAACATATGGCTTTATCAAGTATTCTAAAGTAAAAATGCTAGATACAAAGACTTATGGTTTAACAATAGAATGTCTTTAACGGAATGTAAAGCAATATGCCTATAGAATTGCACTTGTATGGCATATACAAATACTGATATCAAAGGTGAAGGAAGTGGTTGCTTGTTTTGGCTCAATGACCTTATAAATATCAGGGCATCCTCGATGGGTTGTCAAGATACATATGCAAATACTCATGTATTTGAGCACAGTTGACATAGTAAGAGAAGTGGTATTTCATGTGTTAGTGCAAATATTACGATATTTAATCTATACATTCTCATTTGTTTTGTTGATGACAAACATGTAACTTGTAATACATAACGTAAAATGTATAAGTTACTTGTAGTTAGATCTTGTCTCAACATAATCTCAACACCTCTCGACGACTCAAGTCCTTGTATGCTACAACACAGGTTCGTACATGTTTGTTATGTTGCATTATGATCAAACCCCCAACAAACCAATAAACAAGTTTAGTTAAATAGTTTATGTACAACAACTAGTGTTTACATATTGGGTAAATATATACATAGCTAGTATGTATTATAATGGGTAATATAAATGGGTAGAAACTTAAGTATTTGACCCATTGACCAAATACATTGAATATAGTTGGGTAAAACCCAAAGTCCATGACCCATACCCATTGCATGACATCATGCATAAGTCATATATGGATATTATCCATGACCCATGGTATTGACCCATACCCATAAGTCTAGATACATTGTACCTTGGTGGACACTCAAAACCATAACCCATAACCCATGGTTTCAACCCAAAAACAATGGGTAAAGAGGAGCGCACGGATCCTCATATGACCCACGGATCCCTTGGAATTACAAGGCCGGATCCCTCCGAAGGATCCTTGGGGCAGAACATGGTTTTGGTCTTTTTGCCTATAAATAGCAAGCCAATTCTTACCATTTCCACACACCTTCACACATAGTTTCTCTCCACCAAATATAGGATATTTAGATCATTAGGAAACATGTAAACACCCTCATCTCATATGATCATAATGCTTCTAACTCTCATTTGTTGTAAGCATACTCACGAAGTGATCCTCCAAAGCAAGCTTAGAGATCTTGCTTCCTTACCTACTGAAGTGATCACCCATCACAAGATACAAGCACATGAAGATCTTATACAACAAGCTTGGGAAACTTGTCATCTTCATTCATAGAATAGTAACTACATCATGCTTTGGGTTCTTGATGTTTAGTCTAGGAGTTTATATCCATTAGACACATTGTCTTGGATATTGTCTAGTATCATATTCTTGTATCTATGACTAGACTAGATGGTTTATGTGTTTGTGCCATAAAACACAAGGTTTTTTATGTTGGGCCACAAAACATAACGGATGTCATAGATGTGTCAAAGGCATTAGTGAAGAGTGCCGAAGATCCGTGTTGAAGGCATTAGTGAAAGGTGCTGAAGGATCATGTAAATGGAATTAGTGAAGAATGCCTAGGTCGTATAATCGATGAGGTGCATCGTTATACATATAGTATTTGTTTAGATCCAAGGATGGTGATATCCTTGATGGTGTTGTAACAAGGAGAAGATCTCCTTGAGATTAGGTGTCGTGTCGTGAAGGGTAGTAGTTCCTCCATAGTAATGGAACTAGGTGCTTAGCCTAGTACCTAATAAAGGGTAGGCGACGTTGTGAAGGATTAGTTCTCCTAAGGTGTGAAAGAACTCGGTGGTTAGCCTAGCACCGTATAAAGGGTGGGCGACGTTGTGTTAGGTGTGGTTCGCCTTGGTGTGAAAGAACTCGGTATTTAGCTTTGTACCGAAAAAGGTTAAGCGACGTTGTGAAGGCTTCTCCGCCACAAGGAGTTGGTGTAGTGCTTACGAACTCTCGAGTAGGTGACTCGGGGAGTGGAGTAGGGCAAGGAAGGTGTCCTTGTAGCCGAACCACTATAAATCCTTGTGTTGGTTTGTCTATCCTTTTACTTATCGCTTTACTCTTATTCTTGCATTACATTGTTTATTTTCTATGTGGTTGATGTCTATGTTTGTGACATATACTTGGTCTTTCATATTGTCACAAACTATATTTGACACTTTACATATTATGACACGCTTGATCAAGAAAAGCAACCGGACTAATAATGGTGAAACTTGATTTTTAATGAACCATTAATCTTGCGGAATCTCATGTGATATTAAGGGGTTGGCATTACATGCCGTAATGCGTTAAATGCATCATCGCGTCGAGATTAGCAAATGCAATGGTTTATACTATATTTGATACAAAAGTTTTAAGTTTGAAACGGAACGTATTCACCTACGTTTTCACATCATGTACTGTCGTTTTGACGTAAATATAATGTAAAAAAGTGAATGTGTTGTGGTTAGTTACATAAATTGAACTCTTCTGAATGAGGTTTTAACATAGATGTGAAATGTCACCATGTCACTAAGAATATATAAAAACCTGCTGGAAACGTGATTTTTTCGTCATCATTGATCCACATATGCTCATTCGATGGACCATTCTCGTTATTTATCACACATGCTCAACCTATAATTGAGCATCTACACACAATCTAAAGTAGGTCAGGAAAAAACTAACTAACCATAGGTTTCCAGAATTCTACTCTAAGATAGCCACTTGGGCTACTTAATCCTATTGTCTAATAGCAAGAAATATGCCACAGAATCGTGGTAAATATAAACACAATGATGCCAATGATAAGAATGATCACATTACTGTACTTGCATTCAGCATACTGAGAGAACCATGAGCGTTTTACATTTAAACAGATTACCAAAATCCATGAAATAATATTTCAAAGAAGCATGCACTAAGAAAAAATAAGTTGGGTGAAGCCACAAATTAAAGAGAGTTGAATTTACCCCCAAGCAAGAAAAAGAACCTTCTAATAGAACACAGTTGACAACTCTGAGTGTGCGCCAAGCTGAAAGAGTCAAGATAAATGGATTAATAATGTCACACGAGTTATTGAAGAATTTAGTTTAGAAGCAAATATTAATACAAAATACATGTCTAGCGTACCTGAGTGCCCATAGACGAAGGTACAAAGCTGTATTTGATACTGCATCTCCTGTTAATTAGTATATTATGTTACATAAAAATCAAAAAAATACTTTTAAGCTTTGATATATAAATATCATCTTTGTCGTTTCGAAGTACTTTTTAGCTTTAAACATGCCACAAGCTTTTCCGAAGTACTTAAAACCTAATAACAACAGTAATACTAAAGCATCTCTGTTTTTCTAATTGCCACCTTAGTAAGCGTATGGCTTCCTTAGCTGATCATCAATACACAAAAAAATCAAAGATACAACCATTCATGAAATTTGCCACAAAAGCAAAAGATCAAAGTAATCCTATGTGGCTAGCAACCTACATGCTTAGGTTGTCCTAAAAGGCACTTGGTTCTATATTTCAGAGATCGATCAGTAACTTAGTACTTACATGATCATTTAAATCCGCCAAGTATACTACTAATCAGAACGTCGTGTAGTTTTTTTCGGCGCCACACTTCCTCAATAAGACCATTTTAACTTACATTCAAAAACAAAATGCTAAGCGAGAGTGATGATGGATCAGATTTTTTTCTTCATATATCAATAATAATTTCTCCCAGCCACAGTAATCAAGTGTCATCAGTTTATAATATCTAAGCACTATCCAACTTTCAGTGGGTTGGTTTTGCTTCCATAAAAAAATTATCTCATTGCGCGTAATAAGATGTGCATGTAAATGACGAGTCGCTTAATCCGAAACTATCTTAATAATTCAGGGTAATGATTTCTCTATGTTTTCACAGAATACTTAGTATAAAGACATTTTACACAATCGCAACAACTACGTAGCCAGTTGGTGAAAATTGAAGAAAGTAGTCATATTATAGTCAATTACATAAGCACAAAACATGGTAAGCACTTATTTCTCTTAGTTAAAAGCTTTTGTATGCTACTTAGTAAGCTAATACAACACGGGAGCTACAAGTCTGATATATTTTGCAATACCATCACAAAGAAAAAATAAATGACGTTATATGGGTGCTGCAGATATACATGCTAGATGTTGCCAAGATATTTGGTTCCCCAGGATTAAAACAGACCGGATAACTGAACTACTTCCCCACTCGTAAGTGTTAACCAGTTGCGATCTATATGTACAAAACATTAATAAGACCAGATAAAATTTATAAATCTCCTTATACTGAAGATCTGATATCATTACCTATTGTGATCCCATATATCAACTCACCAAATTGTTTGCGAAAAAGATCACCTTCCCAATCGCTTTTGGAATAGTTTATTTTTTTGAGCTTTATAATCAATTAACCACAATACAACTTCAAAATTTTGACCATTAATCATCAACAAAAACCGTACCTTTTTTTATCGATGGTGAACTACTAACCTTCAATAGATCCCCAATTGGAGTTGAAAACCCCTAATACATGAACATACAAAAAAAGAAAAAAAAAAAAAAAAAAAAAGAACCACAATAAAATACATTAACTATTTGGCGATTGTTCCATATGTAAAACAGACACATCAATTAGTTAATCATTTGGAGACTTATCATTTGAAATTCAAAATGAAAAACAGAACATGATACATCACCTTGATTAATCGGATATAGAACACGCAATAATTTTCTTCAACTACCCATCCTCATGTATTTCCCTTTGCACATGAAACTCACATCCCCAAAAAAATGCTATAGATTTGGTGAGTATGATTTTTGAATTAGATTAGGCGTTTTGATATTAGAGAGGGTTTTGATTTTGGAAGATGCGAACAAATTGGGGTAGGAAGGCAAATTGTTTGACTGGTATTGAATAAAAGTTTAAATGTGGATCACAAAATAGTATTTAATTTGTTATGTTTATGTGATATAAAGGAACATGATGATGTTTGATAGTTAATACCATTCTGGGTAGACGAATTTGTATCACAAAATGTTGGTTGCTCCACTGGTTAAAGCCCTTGTTGGTTGATGTCAAGACCTGAGTTCGAGTCTTACAATGTGTAATTTTTTTGTATTATGTTAACGAAAAAAGTGCCATGTCACTAATGCCATGTCATAATTAAATGCCCAGTCATCATTGAGGTGGCATTATCTATGTGTCATGCTTAGTCTCATATATATATATATACTAGTTTACTAACCATTCCATGATGGGCGGGTGATGTGCTGGTTGTGTACAAGTTTTAAATTTATAAAAGGTGAATTACCAATATTCCCAATAACACATATGAGCAAGTATACTCGTCCGTTATAGCAAGATTATGAAGGTAAGTCGGGATCGTTCAGTAGGATTTGAGTGAATCTTAGCACAAGTTTGAATCAACAGAGTCTATCCAAAACATATAACAAAGCAAATAGATATAATGAAATTCAGATGATTAAAAAACTACACTTGCTTAAACTAGTTTCATATCATAGATTAATGTGATTGTGTCAACCTCTTAACATGTTGGTTATGATAATTAGTTGGAAGACTAATCTATTGTTCTTACAAGTTAAACCTTCGTCAAGATTTTAGTTCATAAAAACAAGCATTAAGTTTTAACCAATCAATTCAAGTTTCATAAGTCTACATACATAAACTTAAACACAAAAACATCCACTTGTTCATCAAATTGCTTAAGAAATGGTCAATACAAAAGGTAACCGATCATAGACAAAAGGCTACAATTGATTCTCAACAACTAATCTTACGACCTTTTAGATGTTTCCAACCAATCCAATTTGATAATCAAAAAGTGTTTTACAAGTACAACCACACCTTAGTTCCTTTGTATAATCAAGAATAATGGGTAAAACAATCATCCATAGACAAAATGATTATGACTAGTTGAATAACAATAAGTTCTTTCGACCCCAACGATTACTATCAATTAGCCAAACTTGATTAACAAATGTCACTATGAAACTTTAGCACAATTGGATCTTAGAATCAACTTGAAATTGAATTAAAACATGTTAACACAATCTAACTAATCATATGATAATCAACATCATTTAAGCAAGTGTATAAAGAAACTAGCCACTCATAGCAAACATGAACATAAACTCAGAACTTTGAACATTAGAAAACATGATTAAAAGTCTTACAATGCTTGGAATAAGATTACAAATGGTGTAGTAATGATTCCCAAAGTATTGGGGTAGACTTCTTGGTGATTTGGCCTCCAAATGTTGAACTTCTGAACTCCAAACTTCCTCGGGCTTCTAAGGACGAATTATGAGAGCTTAAAGCTTTGTTTTGATGAGTAAAGAGATTTGTATTTGAGGTGTGTCTCATATGCTCACAAATGGCCTCTATTTATACTAGTTCCAAAGCCTAGGGTATTAATTGCTGAACTTGGCCTCCAAGGAGTAAGGAAGGGACTAGAATACACCAGGAGAAGGACCTAGAATCGTTTGGATGCAAAGGGAGGCTTAGTGATGAAGATTTGGCAACCGCGCTTCTCCAACTGAATCGGTTATACGACCAACCGATCCGGTTGGTCTTCTATTAAAAGTGGCCAACCGCTCCGTTCATGGGTGGCGACGAACGGTTGGTGGTGGTCATAATGTCATTTCGGTCATATTCGGCCGATTCGGTTGCATGAGCAACCGATCCGTTGGATCTCCCGAGATACGAAACTTGATATTTTCTTATCTTTATCTTGTAGAACTTGGTTCTTCAATCACTATGGTCTTCAAAGGTCCTTGAGATACTTGATTTAAGCTTCACTGAAATGGAAATCTTCTATTTGCTGACATTTCTTTACTTTCCTTCCGTTTCCCTGCACTTGGTTATAAACACTAGACAAACATCTTTTGATGCGTTTAAGCACTATAATTACGCAAATATAACCAAATAACATATATAAAAGCACACATAACGCTACTAAAACATGCAAAATCGAAGCGTTATCAAATTCCCCCACACTTAAACTTTGCTTGCCCTTAAGCAAATATAGGAAAAACATCCACTGGTACAAGATCGTGATTATGAAAAATGTGATGCAAATCAACCAAGTAAAAATACGAGAGAAGATTCATCAATTATGCTTTATAAAGGTGAAACATCAAGATGTTTGACAATATCCAATGATTTTCTCGCATGATTAACATTTCAAAACACCTCACGAAAAGGAACGAAATATAATTCACTCAATCACTCATTTTAGTGGAGTAACAAGATAAATCACACTCATTGCTCATTCATGATTAGATTATTACCATAAGCTTGTACAAGAAACAAAACTCCACCGACGTGGCGTGAGCACCAAATAAAAACATCTAAAGAGGACTTTTATTGGGTTATAATGATATGGCTAAGGGTTAAGGGTATGGATAAGGCATGGGAATGTATATGAAATTGGTGTTAAAATAAAAATGAAATCAAGTCTAATACCCGTGTTGCTAGCTACCAAATATTCCACGAACCAAATAAATGATTATAGCTTCAATTTCTTCTTTTCTGCTTTCCACAACTTTTTTCTTTGCCATGACAATTGTTCTTCTATCATAGCACATTGGCTATTATTTTCATACATTTTTTTGAACATAACATAACGCATGTCTCAATCAATCTCATAGGATGTGGTACTCATAATCATTTGAACAATCTTCACTTTCTAGGCGACTAGCAACCAACCGTTTAGACATTGATACGGGATAGGCTAAGGTATAAAGTGTAAAATCTTTTGTATTTTCCGGTGAAGCAAAAATGAAAAGGATGGCTCAGAGGGTGTAACTAGGGGTATCTAGTGCTAAAATTGAGTACTACAAATGGGTCCATGTGGGTGGTTAACTAACCAATGCGGATAGCTAATATATCATTAGATGCAAAATGGAAGGCCATTTGGGTTAAATCCTAAGGTGCCTCTTTATCATACGAATTTACTTATATCGCACGAATGCGATCTCACTGCGGTATGGTAATGATTTACAAGCACAAGTTCTAGAATAAATAAAATCACCGGCACACTCATAGCAAAAGATCCAAGCATAAAAGAAGTACGCTGTTTATGAAATAGGCTCAAATCCTCACAATTTAGTGGAAAAGGGGTATAATATGTGCTAGCAAATGTTTGTCGATCCCAGAATGGATTGCAATAGTAATCGGAACACATCTCGAAGTTTCAAATATTACCGTTTTACCATTGGATTGATCCAGTTATTATAATAGATAATCCTAAAAGCGTGAAAACAACTAGATCACAAGGGCAAACAAAATTTAAAATTTAAGCATGAAAACTCTAATTTTTCCTATTCACCCCCACACTTAAGTTAGACATTGTCCTCAATGAAAAATGAACTTCAAAGTATAGAAATAGGAAAATAGAGATGAAACCAGATATGTCAATGAGTTGTCACTTAAAATCTTCCTTCATTCCCGGTGTTCAGGGAAATTCATTACGCACAAAATCTTATAAACAAACAAAAGGTTTTATTAAAGGTGGCGCCCACACTTAAGTTCAACCAAAGGCTAAAACTTTGGGGAGTGACCACAGAAAATCAAATCAAAACACACGGTTGCCTCCCGAGAAGCGCTTGTTTTATTACCGAGTCATCACCTGACTCGAATCTTCCCCGAATTTATTTAGCCGAAGCGCGCCTTTGAACATTTTAAAAGTTCGGGGATGTTTCACCAGTAGCCGATATCGTCCCAGCGAATTCAACAGATGGTTTCCATGGAACAATTTGTGGATTCTTCCCGGAAATGGTGCGACAAAGGTGATAGTCTCGAATTCATTTTCATGGGAAACTGTTGCACATGAAACTTCATTCGTTTGCTCCTTGTCGTAATATAACTTGATTCGATGCCCATTAACAATGAAACTTCCACCGCTTTTGTCATAGAGTTCGACATAACCGGATGGATATCCATGTTTAACGATATATGGTCCAAACCATTTTGGTTGTAATTTAGGAGCTTTGAATTTGAATTTCATGTTGAAAAGCGAACTTTATCTCCACTTTGAATTCTTTTTGAACTCGTAGCTTTTTATCGTGATAAGCTTTTGTTCTAGCTTTATACAGTTTGGAATTTTCATAAGCTTGGAGTCTTAATTCATCGAGTTCGTGCAATTGCAGAATCTCTTTTCTCCGCTATTTTGAGATCGGTGTTACAGCCGAGGGCCCAATAAGCACGATGTTCAACTTCGAACGGAAAATGGCAAGTCTTTCCATACAAGAGTCCTGTAGGAGTTGTGCCAATAGGATTTTTATAAGCCGTACGAAATGCCCACAGAGCATCGTCAAGTTTCTTTGCCCACACTGAAGGATTGTCCTTCACCGCTTTTTCTCTAATATTCTCTTGAGAGCTCTGTTGGTATTTTCAACTTGACCACTGGTTTGTGGATGATAGGCTGTTGCGAATCGGTGATGAACTCCATATCTTTTCATGGTTTTCTCCATTTGTTGGTTACAAAATGGGTTCCTCGATCGCTTATCAACGCCTTGGGAATTCCATAACGAAAAGCTTTTGAGGAAATTAACGACCATTACACGAGCATCGTTTGTTGGTAAAGCTTCTCTACGCCCATTTGGACACATAACCTATAGCAACGAGAATGTATTCGAATTTGTGGGATTTAGGGAAAGGTCCCATGAAATCTATTCCCCAAATATCGAATATTTCACACACTTGGATACTTGTTAAGGGCATTTCATCTCTTCGAGAGAGATTGGTGGTTCTTTGGCAAGCGTCACAATTTTGAACAAGTGTGTGTGCTTCTTTGAATATTGTTGGCCAATAGAACCCAACATCAAAACTTTTTAGCTGTGGTGGAAGGACCATAATGTCCCCGTTGGCCAGCCATGATGACATTCGTTAAGAATCTTGCGGGTTTGAACCGAAACACATCTTCGGATCATTCCGTCAGGTTACATTTTGAAAAGATATGGCTCTTCCCAAAAATAGTATTTAAGTTCCGAAAAGAATTTGCTTCTTTGAGCATGAGTTAGTCCTTTTCGAGAATTTCTCCGCGAGGTAGTTCGTAAAGTCAGCAAACCAAGGATCGTCAGTTCCATCGATGGTCATGAGAGTTTCATCGGAGAAATAATCATCGATTTCCTCTTCTTTAACTCCTCAAGATTTGGGTTTTAAGACGAGATAAGTGATCAGCAGAAGATTCTCTCGCTCCTTTCTTATCTTTGATTTCGATGTCAAATTCTTGGAGTAGCAGAATCCATCGAATAAGACGCGGTTTAGCATCTTGCTTGGTGAACAGATACTTGAGCGCTGAATGATCGGTAAAAACGATTGTTTTTGAGAGCACGAGTATGATCGAATTTTTCGAATGCGAAAATGACGGCCATTAATTCTTTTTCGGTGTGGTATAATTTTTGCCGAGCACTATTAAGTGTCTTGCTAGCAAAATATATAGGTCGAAAGTGTTTTCCTTCACGTTGGCCTAGGACGGCTCCAACAAAGAAATCGCTGCGTACATAAGTTCGAATGGTAGTGACCAATTAGGTGAAACCATGATCGGAGCACTAGTAAGTTGAGATTTCAATGTTTCAAAAGCTTTTATGCAATCAGCGTTGAAGTCGAAGATAGATTCTTTCTCAAGAAGTTTTGTCATCGGACGAGATATTTTTGAAAAATCTTTGATAAATCGGTAAAACCAAAGCATGTCCTAAAAAAACTTCTAACGGCTTTGACGTTAGTTGGTGGTGGAAGTTTTGAGATAACATCGACCTTTGCTTTGTCTACTTCCATTCCCTGCGACTGAGATTTTGTGGCCAAGAACAATTCCTTCGGTTACCATAAAGTGACATTTTTCCCAGTTAAGGACAAGATGTGCAGCCATCTTGCGAGCATTTTATCGAGATTAGAAAGACAAGCTTCAAATGAGTCTCCGGCGAAAACTCATCCATGAAAACTTCCATGGAGGTTTCTAGCATGTCTTGGAATATGGCGATCATACACCTTTGAAAAGTCGCAGGTGCATTGCAAAGACCAAAAGGCAAATCGCCGATATCGTAGGTTCCAAAAGGACAAGTGAAAGTGGTATTTTCTTGATCGTTAGGATCGATAGGAATTTGGAAATATCTTGAAAATCCGTCGAGGAAACAAAAGATTTATTTCCCCGGTCCAGCTTTCAAGCATTTGATACATGAACGGGAGTGGAAAGTGATCTTTTCTGGTGGCTTTGTTTAACTTACGATAGTCAATACAAACGCCAACCAAGTGCATAGCTCTAGTTGGAACTAGTTCATTTCGCTCATTAGTCACAACCGTCATTCATCCTTTCTTGGGAACACAGTGCACAGGACTTACCCAAGGACTATCCTCAATCGGGTAAATGATTCCAGCATCGAGAAGTTTTATGATTTCCTTTTTAACAACTTCTTTCATGTTGGGATTGAGTCGACATTGACGTTCTACCACAAGTTTAATCCCTTCTTCAAAATTGATTTTGTGTTTGCAGAAATTAGGACTAATTCCTGGTATGTCGGATGTTTTCCAAGCGAAAGCTTGTTTGTGATTTTTGAGGACAGAAACTAAACTTTCTTTCTCACTATCCTCGAGCAATGAAGATATGACTACTGGAAGAAGTGAGTTTTCCTCCAAGTAAGCATATTCAAGATGATCTGGAAGAGGTTTGAGTTCGAGATCTGTGGGTGGTTCTTCGATAGATGATTTGATTCGAATCTCGTCATTGAAAGTTATTTCTTCAAAATTTTCATCCTATTCCTCCATTTCTTCTTCTTCTGAGTTATCTCCTTCGAATTCTACTTTCATGAGTTCATCAAACTCTTTATCAAAGTCCGTTTCATTGATTTTTCGTAGTAGTCATGAACGGGTCGGATTCGTTAAGTAACGCGTCCAATTCTTCATCAGTGACTTCATCAATGATATCGATGTTAAAACAAGTGTCATCACTGGAATGTGGGTAGCGCATTGCTTTATCGATTAGAAAAGTGATTCGATCTTCCCCAACTCCAAGGTTGAGTTCTTTTCCTTTCACTTTGATGATTGCATCGGTGGTATTTAGGAAAGGTCTTCCTAAGATGAGTGGAACTTTACTATCTTCTTCCATTTCCAAGATTACAAAGTCCACAGGAAAAATGAATTTACCGACTTGAATGAGCATATTCTGCAATACCCACGGATATTGATAGGAGTGATTCGCTAATCGAAGCTCATCTTTGTTGGTTTCTGGTTGTTGTTGCACAACTTGGAATACAAATAATAAGGCATCAAATTGATACTTGCGCCAAGATCGGCTAAAGCATTGCATTTAACATTATTCCCGAAAGTACATGGAATAAGAAAGCTCCCAGGATCTCCGAGCTTTGGTGGGATCTTGTTTTGGACAATAGCTGAGAATTCTTCGTTAAGGAAAGTAGCTGATATTTTCTCAAGCTTGCTTTTGTTATTAAGAAGTTCTTTAAAAAATTTCCCATAATTGGGCATTCCGGCTATAACATCAACGAGTGGAACATTGAGTCTAACCTCTTTGATTATTTCAATGAACTTCTTATAACGTTCTTCCATCTTTTCTTTCTTGAGCGCGTTGAGGATAAGGAATTTTTGGTGTATACGCCTTGACGGATGGAATGTTTTTCTTTGTGATGGTTTGAGCTGTGTTTGGTTCCTCGGTTTCATCCTCACTATCAATGGTGACAGGAGTATTAGGATTTGTTGGTGGATCGTATTTGAGACCACTTCTTATGAAGACAACATTGATATGCTCATTTCTTGTTTGTGGTGGACGGTACGTCTTATCATTTGATGGTTTTGGGTTGGATTGGGTATTACTTGGCAATGACCCATATGGTCTAGAGGAATGTTGGTCGAAAGTCGCCAAACTTGTTTTCAAGATCTTGGATAGATGCTTGATGATTTTTCCGTCCTTGCTCAACTTTGGCTTTGAGATTGAAAATTTGATTTTTGATAAAATCATTTGAAGATTTTTGAGCAGCCACGAATTCTCTCATGGTTTTCTCGACCGTTTCTTCCATCTTTTTGTAGGGATTTTGTGGTGGTGGATTGTCAGTTCGTGGTTGAGAATCACGGTTGTCATCCCTTGGTCGGCGATCTTGCCAATTTCCGGAATTTCGACCGTAATAATTACTACGATATCCTCCTCCACGGTATCCTCCTTGAGCATAACTTGCTTCTCCTTCCTTCAGTCCACCCATAGGTTTATCGTCGCACTCGGACGATGGATGATTTCCTCCACAATTGTTACATCCGTCTCGCATTTCCTTCATTTCATCTTTGATATCTTTGTACTGGGAGTCGATTTTTGAGGTTAACGCTTTCATCTTCTCCATAAGTTTTGAAGCATCGGTGTTTTCGACAAAAGCAGCAGTTTTTGGAGAGGTTTGGTTTTGAATCTTTTGACCAATCAAGTTTGAGAAGTACTCGATCTTCGAGCAATTGATGTGCATCGTTGGGAGTCTTATAGAGAAAATTCCTCCAGCATCAAGGATGCCTTGAGAGATTTCATCTAGTCCATGGTAAAAGATTTGGATAATGGTTCATTTGGATAGTCCATGCCCATGACAACTACGAAGCAAATCTTTCATTCGAAGCCAAGCTTCGACAAGTGATTCGTTTGGGTTTTGGGTGAAAGCATGAATTTCTCCCATTAATCGATCAAACATGGCAGGTGGAAAGAATCATCTTACAAAAGCTTGCCTCATCTCCTCCCAAGTATTGATGATTCACTGAGTTAATTCATTGTACCATACTTTAGCATCTCCTACGGTGATGATGGGAAAAGTTTGAGTTTGATGGCATTGACATCGGTGTCGCCATAACGGAACATGACGAAATTTCGATGAATTGGCAATGTGCTTGTCTTGGATCGGCCGCGCGACCATCGAATTGACCGTCTTTGATCATAGAAAGGTGATGTCCCTTCACGGTGAAGTTGTCACCAAGATTGATAGCAACAATAGCACTTCCGGAGTTGGTGCTAAGGCTCGTTGGTTCCCCATGGGTTGATCGTCCACCATGGGAAAAGGTAAATTGGTGAAAGGGTTGTAAACAACTTTGGCTTCTACGAGGTTATCAAATGGTGGGTTTGGTACTCTTGGTACACGATTTTCCAATGGTATGAAAATTGTTCTTCTTCTTCTTCGAATCAAGCGTTCGAGGTTGGTAAGAGGTGTAATTGGTTCTACTCCCGCTGCTCGAGTGTTCATACAATGTCCTAGAGAATCCAGGCAATATCTAAACATACGGACAAACAAGCAAAAGTTTTTATGGGTCGAGTGGGTAACGGATCGGTTCAATGGGTTCGCACCGATCGGTTAGACCATTGGGTAATGGGTAAAATCGTAACCGATTGGTTGAGACAACCGGATCCGGTTAAGGTTTCGAGAAAAATTTGGTTGAATCGTGAGGGAAATTCAAAAACTTGTCCGAAACACAATCAAATCCCCGAAGCGGCGCCAAAAACTTTATGTGCTGGTTGTGTACAAGTTTTAAATTTATAAAAGGTGAATTACCAATATTCCTAATAACACATAATGAGCAAGTATACTCGTCCGTTATAGCAAGATTATGAAGGTAAGTCGGGATCGTTCGCAGGATTTGAGTGAATCTAAGCACAAGTTTGAATCAACAGAGTCTATCCAAAACATATAACAAAGCAAATAGATATAATGAAATTCAGATGATTAAAAACTACACTTGCTTAAACTAGTTTCATATCATAGATTAATGTGATTGTGTTAACCTCTTAACATGTTGGTTATGATAATTAGTTGGAAGACTAATCTATTGTTCATACAAGTTAAACCTTCGTCAAGATTTTAGTTCATAAAAACAAGCATTAAGTTTTAACCAATCAATTCAAGATCAATTCAAGTTTCATAAGTCTACATACATAAACTTAAACACAAAACATCCACTTGTTCATCAAATTGCTTAAGAAATGGTCAATACAAAAGGTAACCGATCATAGACAAAAGGCTACAATTGATTCTCAACAACTAATCTTACGACCTTTTAGATGTTTCCAACCAATCCAATTTGATAATCAAAAAGCGTTTCTATTACAACCACACCTTAGTTCCTTTGTATAATCAAGAATAATGGGTAAAAACAATCATCCATAGACAAAATGATTATGATTAGTTGAATAACAATAAGTTCTTTCGACCCCAACGATTACTATCAATTAGCCAAACTTGATTAACAAATGTCACTATGAAACTTTAGCACAATTGGATCTTAGAATCAACTTGAAATTGAATTAAAACATGTTAACACAATCTAACTAATCATATGATAATCAACATCATTTAAGCAAGTGTATAAAGAAACTAGCCACTCATAGCAAACATGAACATAAACTCAGAACTTTGAACATTAAAAAACATGATTAAAAGTCTTACAATGCTTGGAATAAGATTACAAATGGTGTAGTAATGATTCCCAAAGTATTGGGGTAGACTTGGTGATTTGGCCTCCAAATGTGGAACTTCTGGAACTCCAAACTTCTGGGCTTCTAAGGCGAATTATGAGAGCTTAAAGCTTTGTTTTGATGAGTAGAGAGATTTATATTTGAGGTGTGTCTCATATGCTCACAAATGGCCTCTATTTATACTAGTTCCAAAGCCTAAGGTATTAATTGCTGAACTTGGCCTCCAAGGAGTAAGGAAGGGACTAGAATACACCAAGAGAAGGACCTAGAATCGTTTGGATGCAAAGAGGAGGCTTAGTGATGAAGATTTGGCAACTGCAGCTTCTTCAACCGAATCGGTTATACGACCAACCGATCCGGTTGGTCTTCTACAAAGTGCCAACCGTTCGTTCGGGTTCGACCGAACGGTTGGTGGTGGTCATAATGTCGCTTTCGGTCATATTCCAACTGATCCGTTGCATGAGCAACCGATCCGTTGGATCTCGAGATACTGAAACTTGATATTTTCTTCTCTTTATCTTGTAGAACTTGGTTCTTCAATCACTATGGTCTTCAAAGGTCCTTGAGATACTTGATTTAAGCTTCATGAAACGGGAATCTTCTATTTGCTTGACATTTCTTTACTTTCCTTCCGTTTCCATGCACTTGGTTATAAACACTAGACAAACATCTTTTGATGCGTTTAAGCACTATAATTATAAAATATAACCAAATAACATGTATAAAAGCACACATAACGCTACTAGAAACATGCACAATCTGAGCGTTATGTGGGTTCGTTTCATATTATGTTTGAAAAAATCTAAATGGACGTAAATTAATAATGAATAATGGTAAATATGTTAAACAAAAAATTGGAAAAACTACGATATTTCATGTATTATATGTAAAAAGAATAATGATAAGTATGAGAACAAATAAATTACATGGTTCTTATTCATTTACTTAAATAAAACGCCTTGTATACAACATTTGTTGAGTAGTTTGTGTATTCGCCGTCTTTGTTACAACAAAGAACCTTCAAACTTTTTTTCATCTTGACTCTTGAAATAACCACACAAAGGCAAGAGTATATTTAAATGCATATTTACACCTATCTAAACTTCTTTATTAAATAACGATACATACTTATTCTCCTAGTTAGATACTGAAAGAATTGACTGACATTCTTTTTGGACATAACTCATTTGCAAAACCTCTCTTCAGGATTCGTCATCGGTTACACTATAATCACTTGTTCACCAAGAAGAGTCACATTTGAGCCAGCTGCAAGTGTCATGACTTGAAATTTATCAGGAATATTTGGCAATAATGTAAGTGTCTGCAAGTCACAAACTTAATAACTCAACAATTGCTAGATAACTCAAGTGCAGATTATGGAGTGTTAAGATTTCTTATTACAGCTATATATATTCATTATAAATCTAAGGTGTCTTAGATCTTCTTAATTCAAACTCTTTATCTTATAGTAACAAATTAAATTGCTTATTTAAAAGTGCATTGTTAACCTTTTTTAAACTAAAGGAAACCAAGCAATTTGTGTGTTGTGACCACCGGAAGTAAAAATAACAACTTGTGGCTATTTAGTTATTTTATATTTAATGTACACCAAATGCTAGTCCATAGAAATCTTAAACAATCTAAACAATTAGACATAAGTTTTTATAAGTAACATTTGACAAATAGTTACTTTACACCGTCTAAATATCAATAAAAAAAAGTAAATTTCGCGTAAGAACATGACCCAAATATAACACGCACATATAAGTAATTGAACAAACTACTATTACTATGCGTGTTTTATAAGTTGTGTTTTAGATAACCAATTACATCGAGCTTAATTCGAGCTCGTATATGCGCTTATGTGCTCTAACACACAGTTTCTTAACAGGTTAAAACTTGGAGCATATTTATCTAAACTATCATTCGTCAAAGTTCATATATCATAACCGTGGGCACTTAATGGAATTCATAGCCAAGTATGTACAACCTACAAATTAATTTCATCTTAAGTAATTCTTATGATAACCTGCAAATTAGATGTCAATAAAAAACATCGCTTTTTTAAATTTTAAAAGACACCATAACGTTTTCTATAACAAATTTTGTCAGATTGTGAAAGAGAACCAAATGAATGTGAAAAGAGACTCACAGTCTTGTACCGACTTGTCGATTGATGAGGTCACATGGGTGATTAGCCGACACTTATAAAGATAAGTTTCTTTAACATCACCTACATTTATAAGTGATTAATGTTAAAAAAGAAAGTACAAAAGAAATGTGGAACCAATATAACAAACACTTTAACTCTGATGGCAAAAAAATAAGTTCATTATGAGCAATGTATGATGAGATTTTGTATTCACGAAAAACTAATTACATTTGAGAACTTATATGTGCATATCGAGATTCAAAAAAAAAAAAAAAAAAAAAACTACTTTCAAGGTGTGGTAAGTTCATATATGATGTAGACACATGGAAGCAAATGTTTAAGCCACTTCAGGACCTAAAAACTAAAACTACAAAATAATCAAGGACCAACTAAAGATACCAAAAGAAAGAGCATAGAAAAAAGACAACAAGAAGCCAAAACCAAAGATGAATTAATGGCGCATTTATAACCTGATAAGAAAAAATCACACTCAAGTAATAATCATGAGACAAAACTGTGATGTCCCGATGTGACGTCCAAAAGAAATAGTCATCAAGCAGCTCAAATATGAAATTGTTTACGTGCAAACACAATGAATTTGAAAACACCTAGCTAATTGTCTCATGTATTGTATTTTTCAAAAATCATATCATGCATTGGCGATTGAATTGTAAAGGTCATACAATTGAATTAACATAACAAATTTAGCTTAAATCAATAAAGAGTACTGAATAAGTTGGTGTGCCATTGATAGTGTAATACTCAATGCCCTATACCACCAAGAAAGATGTCAGATAGTAGAATTTGTAAATTTGAATAAATTGCGTCCAATATTTATACTTTGAAGTATTGTTAGATGTACCTATTTTATGAACCAAAGCCTAACAGTGGGTATTAGATATGGAAGAGACAGTGATGTTACAACATCATCAGGTGAGAGAAGATGTTCAATGGGTGACTGAGTGCCATATTCGTCTAAAACTCCTCCACAAAGCCCTTGTATCTCATCATTGATTTTTCCAGCTCCACCATCACGATTCACAACGAAATATGAACATTGACGCATACTAAACGCACACAGCGCTATCACACAAAGCCTGCATTACAAAAATTATGTTATCCTTAATAACCGTGACCAACACAAATAATAATTAAGAAATAATAAAACACACCCGCTTTAACTTAGGAGCGTCCGCGGCCAACGCTTTCCCACTTGATGAATCCCAATAAAACCCAAGAATCCACCAAACGAATGAAAGCATTGTATTCACATATTCCAAATACTTAGCTGCTCCACTGCAAAACCGATATACAAATAGAGATTCTCAACATAACCACACGATTGATTTCCAAAATCTAACCTGGTCACCAATTTTTAAGGTTATGACATCCCCCACAACGATGTCAAATATTGAGATCTTGACCCTCCTCCCCATCTTAGAACCTAATAATATCATACAACCAAATTTGCATAATCTTCTTGCATTTAAGCGCACCTAATAAAAGTCAGAGGATCATCAACTATTATAGCTTCAAAAGATATGATTTATTATCTAACTGGAGAAGCTTAAAGTGGATATATTTAACAAACCTGTAATGGTGTTTCCTCGCCATTATCTTCAGGGATGCTAGCCATAAGAAACCCCCATTCTGTATTTACTCCGATCACATGAACACATTATTATAAGAAGGGTAGGGGGCTCAGATTTTTGTTCCATATACAAATACAAAAGATGAAATGTCATCACAGATTGAACAGATTCCACTAAAGGCGGACAAAAAAAAACATAAGTAGTTTGGAAGAAGATGAAATAGCATATTTCATACCGGCATAGTACCATAGGCATCAGCAACCTTGCACCCAGACATTAAAAATAGCGGTTTGTGATCTTTATGAACCTGTTACACCATAAAAACCCAACTTTATCTACCTAGAATATTCAGAGATAAAACAGGTAACATAAAACAATTCCATGACACTCACAATTTCGTTATAGGGTGTTTGGTTGTGTTAAAGTGATATAGGTTGCATGTTTGGTTCAAGGTACGGAGAGGGTAAGTCTGTTTGGTTATTACTGTTATAGGGTGTTTGGTTGTTAGATTTATTAGGGTGATTGGTTGTATATATTGATGCATAGTCTCTCCAACTTGCTAAAAAGGTTAAACTTATAAAGATCAAGAATTAAGCTTACTCGACTTGCTTTGACTAATGGCCCATTTTCCAGCCAATTGTGAAATCGCTTTTCTTGCATCATACAAAAGCAAGGACATATAATTAATCAATGTAACAAAAAAATGTAAATGAATAGCTAAATGACGATTTAAATATCTTCACAAAAGCAGGAATTATATATGAAATATAGTTGTATAACTATTGAATAACGTCTAACTGAAAGTGAAACAGAAATGTGGTTTGGAACTTGCACCGATTTCCAATTTTTACCCATCACAAATTCACAACAACTAAATAGCTTGTTTATTTTGTGTAACTTTTAAAAGGCTAATGTCATCGAATTTCAAAGTATTAAGGTTGGTGTCACTTTTGATACTTATACTAAAGCATGTACAGAACATCTATCACAATAATACTTTCTACCAACGGAAAATTGTATAAATGAATGGAACCGCGCTTATTCAGAGAATATATATGTAACAAATATTAGTAGAAATGAATTTAAAGCTTGCCTTTATTCTCTGTGGAAAAGTCCTCTCCAACATATACCTCTTAAGTGTCTCATGTGGTTTTCCATTCTAGCTGCAAAAGACTAAAACAAAAGGAAAAAAGATGTCAATTATGGTTATAACTTTGATGCATAACAAAACCGAAAAACCCGTATAAAAAGATAGGTAAGATCATACCCACTGAAGAAACCCTTTTTTAACCAAGTTCATTAGGTTAACCATAGTGCACAAGAGCCATGGCAGCAGCCTTTGCTAACAATGTAGTCAATGTAACAGCCTTAGACTTAACCTAAACATCCAAGAAGTCAATTGCCAACTATCAGAACCCATTAAATCTAGGCACATTATCTTTAATGACTAACATTAACCTGCTATAATAAATATTTGCTGAACACTTGGAATTAAATTATTTGATTGCTAAAACTTCAAGCAGTAGAAACACATCAAACGATGAATCATAGAAACCATATTTGTTGGATCATAATGTATAGTTATTCGAATGAGATGAATGATTTAAACGTAAATTTAAGATCAAACATACCTTACTGCCTTACAATGATTGTTGATACTTAACTCCCAATAATCCGTGATTTTGTAATACAATGATTGTAGATACATAGTAGGGTTTTGAACGGCATGGAGATGATTTGATGATTATGATTATGAAATTCAAATTATCCGTGATTTTGTGTCATGATTTTGAAAATCATACAATCAAACCCCGGAAAATGGTTAATAAAGATGGCATTGATTTGATGTTTTGATAAGATTTAATGTTTAAGCGATTGAAAAGGGGGAGGTTATGAATAAGATTTGACTGCCCTTGATTTGCTCTTAAAAGTCGGATCTGTGACTAACCATCTTGGGTTGGAAGTAGAATACGTAAGGACTTTTGAGTATATTGTTTTGGAAGTAGAAGATAAAACTCAAATATGTCTCAGTGGTTGGGGCGTTTGGGTTTGAATGTAACAACCCAAGTTCGATTCTTGGTTGCATCAGAATTCTTTTTTATTAAGTAACCGTACACCTCATCATAAAATGTGCCATGTCAATATTAAAATGCCTAGTAAGCATTATACATGTGGCATATGTAGTCTCATATATATGTATAGATAGATAGATGACTTTGTTTCTTCTTAGAAATTTTGTTTAATTCTCAATTTGTTAAGGTTTATTTTTGGTGTTTGATTCTAGCAATTCTTATTTGATTGCTTTAGTTTTATCTCAGATGCTACTCTATTTTTTATTACAAAAGGTTTGTTTTGTATAATTCGATTGATGGTCTAAACTCTAAAGTTCTAGCCTTTCACTATTGAGTAATGTTGATCACAATAAATTGATCAACAAATTTTCTTCTAAAACTGATAAGAGAATAACATTATTCAAGTAACAAACCAGTCTTTGTATTATTTGGACTTCTATAACATTTTTTGAAGAGTTAATTAGCCATTCCACGTATACATAAGTTTGCATACGAAGGCCCATTTTATTATTATCGCCAGGTCACCGAAAACCACGAGGATCGCCTGTGTGTTGTATTAACACAATCAAAAGTTAGTTATTTTCGGTTAAAAGCTATTGGTGGAAAGAGTCACAACTCTTGGTTAAAGTTGTATCTTTTGGTGAGAAAAAACCGGTTGGAGGGAAAAGCGGCAGCACCGCAGCGCCTCTTGACCCCGCACTTAGTTGAGGCGGCATCAAGCCAACTAGAACGAGTGTGAACTCCGCATCTTCTGATTTGATTATAAGTCAACCCACGACTAAGGCTTTGTTTTTTCAAAGTTTTACCTCTTCATCTACAAACTATGTCCGCAGTAGGTGTTATTTGGGTTGACCCGTCGGGTTCGTCAACTCGGTCGGGTCAAATCGGGTCAAGCAATAAAAAAACATACCTATACCCGACTTTGTTTAGAATTCGGGTCAACTCGGGTTCGGGTCAATCGGGTCGGGTCATTTCGGGTTTGGGGTCAAACCGAGTTTTTACATTGTGAAAGTGTTGTTGAACCGGGTTAGTCGGGTTCGGGTCGGGTCAAGGCTAAAAGAACATACCCGAACCCGACCTTGTTTAGAACTCGGGTCAATTCGGGTTGACCCGATTGACCAGAATATATTTTTGAACTCGATTAACCCGACCCGAATTGACTCTCGTCGGGTCGGTCGGCCGTTCTAATGACACCCCTATTCCGTTGTGTATATCTAAAGTCTTAATCTGCATGGAAGAAGACCGTTTATTTTTTATTGTTGTTGTTGTTGTTGCTATTGTTGCCGTTGTTGTTGTTGTTGTTGTTGCTGCTGCTGCTATTATTATTATTATTATTATTATTATTATTAGAGTAAAATGCAGAAACGTCCCTGTGGTTTGCCAAGATTGCATGAATCGTCCCTGGTCTTTCATAATTTCAGGCGGCCTCCCTATGGGCAAACCTTTGGATCATTTTAGTCCCTGACACTAACGCTGGTTAGTCCTTCATCGTTAAGTGGAATAATACCAAGGGCAAGTTTGTCTTTTCTCTTTGTGGTCCCATTTGACTATCATAATCAAACCCGACAGAAAGTGTTTTCACTTTTGAGTATCCAAATCCAACCCGACACAAACATAAACAATTACTATAACCCTAATTCATTCCCTTTCAACCATTGTTTTATCTCCATTCCACTTACAATCCCCAAAATTGGCAACAAAAAACATGAGTCCACCAATCCAGCTTTGGCACATAAGAAGTGCTGGAGAAGTGTTTGATGCTAAATCCATTTATGGTAAAAGGCCTAATAATTTTTTGTTCATGCGTTTGTCATTTTCTTGATTATTTTCATTTTGTTTTTATGTATTTGTTAGTGATATATTAATGTTTGATTATTAAACAGAAACATATCCAAGCTTGTTTTCAATGATGATCCATCATGGTGGAAGCTTCAAAGAACCACCAAAGAGGATGTATTTTGATGGTGAGGTAACCTACGTGGACTTTATAGACATTGCTAAATGTAAGATTGACATATTAGACACAGTAATGTACCAGAGTTTAGGTATTCAAAGGTAAATTGTTTTATCAATATAAGATACCACTGAAAAGTTTAGATATTGGATTAAGGTCTTTAGCCAATGATAATGATATTGTTCAAATGCTTAAATATGTTCATAAGCATAGGATTATTTATGTGTATGTTGAGCATGGTAAAACATACTTGGACCCTGAAGTGAATGTAGTTGGCCTTTCTAATTTACTAGGAAATCAAAATGCTGATTTTGAGAATGTAGTTAATGATGAGACCGAGGGTGAGGCACTAGATGAGACTGAGCTTGAGAATGAGGATGAGGCTCAGGATTAGAGTGAGGAATGAGGCTCGGATGAGAGTGGGATGAGGCTCAGATGAGAATGAGGATGAGGCTAATGATGATGGTAATAGGGAAGATGATATAGTTGATGAGGAGCACATAGTAGATGAAGTGGAAGTGTAAATGAAAGGTTTTAGATTTGAAGTTGAAGATGATTTAGTAGACACAATTCAACCTAAGTTGAACATGACTGAAACAGATTTGGAGGTCCTAGATTCTGATTCTTTTGAAAGTGATGTAGAAGATACAAAGAAAGTGCAAGGAGAAAGGGACTTAAAAAATTAAGAAAGGCTGCTGGTAGCTCTAGTTTTAAAACCAGTTTCTATATTGGTAATGAGTTTCCAAATACGGATGTTGCAAAGGAAAAGATAAGAGCACATGCTGTGGAGACTAGGAGAAACATTGAGATTACCAAGAATGATTAAATAAGGGTAAGGGCTAAGTGTGTTGGTGTTGTTCCTGTGACAAAAGAGAATAACAAGAGTGGAGGGAAAGAAAAGGAAGTAAATGTACAAGAAGTAGGGAAGGCTAAGAAGGTAAATGTACAGGGTAAAGGTAACGGCAAAATGGTCATTGAAGAAGAGGAAGAAGACAAAGTTGCTTGTCCTTGAGTTTTGTACATTTCAAAGAGTGATAAAGGCAAGTGGTTGGTGAAACCTTATAAAAAAGAACATAAATGCTTACAATCAAGGAAAATTAAATGCAGATGTAACTCAAGTTGCTAGTCAATCAGTTGCTGCAAGTGTTGTTACTCCAAGTGCTGCTGCAAGTCAAACTCATGGAACTCCAAGTGTTGCTGCAAGTCAAAATCCTGGAACTCCAAGTGTTGCTGCTAGTCAAGTACATGGAAGTCAAGCTGGAACTGTGACTCCAACAAGAAGAACAAAGAAAACTGCCTCAAGACTTACTCCACCAGAGTAGTTCAATACTACTTCATGAATATGTTTTCATGTTTAAGACAATGTGTTTTAATACTATGTTTGTGTGTTTATGTCTATTTTAAGACTATGTTTGTGTGGTTATGACTGTTTTAAGACAATGTATTTGGTATCTTTAAGACAATGTGGTAAGACTATGTTTGTGTGTTTATATTACTTGTTGCATTGGTAGTTTGTTACACATAAATTAACTATAGCATACAAGTGTTGCAAAATAATCACTAACTTGCACAAAAGTTGAACATCAATAACTTGTACAAAATTTGTTGACCATTACAAAGCTATTAGGTCAACTAATAGTTCACTTAATCTTGAAGACAACTTAAACAAGGTTACATATAGAACATAACAACAAACAACAACCAACTACAAATCAACAAAATCTTGAGTTGACGGTTTGGAATTGCCATCCTATTCAAAGATTCTAGTAGTGCATTTCTTGAGGTTAGCAAAATAGGGATAATATTCCTTGAACGAGCACACATAGGATGATCAATCCATAAGAAGAAACCACAATTCGAACCCTAAAATCAAGCATTAAGAACAATACATAAGTAAAAAACCACAATACATTGAAATGCAATTAGCAAAATTAGAACTTACAATATGAGCACAAGACCAAAAGCCTATGGCAGGGTTTGTGTGAGTCCATGAAGTGTGAATAATCACTGGAATTTGACAAAAACAATTCACCATTTCCCTTAATTTATTGGCTTTGATGTGTTTAAGAAATTAAGGTTTTATGTGTTTAAGAATTTGGGGAAAAATAATCCAACAACTTATTTATATATGCATATAAAGTAAAAAAAAGGACCACTTTGTGTCGGGTTGGATTTGTTTATAAAAATGGGACCACACAAAAAGACAAAATTGCCCTTCAAATAATACCACTTAACAATGAGGGACTAACCAGCGTTAGTGCCAAGGACTAAAATGATCCAAAGGTTTGCCCAAAGGGAGGCCGCCTGCAATTATGGAAGACCAATGACGATTCATGCAATATAGGTAAACCACATGGACGATTTCTGAATTTTACTCTTATTATTAATATTATCTCACTAGTGTTTTGTGATTTGAGAATATAAATCCTTTTATCAAATGATACTAAAATGTTGAGTGCGAAACAAGCAATCACTTAAAATACGAAATATCAAAGACAAGTTTTTGTCCGTTTTATATGTTTTCATCTGTTTTATACGTTTCCATCTGTTTTCGTCTGTTTTAATATATTTTCATCCGTTTTTATACGTTTTCATCTGTTTTATACGTTTTCGCCCATTTTCTTACATTTTCATACGTTTTTGTCCGTTTTCGTATGTTTTCATCCATTTTTATACGTTTTTGTCCGTTTTATACGCTTTTATACATTTTTCTTGGGTTTTCTTAATGCTTTTATCCGGCATTATCTGTTTTACGTTTTCATACATTTTAAAACATTTTCATCTATTTTATACGTTTTTAAACGTTTTGTCCATTTTTACCTTTTTTCATCCTTTTTATCGTTTTTCTTACATTTTATCCGGCATTTTCGTCATCCACTCTTATACATTTTCGTCCGTTTTTATACGCATTTTATCCGTTTTATAATGCTCCGCTTTTATATGTTTTCTTGCTTTTTCATATGTTTTATACGTTTGCTTTTATACATTTTCTTATATTTTTGTATGTTTTATACGTTTTTGTACGTATGAAAACGGATAGAAAATGTGGAATAACGGATAAAAATTGTTGAAAACGTATTAAAACGCATAAAAACGTATAAAAGGTACTAAAACAAACAAAAACATACAAAAACGTAAAAAATGTATAAGAACGTATAAACACGGATAAAAACGTAAGTAAAATGGATGAAAACGGACGAAGACGAATAAAAACGTATAGAAAACTGAAGAAAACGTATAAAACGGATAAAAACTTATGAAACCGAATGAAAATGCATAAAAGCGGATGAAAACGCATAAAAACGGATGAAAACGTTTAAAAAAGAACGAAAACATATAAAAACGGATGAAAGCGGTAAAAACGTATGGAACGTATACAAACAAACAAAAACGTATAAAACGGATGAAAACGCATAAAAACATATGCAAACGTATAAAAACGGACGAAAAACGTATAAAACAGATAAAACGGATAAAAACGTATAAAAACGAACGAAAATGTATAAAAACGGATATTGAGAAAGAGATGTAGGCTTTTTTGAAAGAAGAGGTACAAAGTGAGAGATAATGTCTGAAATTTAAAGGATGAAAGAAGTGAAATAAAGCTCTTTTGTCTGCCAAAAAAACAAATGAAAGGCTTTGTGCGCCCGAAGAGGAAATAAGTGAAAAAGGTGAAAAAGTGATTATTTTAAAAAAACAAATGACATCTAGTATTTGATCTCAAGTAAATCACAACTACATAAAATATAAGTGATTAACACTAAAATAATCAACAAAAAAGTTGCAAGTAATAAGCACTTTTAAATGAGAGCATGTGAGGTGCTTACATTACATGTGCTTATAAACAATATGAATGATCCGCAAAGCAAATTTACAAATATATTAGTCCACTATCACCATCGCCATCATTAGTCTTAAAGGATGACATCAATGATGACAACACATAACATTATAAGGGCTCTTTTGGTTTGTGGATGGATTTAGGATTTGAATTAAAATTTAGATTGAAATTTGAATTAGAGAGCGGTGTCTGAATGAGTGAGTCATGGCGCCACGCCATGGCTCCAACCTGTAATTTCTCAATGACACCATGGCTCGCGCTTATCGCCTCTGTCGAGGTTTCCAGCCTACGCTTATTTTTATTATTTATTTATTTTATTTTTTGAATTTTGGAACGTCGCATTATGGGTGGGGAGGCTTTTATAGCCCTTTTTGTTTTACTCACTTTTTCCAATTTTATGCCCCCCTTTTCCTACCATATTTCACACACTATTCCAATATTATTTATAACAAAATCTTTTCTAATTCACTCAGTTTTTTCTCACCAAAATGAATCCCAACAACCAATGGATTACCGGCATGCTCAACGACTTACAAAACCAAATTACGCACCGTCTTCTTGGCTAATCCCAACCGAAATGCCTAATCATTTTGGCAACCCATATATTAGTCCCGAACAACAACTCGCATTTCAACAATGGAAAAATCAACAACAACTCTCTTACACTCAACTTTCCCTACCAACAATCCAAACACCTCCAACGACAACAAGAAGACGAAACCGAAGCGACCACGACGACCCCGAGAGTCGAAAGCAAAGCAAAACAAAGGTGTCAATAAAGTGTCTAAGGTAGCCTTCGTGAACTGAGACCCCAGGGAGCCGTACTTCGCAACTTTTGGATCGACGAAGAGGAGTTGGTTTTGGCGGAATGTTACATACAAATATCCGAGGATCCAAATGTCTTCAACAAAAAAAAAGAGGCGTTTTGGTACAAAGTTCTCGACGAGTACAATGAACCGACCAAGATTAAAAACTTTCTGATTCATACTAAGAACATGTTGACGGGAAAATGGACTCCGATGAACCGAGAACTCACGAAGTTTAATTCTTTGGTTAACAAAACGGAGGCTCTAAGCGGGGAGGGTGATGAAGATTGGATGACAAGTGTTGAAATAGTGTATAAAAGTATCGCTGGTACAGTTTTAAGTGCTTGGTTTTTTGAAAAACAAGCACAAGTGGAACAATCCCACTCAACATAATAAGATGTCATTGAGGACGGGTTACCGCCTCGAACCGAGCTCTTTAGAGGCGGCCGAGATGCCGCGTCGGCCGACAAACAAAGAATTGCTAAGAGTCAATGTTCTTCAAACTCAACCGCTAATTCCGCTCCAATCCAGCGATGTTTCAAGAAATGCTCCAACAACAATACGAGTTAGAGTGAAAAAAAATTGGACCGTTTGGACCGATGTGAGTGTTGAGTTAATCAATTCTCAAAAGGTAGCCTAGGACTTCAAAAAGCACGAATACAGGATTTATATCCAACTGAAAACTAGTTTACTTTATGTCTTTTATATTTGAGTCTTTTTTTTAATCGTATTATGTTTGTTTGTTTGTTTGTTTTGGTTTTTGTTTTTTTGTTTTTTCTTAATTTTTTATTATTTAATGTAATGTGTTTTATATATATAAAGAGGAGAGAGATAGAGAGATAAAAAAAAATGGATCCACATAATTTGTAACAAGGCTAATCGTCTAGCTTTTGAGGAACCTCACATATTTAGCATCATGCCCAAATCCTAAACCTGGGTACTTCAACCAAATACATGTTTTTAACTTTTATCCCTTAAACCCAATCCTAACCCCATCAAACAAACGGGCCCTAAGACTTTAAGGGTTTAACGGGGCGTTTACTAAATTAAGTTATTAAATATAAAGCTCTTAAATCGCTTTTTATAAAGGAGAATGTAGTTTTAATGAGTCTTCCAATTAAAAGACAGTCACAATTCTCTCCCCCAGAGAGAAAAGTAAACACCATGACACACTCACACGATAAAAACAAAGTCCAGTCTGAATTTCAAATTCAGAAAGGTAGCGGTTCATTTCTTCTTGGCTGCAGCCTTGGCGATCTTGGCACATATCCCTTACAGCAAAATGTCTGAAAGGAGGATACTCAGAAAATGTCATAACCAGTTGGAATCATCTTCATAATTCTTGCATCACCCTTTTTGAGGAACTTGGTCAACAGCTCAGCAAACATGACTGCAATGTGGGAAGTATGGAAATCGAGAACACGTGCATATCCATTACCAATTTGACCAGGGTGGTTCATGAATGACTTGTGATGTGAAACTTGTTGCAACTTCTGCTAGATCATCTTTCGAGTTTGAAGCAACACATACAATTTTAGTAAAGTATGCCAGTTTTCTATGTATAATGTAATTGTTTATTTACGAGGAATTCATATTACCCTCCTAGACCCGTTCAAAATATTGATTTCAAGATAAGTGTGGATGCTAGTAATTAATTCGTGAATCGCAATCATGCTTCACTTGGTCCAAAAGTAAAAACCGTGTATGACATATTTAAATTGATAAAGTTTGTAACCTTTTAGATAAAATAATCAGTCTAGTCAACAGTGTTATCTTGTTTAAGTTTGTCTATAAATCATGTTTTCTTGAACATAAATCTCATTGTGTGTGTGTCGTGATAATGGCTCAACCAAGCAATGTACCTTTATCCCTTCCGGTTTCGGTGATAGGGTCTCAGTTTGTTGCACCATATTCACTTGAACTTATAGTTGAAATATTTTCAAAGGGAAGCATTGTGATTACTGATATAAATAACAGAATCTTACTTAAAGTAAAACCATGCGACTCAAGCTTCCATCTTCAGCGGTTCCTAGTCGATCCTTATGATAGACCCCTTGTATTGCTCCGGGAGAAGGTGATTTTTGCTTTTACTTTTTATAATAAATAGTACTAATCTTAAGCTGTTCTTTTGTTTGTTTTATAACTCTGCTTTTTAATCCGATACTATATTATTCCTCTATTATTTGCAGTATATAAGTGAACATAAACGATGGAATGTATTTAGGGGTGAAAGCAAAGCAGACTCGGATTTGATATTTAGCACAAAAACGAAACACATCGAGTCTAAGACAGAGGTTAACGTGTTCTTGGCAAACAAAAAAAGTAGCATGGATTATTGCGATTTTAAGATCGAAGGAAACTGGTCTAAGAAAAATTGCAGTATTCATATGCGAGGTTCTTCATCACCAATAGCCCAAGTAATTTTCTAACTCGATCTTTTGTTTCCCTTATCAGTAATCTTGGTTTAAGTTACAGCTGTTAGAAGTTTTTACTAGTTCATTTACTTAAAGCATAGGTAATCTCCAACTAATTTATGAATATGACTTATTCTTAAATAGATTGTACATATATCAACCATTAGAGAACGCAAAACCTGCTAAGGGAAAATTCATGGTAACAATTTATCCTAGTGTGGATTATGCATTTGTGGTCGCACTTATTGCGATTCTTGATGGTTTGAAAAACTCCGACACAACAGACGATGCTGCTGAGGAAGTTATTGGAAGCGTGGTTGAAGGATTGTTTGCTTAAATAATAATGCTCTCATTTTTATGTATGATAGGCCTTAAATCTGTTGTGTTGGTTTATGAAATTCATATGTATCCTATGTAATTGTTAGTTCAGTTTCTTTACGTTGTTCTCCATATGTTTCTGCTGTTAGAACCTCTTAGTTAACAAAAAGTTTTTAGATGAAGAATGTTCAACTTGCACTATGTTCTTGATTCTTGAATGTTTATTGTTTTTTTATTTGAGATTACTGATCAACAATTATTTTCTACTTACTCTAATTGGGTGATAAAATACCTCAAGTCACTTGAATTCATTAAAGCTATTGTGTTTCATAATTGATTCTTCTCTAAGGGTGAATAGTTGAAAGCCAGAATAGTTTACCCGAACATGAGTTGGTTTTGGCGGAATGTTACATACAAATATACGAGGATCCAAATGTCGGTTCGAACCAAAAAAATGAGACGTTTTGGTACAAAGTTCTCGACGAGTACAATGAACAAGCCAAGATTAAAAACTTTTTGATTCGTACCAAGAACATGTTGACGGGAAAATGTATTCCGACGAGTACAATGTGTTAGTCTAATCTTCTTGAACAATCGAATATAAAGTATACCAAGTTTATTTTGATATAATACAATCGTTACAAATACAGACTTGGTTTTGGGTATTTATACTTGGGCAAATTGTCTGAAAAGGCATCGAACTTGCCACATTTTCCTTTTTTGGGCATTGAACTTTTTTCTATTGAAGATTAACTTGCCTAATTTTCCTATTGTAACACAAAATCACACTTAAAGTGTAATTAACCTTCTTAAACCCGTTTTAAGTGTGATTTTGTGTCACAAAGGAAAATTGGACAAGTTTAGTGCTACTGCTCGATAGGAAAATTAGCAAGTTTAGTGCTACCCGTTTTAAGTGTGATTTTGACCGTTAATTTTTTTATTGCACCGTTAGTCCTTTTCGTCTGTTTTTAACGACCGTTATTATATTATTGCATCGTTAGTCCTTTCCGTCGTTTTTACCGTTTCGTTCGTTTTGTTCGTTTTTTACGGTTTGTCGTTTTTTACCACGGTTTCGTCCGTTTTACACGGTTTTCGTCCGTTTTACACGCGGTTTTCCGTTTTACGTTTTATTTTTTGCCGGTTTGCTTATTACACGCTGTCGCTTTTGCACGCTTTTACATGCATTTTTAGTTTTGCACGTGCCCCGTTTTACGTTTTCATCGATTCTTGCACGTTTTCGTTTCGCGTTTCCCGTTTTTACACGCTTCTACACGCTTTTAGTTTTTACGCTTTACGCTGCACGTTTTCATTCGTCTTACACGCTTTTCGTTCGTTTTACACGCTTTTCGTTCGTTTTGCACGTTACACGTTTCGTTTGTTTTGCACCCGCTTTCATCGTTTTACCACGTTCGTCCGTTTTGCGTTTTATTTTTTAGTTTTTGCGGTTTAATTCCGTTTTTACCGTCCGCTTTACACGCTTTTCGTTCGTTTTGCGTTTGCTGCGGCATTTTTACACGTTGCTCACGCTTTTTTAGCAATCGTTTTCCATGGTTTTGTGCATTTTCATCGCTCCTGCTTTTGCATGGTTTCCGCTTTTACACGTTTTGTTCGTTTTACACGCTTTTCGCTCGTTTTATGTTTTCATTTGTTTTGCATGTTTTCTTCCGTTTTACATGTTTTCATTTGTTTTACATGTTTTCATTTGTTTTACTGTCGGGGTTCGTTCACTTTTGCAGCTTTCACAAATTCGTATACATGTGTAAAATGGTCAAAACGTGCAAAAACAGTGCTTTCAGGCAAAAACGCATGCAAAACGCAAAGCGCACATGAACGCGTAAAACGTGTAAAAACGGTAAAACGATCTAACTATGCAAAATGGACTGCCAAAACGCTGAAAAAACGGATAAATCGGATGAACGAATTTAAAATGTGCAAAAAACGCACGAAAAGGTGCCAAAAGCATCTAAAACGCATAAAGCGAAAACGTCAAAACGGACGAATAGCGTCAAAAGCGGAAAACGCAAAGCAGGTAAAAACGCAAAAACGTAAAACGGACTAAAACGCAAAAACGGTCAAACCGTAAAAACGGACAAAACCGTAAAAACGCAGACAACTTTGAAAATAAAACGTAAAACGTAAAACCGGACAAAACCGCAGTAAAACAAAAACAAATCTCGCGATTAAGCGATTTTACGCAGTGGCAAAAGCGTGAGAACGATCCTAAAAAACCGCAAAAACGGACGAAACCGTGTAAAAACGACAAAACAGTTAAAAAACGAACAAAACGGGCCAGCGGTAAAAAAGCGGACTAACGGTGCAATAATATAATAACGGCGTTAAAAAGACGAAAAGGACTAGCGTGCAATAAAAAAATTAACGGTCAAATCACACTTAAACGGTAGCACTAAACTTGCCTATTTTCTATAGTAGCACTAAACTTGCATAATTTTCCTTTTGTGACACAAAATCATACTTAAAACGGGTTTAAGAATGTTAATTACACTTTAAGTGTGATTTTGTGTCACAAAAAAGAAAATTAGGCAAGTTTAGTGCTACTATAGGAAAATTAAGCAAGTTCAAGCAACATAGAAAAAAAGTCGATGCCCAAAAGGAAAATGTGGCAAGTTCGATGCTTTTCGACAAATTTGCCCTTTATACTTTTCTAACCGACATAACGTTTCTAAGATAACCGCCATAACCGACTTTTAATTTTTTGGTTATAAACTTTACTATTGACACACTAGACCCTTTAACTTATATACATACATAAATACTACTCTAATCTTGACTTACATGGATTAATAAGTTAATATCCAATACTCCTCCCTAATTTATTAATCCATGCCTTCGATATCTTCAAGCTCCATCATCTTTATCTTTAAATTTTGGCTTGTTTCCACTTTCTTTGTCTTGATCTTCAACACGAACTATGTCTTGAACTTCCTCATTGATTTGACTTCTTTCTTCCTTGTCTTCAATCTCATCTCGATCATCTTTGTCTCCTTTGTCACTATCTTCCTTTATTTGTATCATTTCATAATCTTGCGTCTCCAATAATCTGTTTCTCGTATCACGATCTTCTGGTTCAACTTTCTTGTTGCATGATTTAATGTCTTTCTCTATCTCGGCTTTCCTTTTGGAACTCTTGATGGCATCTCTTGATGCTTCTTGCATTCGCCTTTGTCAACTCTTTCTTCTTCTAGATGTTTCTCATTTGAAACAACTTCATGGTTCTCTTTCTCAAACAATTCTCTTACTGTCTTTAACTCTTTCATCTCTTTGCTTGTGCAATCTCTCAACTTCTTGAGGTTCTCTAACTCTCTCTGCATTTGTTTCTCAAATGCCATTTCTCTATTTCTTATTTTCTTCTCAAACTCTTGTTTTTCAATCTCTAACTCTTGAAGCATTTCAACTTCCAAAACTCTAATTTACTCTTCAAATCAATTTCTATCTCGACGCATATCTTCTAACTTTTTATTTTGAATTTCATCATTCTCAATGACAATTCCTTTCTTTCTTGATTCTTCCTTTAAGGATGTTATCTCTTTTCCATCGTTACTAGTAACCATCAATAGTCTTTGGTTCATCATCTTCGAACACAGGGTTTGCTTTTTCTTCTCTATGGTTTGGTTTTGGACAATTTACACCAAGAAAATGTCCAAACTCATGAAAATTATAGCACTCTATTTCTCTAAAGTCTCTCCTATGGTAGTTTTGATCTCCATGGTTTCTCTTGTTTCTATCATAACTATCTTCATTCTTACTATCTCTTGTGAATCTTCCTTGGCCTCTTCCTCTTGTCTGATTACCACTTCCTCGTCTATCATTTCCATAGTTATGCTTCATAATTTCTATTATTCCCTTGACGTGTGAATAACAATTTCTCACTATTATCTTCCTCACTTCCTTTTCTAAACTTAAGCCTTTCTTCATAAGTCTTAAGTTTCCCAATAATCTCCTCTAATTTTGCTTTCTTAAAATCAACAACCATTTCAATGGTTGCTACCACTGGTACAAACTTATCAGCACGCATTTAGTAATTTTCGTACTTTTGTTTGTTCATCAAACGTCAATCCACATGTAGCAGCCTTTGTAATAATACTCATCAACCTCCCAGCAAATGAATCTATTGATTCATCTTCTTTCATCACAAGTCTTTCAAATTATGATTTAAGTTGTTGCGAGTGTGCTTGTTGTACATCTTCGCTTCCAATAAATCGGACTTTAGAGAGTCCCAAATTTCTTTTGTTGTTTCACATCCTGCAACTTGCATTTGCAAATCTTCTGGTAACCCTTGAAATAGGTATGCGACGTGAACTATCCTTTTTTAGATCAATCTCTTTTGATGTACTTACTCCTTCTACTAAATCCCATACTCCATTCGCCGTTAATATCTTCTTCATTCTTAATGCCCATAATGTATAATTTGTGTTGCTTAAAATTGGGCATTGATATGATGGTAACGATGTGGTGAAAACAACTCTGTTTTCGTTTTTATCTCCCGTCATATCTTTCAATTTAATTTTCTTCTAACACCAATATACTTCTAATAATAGTCGACCTTAAATTCTTCTTTCTAATCCACAATAGTAATATGCAACTTCTAAAACCAATATAATCTTAATACTTCTAAACTTTTTGCCTAATAATGGTCGAACGTAAACTTTCTGCCTAATCACAATAATTCTCAAGCAATTCTAAATGTTTTCTAATACGAATTGTAATAGAAAAAAATCTATTCTACTAATAGAGAAATAAAAACAAGTATTAAGAAATGTAAAACATGTAAATTTTCTCTTGGGCTTCTAGAATTCTTGTGGGCTTTTAAAAGGTGGCGTACTTTTATTACCCAAATAAAAACTGCTTCCTTTTCCAAACCAATAACAGGTTCCAAAAGAAACGCCTATCTTCTTCCCCAAATAAAATCCGCCTCCTTCCTTCCTTCTTTCTTTTACACGCAATTAGGGCAAAGTCGTCCTTCTTACGGTTTTGTTCTAATCAAACGGTAATGGTGTCTTTGTTTTTCTTTTAGCAACCACCCGGTGGCGGTTGTTTTCTTCTCCTAGGAAAACAATACGGCGGTCTCTCTTCTTCGCACAACCGGTATGTTGTTTCTCTCTTTTTGATTCGATCTTTACTTGAACAAATCGTGTCTATCACTTGTTTGATTCCTGTGAATCAATTTCTTTTTTTTTGGAACGATTCCCTGAATCGTTTGTTTTCTTTTCTGCCTCTGGTTCCCTGAACCTTTTGGCTCTGATGCCAACTGTTAGTCTAATCTTCTTGAACAATCGAATATAAAGTATTCTAAGTTTATTTTGATATAATACAATCGTTACAAATACAGACTTGGTTTTGGGTATTTATACTTTTCTAACCGACATAACGTTTCTAAGATAACTGCCATAACCGACTTTAACTGTTTTTCGGTTATAAACTTTACTATTGACACACTAGACCCTTTAACTTATATACATACATAAATACTACTCTAATCTTGACTTACATGGATTAATAAATATCCACTACAATGAACAAGAAGAACATGTTGACCCGTTCAAAATATTGTTTTCAAAATCAGGAGGCCATAGAAAAAGTCTTTTTTACTATTCTTTTGTCTTGTTCGTAAGTGTGGCTGCTTGCTAGTAATTACTATTTGCAAATCGCAATCATGCTTCACTTGGTCCAAGTAAAAACCGTGTACTGACATATTTAAATTGAAGTTTCTAACCTTAGAAAAATAATCAGTCAAGTCAACAGTGTTATCTTGTTTAAGTCTTTCTATAAATCATGTTTTCTTGAACAAAAATCTCATTGTGTGTGTTGTGAACTTGTGATGATGGCTCAACCAAGCAATATACCTTTATCCCTTCCGGTTTCTGTGATAGGGTCTCAGTTTGTTGCACCATATTCACTTGAACTTATAGTTGAAATATTTTCAAAGGGAAACATTGTGATTACTGATATAGATAACAGAATCTTACTTAAAGTAAAACCATGCGACTCAAGCTTCCATCTTCAGCGGTTCCTAGTCGACCCTTATGACAGACCCCTTGTATTGCTCCGGGAGAAGGTGTTTTTGTTTTACTTTTTATAATAGTACTTATCTTAAGCTGTTTTTTTGTTTGTTTTATAACTCTGCTTGTTAATGCGACACTGAAATAGAGTATATATTATTCTTCTATTATTTGCAGTATATAAGTGAACATAAACGATGGACTGTATTTAGGGGTGAGAGTAAAGCGGACTCGGATTTGATATTTAGCACAAAAACGAAACACATCGAGTCTAAGACAGAGGTTAACGTGTTCTTGGCAAACAAAAAAAGTAGCATGGATTATTGCGATTTTAAGATCGAAGGAAACTGGTCTAAGAAAAATTGCAGTATTCATATGCGAGGTTCTTCATCACCAATAGCCCAAGTAATTTTCTAACTCGATCTTTTGTTTCCCTTATCAGTAATCTTGGTATCAGTTACAGCTATTAGAAGATTTTACTAGTTCGTTTACTTAAAGCATATGTAATCTCCATCTAATTTATGAATATGACTTGTTCTTAAATAGATTCGTACATATCAACCATTAGAGAACGCAAAACCTGCTAAGGGAAAATTTATGGTAACAATTTATCCTAGTGTGGATTATGCATTTGTGGTCGCACTTATTGCGATCCTTGATGGTTTGAAAAACTCCGACACAACAGACGCCGTTGCTGGGGGAGTTATTGGAGGCGTGGTTGGAGGCGTGGTTGAAGGAGTGTTTGCTTAAATAATAATGATCCCCTTTTTATGTATGATAGGCCTTAAATCTGTTGTGCTGGTATATGAAATTCATATGTAAGTATCCTATGTAATTGTTAGTTCTGTTTCTTTACGTTGTTAAAACTTCCATATGTTGCTGCTGTTAGAACCTCTTAGTTAACAATAAGTTTTTAGATGAGGAATGTTCACCTTGTACTATGTTCTTGATTCTTGAATGTTGATTGTTTTTTTATTTGAGATTACTCAACAATTATTTTTAACTCCTTACTGTAACTGGGTGATAAAATACCTCAAATCACTTGAATTCATCAAAGCTGTTGTGTTTCATATATTCTTCTCTAACGGTGAATAGTTGAAAGCCAGAGAAGTTTACCCGACCACGACGGGTTTTCCATTTGAGGGAGCTGACAAAGAGAAGATTTTGAGTAACATCGCGCCATTTATGTTTTACTTCACCAAATTGAAGAGTCACATTATCATGGTTTTTACCAACCTTTAAACTAACAGATGCCGTCCTTATAAAAACAGTTTATATTCATACAAATCATAGATATAATCAATAAACACCTATGCATCCACAATATCATTGGACTCCATCAAAACAAGCATCTAGAAACATAGAAATCCAGATTTATTTATTCTTTAAGTTCATAAACGACTCAAATCATAATGAAAATAAATACCATAGCTTGTGCCACGGTCTGTCAAGCACCCAGGTATGAACCCGGAAACGCAACAGAATCAAAATTCCTAAGAATGATGTTAAAAGATGGCAGCAAGGACGACAAGACACATCACAATAAGACTCAAAAAGACATAATAGCACGATAACAATAAAGTTTAATCTGAATTTCAGATTCAGATCAGTAGCGGTTCATTTTTTCTTGATTGCAGCTTTGGTGATCTTGGCACCAGTAGGGTCCTTTTTGTCCATGCTTTTGATCACACCAACAGCAACTGTCTGGCGCATGTCTCTTACAGCAAAACGTCCTAAAGGAGGATACTCAGAGAAAGTCTCGACCACCATGGGTTTGGTTGGAATCATTTTCACAATTCCAGCATCGCCATTTTTGAGAAACTTAGGCTCCTTCTCAATCTCCTTACCAGACCTTCGGTCAATCTTGGTCATTAGCTCAGCAAACTTAACAGCAATGTGAGAAGTGTGGCAATCGAGCACAGGTGCATAACCATTTCCAATTTGACCAGGGTGGTTCATGATGATGACCTGTGATGTGAAGCTTGCTGCACCCTTAGCTGGATCATCTTTTGAGTTTGAAGCAACGTAACCGCGTTTAAGATCCTTCACAGAAACATTCTTGACATTGAACCCGACATTATCACCTGGTTGTGCCTCCTGAAGGGATTCATGATGCATTTCAACTGACTTCACTTCAGTGGTGAGACCAGTTGGGCCAAAAGTTACCACCATACCAGGTTTGATAACACCAGTTTCAACACGACCAACTGGCACAGTTCCAATGCCACCAATCTTGTACACGTCCTGAAGTGGGAGACGTAGAGGTTTGTCTGATGGTCTCTTTGGTTCACTGATATTGTCAAGTGCTTCAAGAAGAGTTGGACCCTTGTACCAGTCAAGATTGCTTGATCTCTCAATCATGTTGTCCCCTTCAAAACCCGAGATTGGAACAAATGGGACTTTGTCAGGGTTGTATCCTACTTTCTTAATGTAAGACGACACTTCCTTCACAATTTCATCATACCTAGCCTTGGAGTATTTGGGAGTAGTAGCATCCATTTTGTTGCAACAACAAATCATTTGCCTGACACCAAGGGTAAACGCAAGCAAAGCATGCTCACGAGTCTGGCCATCTTTAGAAATACCAGCTTCAAAACCTCCAGTAGTAGAGTCGATAATAAGAACAGCACAATCAGCCTGAGATGTTCCAGTAATCATGTTCTTGATAAAGTCACGATGTCCTGGAGCATCAATGACGGTGCAATAGTATTTGGTGGTTTCAAACTTCCACAAGGCGATATCAATGGTGATACCACGTTCGCGCTCAGCCTTGAGCTTGTCGAGCACCCATGCATACTTGAATGAACGTTTGTTCATCTCAGCTGCTTCCTTCTCGAATCTCTCAATCACACGCTTGTCAATACCTCCAAGCTTGTAGATCAAGTGCCCAGTAGTGGTCGACTTTCCAGAGTCGACATGGCCAATCACAACAAGGCTAATGTGAGTCTTTTCCTTTCCCATGATAACACTTGGCTGCTTGCTATATTAGAAAAACAGAATCGTTGTCAGACGCTTACGTACATCATATCATACTATTAGAATTAAACAATCTATATATCTACCAGTTAACAAAACTAATAAACACGGCTAACAAGCACAATTTAAAAACCCACCAAATCTACACATTTAGCACAAAGACAATACCACTCTCTTATATTAAGGCAAACTATGCAATCGGCACCTAACAAAGACATATGGTCCTATTTCTGTCCTTTTTTTCTAGTTGAAAGCCCGGTTAAAACCATACCTAACTACAACAATATCCTAGATAAAGTCAGAAGAGATGCTGCAGTTGTAACAGAGATGATTATTGAACATGTGAAGCTGAAGCTGATGAGTATGAGAGAAAGAATCTGTGCAGATTAGGAAAGTTGAAAGGGAATGGGATATAGTGATGAAGTACTAGGAGTAATAGCATTGGTTAGGATGCTGCTATTGTTAGTCTATGATTGGTCCTTGAGCATGTTCATGGGCCTAGTCTGAACGTTTGTAATATGTTATAATTTTGTGCTAATATATCTCAACAGTTTCACAAAAAAAAAAAAAAACAATATCCTAGATAAGCCTGGACGAGGACCCGGTCAGGCTTGAGCCTTGGCCCCGACTATACACCAGGCAGGTGTTGGGTTATAGTTAATTTGTTACACGAATCAGAATCAAAAGCGATACTAAATACTCGTGAGAAAGCAAAGGGATCCACTAATATTGCACAGTGATTCACAATTTTGTCAAATCTCCTCTAAAATACTAACTCTTGAACCAAAGTACATAAACAGTAAATCATTTTGCATTTAGTTAGCAAATACTTATTAATACCAACACAAGTTTCAAAAAAGACATGGCATGATCAATACAAATCAGGCGACGTTTTAAGTTTTCAACCAGAACTATGCCTTGGTTAGGACCAAAAAGCCACAAACTATAAAGAACCACTAGTAACGAAATTTACTGATTCTAACTATCTTTTAAAACAATTTCTCTTGCAGTTTTGTAAAGTTGCTAAGGCATATCATGTTACACATCCATATCATATCTTAAGCATATATAAAAATATGATCATCATAATTCAATATCAAAACGTTTAAATCGCATATAGGTCAATTCAAGTAATAAAAAACCTAGCTACTAATTAAAACAAAGTTGGTTATAATCATATGAAGCAAATCATGGTATCACATATATACACACAACTGCAAATAAACAAGCATCTCAATAATATATGTCAAATGGTATGCACTTAGTGTTAAACTTTATTAAAAATTCCAAACTATAAAATGTTTGCACATGGTTTTCAAAGGAATATCCGCATGCATACCCTTCGATTGTTTTCAAAGGATCAAGAAAATAAACTAAACATGATCAAATATTATAGCTCCAAAACATACAACCACCATAATCAATCAATTATACTAAACAAAACAATATAAACCATGAAAATCAATGATAAAACTATGAATAATTAATACATAAGAGTGTGAAATCGAACCTTGATTAATGAAACTAGAAACAGTTGCAAATGTATTCCAGGAGTGTGTTGGGTTTGAAAACAGAGTAGGAGCTTTTATAGCACAGTCACTCTTGTGGTATTTAATATTGACCGTTGGATTGACATTGATCTAACGGTTTAAGTTGGTCCCTTCATCTCCACGTCAATTATACAAGTCCCTGTTGAACTTGGCCACCAAGTTTTACTCCGTAATATTTTAACAAAAGTGACACGTAGTAATTTAGCAATAGCTTCTTAAGAGTGCTAGAATGTCGTGAGAAAACCGACTTTTGTGTGTCACATCCTATTTTCATCCGCACAATAAAAAAAAAGGGTCAGTTATTAATACGGTGCTACTATTTTATTTCAACGGGGTCCTACCGCGTGGCCCTCCCACATGCAACTTTGTCATTTTTTTTTTTTTTTATTTGATGTGTATAGTTTATTTTGTATGATATATTTAATTTGTGTAGTGTATTTATTTGTGTGATATATTTAATTTGTGTAGTGTTTTTATATGTAGAGTATTTATTTGTGTATTGTTTCCATTTAATTAAACAATAACAATAAAACATTTTATAAACTTTTTTTACGTTACTTTTTATAAATTTTTTTTATAAACTTTTTTTTATAAACTTTTTTATAAACTTTTTTATAAACTTTTTTTATAAACTTTTTATAAACTTTTTTTATAAACTTTTTTATAAACTTTTTTTATAAACTTTTTTTTTATAAAAAGTAACATAAAAAAAAGTTTAAAAAAAAATTTATAAAAAAAAGTTTACAAAAAGTTTATAAAAAAAGTTTATAAAAAGTAACGTAAAAAAAGTTTATAAAATGTTTTATTGTTATTGTTTAATTAAATGGAAACAATACACAAATAAATACACTATACATATAAAAACACTACACAAATTAAATATATCACACAAATAAATACACTATACATATAAAAACATTACACAAATTAAATATACCATACAAAATAAACTATACACATCAAATAAAAAAAGAAAAAAAAAAAAAAAAAAACGAAAGTGGGAGAGAGAGGGAGGGCCCCACCATGATGAAAGTAAGTGGCAGTGTAGGGTAGTAGCCCCGTATTAGTAGTAGGACCCTAAAAAAACCTCTTCTTACTTTCTTTTTTACCCACTATTTTATTTTTATTTTTTAATTTTGCAAACCGAATAATTTCCCATTTATAAATATAAATTACAAATTATATTAAAAATACGAAGTTATCAATAAACTAATTTTTTTTTATTGTTATTGTTGCCAAAGTTGCTCCGTAAGATTTTTTTGAATAGTTTCATGCGTTTGTTTATCTCGTTCTATAGTGCATCTCTCGATCCAAATACGTTTTATATTTTGTTGCAGACTAATATACAATTCGTTGATTCACTTATCGCAAACTTTTGATCTTTCCAAATCATGTTATGCAATATGATGTAATTGTACATAATTCTTCGTGGATTGTTGATAGTGTAAGCACGCACCGATTGTGTATAATTCCCCAATGTCATTAGAAGACAAAAAAGCTCGTTCAACATTCTTTCTTGAACTTTCTTGTCGTCTCTTAAAGAATTCATGTTTCTCGTCTCATGCCACCGTAAATGATTGACAAAAATCCGGTGGGTAAATCCCGTTAGCTAGGTAATATCATTTTTCTTAAGTAACTCCAATACTTGAAACGGAGCCACATGGGCGATGTCATCAATAAGGTCTTCGAATAACGGAGAATAACTTAGAACGTTAAGATCGCTATTCGAACCCGCTACACTAAAAAAGGTATGCCAAAGCCAGAAATCGTACGATGCAACAACTTCAAGCATTATAGTTTGATATTTTTTTATCATCTCTTGCATATTGCCAATGTCATACCTTCAGACAGTTTGCCTATTCCCAATGCATACAATCAATATTTTCAAGCATTTTCGGAAACTTGTGAACTTTCTTATGTGTAGCATATAGTTTTTGAATGTCATTAAAGTCTGGTTTCTTCAAAAACTCAAAAGTGTAAAAATCAATAATGCACATAGTAAAATAATTTAAACAATCGCGTGCACAATGTTCACCAATTTATAAATATTCATCAAATGCATCTGGTGTTGTGCCATATGACAGAAGTGCATTTCATGATAGGATTAATACTCATTTGACCTGTTACATGGACTATAACGAAATAAAGATACTTGGGAAAATGATCATAAGTATAAGTAGATATACCTTCGACTATCTCTAAAAATAGTTTCATGCCCATATGATATTGATTCATAAAATAGTACTCCGGATATTTTGGATTATCACCAAACTGGTCGCCCAACAAACCTTTTTATGCAACATCATGTTCACCGTTCATCAGATTATGTGAGCGTGAACTTTCAGATTCTTGTTGTTGCAACGACTGATAATACTTATAAGCTGTCATCAAAAGAAAATACTCACCTTCATCATCATATTCATATACACCATCCATGTTCAAAGTTTACAATACTTAAAATTTTTGGAGTATCTGGTAGAGAGGATAAAAAAATTTGTATGAAAAGTGGTGTAATAGGGTATGATATATATATAAAAGGGGGGATAATTTTTTTAAAAAAACATAATTGTTGCCCAACGGTAAAAAATTCAACTTTTCTCCTTTTGCCTCAAGCCAATTCCTTTGCGTATGATTTGGCACATGGGGTGGGGGTCTCATGGCGCATGGGTGCAAGCCATAATACCCAGCACTCTAAGTTTTGATATTTGAGGATGCTTAAAACAAAATTTTCGATAATTCATAGAGCTACTCGCACAAAAACATCCATCCCTCGTTTTTAGCATGGCATGACAACATTCTCACTCTTTCTAACTTATTAATCACTCAGACTCACGTAATAATCAGCTTACCGTTACTGTTTATCTATATGTCACTTAAACACTGATACACGCATGAAGAGTAAAAGACCAAATCTTAAGGGTGTTGATACCTATGATCTCTACACCCACTTATTTACATGCATGTATTTAAAAACTAAGCGAGTACCCGTACATTGTAACTGGATTTTATTGTGGCAAACAACTATAGTTGTGATAGTTTCCTGCACTTTGGAGGAGTGTTTGGATGATGGTTTATTTCTGGTTATTGTTCCCAATGGCTTTATCCATATGTTTGATGATGTCTGACTAGTGATAATATCTCGTATCCTTTGTTGTGACGATGTAGCTGTAATTTATTGTCAAGAGATGGAGTCTTTAAAAATGAAATATAGTCAAATATACTGATATTTGTCTTTGGAGTAGTGGTTTGCTCCATTTCTGATGATCACTTCCATATTTGCTTTCTATTCTAGTTTTTTACGTGAGGATGTTAGCTACATTTAATGGTCTTAGTTTGTTGATATGAGTAGGATATGTAGTCATATATAGAGGAAAACCTATTGGAGATTGGTTGCACTACTACACAAACATGTTTTTCCCACAGTCAAATCCGTGGGAAATTCCGTGGAAAAAGGCCTTTTTCCACAAATTTCACACGGAATCTTTCCGTGTGTAAAAACCTCGTGGGTAAATATTTTCCCACAAATTTTCCCACTACGTTGACTATTTTTCCCACAGATATCATTGTGTGTAATTTGTAGGTTTATTACCCACTGATTTCCTACAGATATTTTCCCACAAACTTTCCACGGTTTTCTGAAAAAGATTTCCCACCGATTTATTTTCTCCCGTCGGTAATATTGTCGTTGGTAATCTTACTAACGGGTTTTACCGATGAATCCCATAATTCACCGACCAAAATAGCGATGTTAATCCGTCACTAATTACCTAAGGTCTGTTGGTCCCTAACGTGTGATTTGTGTGAGTCGATATGAAATATGCAAACAATAACAATAAGAACTTTGAATAACTAATCGTCTAACTATTGAAATGATTCATTACAACGTCTATAAATACTAATCGAATGGACATGAATCCAAACGACGCATCGGTTCAAGTTATAACCGTTTTTGGCGGTTATAACCGTTTTCCATAATTGTTTTTCTATAACTACTTGGCGGTTAAATAACTGCCACTAACTGCTCTCAACCGCTATTCGGTTGTAGAGTTTCTGTTGAGCAAGTTTGGTCCTTCGAGTTAGAAGCAATAGCGAGATTATTAGTTTACAATCTCCTCCTTAATCTTGATCGTTGCTTCATCCTAAGTCTTGAACTCCGAGCATTTGTCGCATAGTCACGAACTTGAGTCTTGGTAAAGCTTTCGTTAAGATGTCTGCTCTTTGTAGTTCTCCACTTACGTGTTCTACTTTGATATGACCATTCTCTACGCATTCACGAATGAAGTGATAGCGAATGTCTATGTGCTTGCTCCTTCCATGAAAAACTGGGTTCTTTACGAGTTGTATAGCTGATATATTGTCAACTCTAAGCGTTATCTTCTTTCTTCTGATCCAGTTAATTCACTGAGTAATCGTTTTAGCCATAAGGCTTGACATGCTGCTGTTGTAGCCGCCATGAATTCTGATTCACATGATGAGAGTGCTACTGTCGGTTGCTTCTGAGTACACCAGGTAATGGGTGACTCTCCAAAGTAAAATACTATTCCAGTAGTTCCTTTTCCTTGATCTGTATTGATTCCATAACTACTGTCGCTGTATCCTGTAATCTTGCAGCCGCCTTCTTTCTTGTATATTATTCCATGGTCTTTCGTGCCTTTGATGTATCGGATTACTTGTTTCACTGCCTTCAGGTGATGATCCTTCGGGTCTTGCATAAATCTGCTGAGTAGTCCGACTGAGTAACTAAGATCTGGTCTTGTATGTAGTAAGTATCTGAGACTTCCAATTAGGCTTCGGTAATAAGTTGCGTCAACTGGGTTTCCATCTTCCGCCTTGACCAACTTAGTGCTGGGATCCATTGGTGTCTTCGTGTTATTACTGTCCGTCATGCTTGTCTCCTTTAAGATCTTGTTAATGTATCCAGTTTGCTTGATCGTAATCTCTCCTCCTTTCTGTGTAACTTCTATCCCAAGGTAATATGCTAGCAACCCTAAGTCGCTCATTTCAAATTTATCTTCCATCTGGGATTTGAATAAGTCTACTTCCTTCTTTGGAGTGCCCGTGATTATCAAATCATCTACATATACTCCAACGATAAGTGCAGAAGTCTTGCTTCTCTTTGTGTAGACTGCTTGTTCAAGATTGCATTTCTTAAAGTCTAATGACTTCAAGGTTTGGTCAAGCTTCACGTTCCAAGCTCTAGGTGCTTGTCTTAAGCCATACAAAGCTTTAGTTAGCTTGTAGACTTTTCCTAGGTTTCATTGTTGAATGAAACCTTCAGGTTGTGTAACATAGACTTCTTCCTTCAATTCTCCATGTAAAAATGCTGATTTTACATCTAAGTGATGTACTTGCCATCCATGATACGCTGCTAGTGCTAATATTAATCGAACTGTCTCTATCCTAGCAACTGGTGCAAACACCTCATCGAAGTCTATTCCTTGTTCTTGTACATAACCTTTTGCTACTAATCTTGCTTTATACTTTATGATCCTACAATGTGCATCTCTCTTGGTTTTATAAACCCACTTGAGTCCTATTGCCTTCTGATTTTCTGGCAATGTGGTAAGAGTCCATGTGTTATTTTTGTTAATTGAATCTAATTCAATTTCCATGGCCTCAATCCACTTCTCATCTTTTGATGCTTCCTTGTAATTACGGGGTTCTTCTTCTGTGAAAAATAAGCTTGGTGCTTCTACTTCACGTGCAGTTTGGTAAATTTCCGTAATATTCTTTAAACCTTGTATAGGTCTATGATCAAATCTAGGATCTGAGCTTTCTAATGAACTTATAGTAGCTCCTTCTTCATCTTCTGAGTTAGGGTTGAAGGTGTATGATGGTGGTGTGATTGGTGAGGGTGGATCTGGTATAGGTTCTTGTTCTTGATACGTGTTATCAGTATTTTCTATGTTGACTGGTGTAGGATTATCATAGTCAACTCCATCCACTATAAAGCTAGTCCAAAACGTATCTTCAGTGTCTGTATCCTCTTCATTGTTGTTCCAATCCCACGGTTTTGTTTCCATAAACTTCACATCCCTACTAACATGTTTCTTCTTTCCTACTGGATCATATAGCCTACATGATTTTGATCCTTCTTCAACTCCAAAGTAAATCATTGGAATGCTTCTATCATCCAGCTTATTCAAATGTGGTATCGTTATCTTAGGATAAGCTGTGCATCCGAATATCCTTAGGTATTCTAGGTTTGGTTTTCTGTTATAGAGGGATTCATATGGTGTTTTATCTACCAGGGCTTTCGTAGGTACCCTGTTGAGTATGTAAATGGCGTGCTGACTGCCTTCCGCCTAAAAAGTTAAGGGTAACTTCATCGCTTTCATCATACTCCTAGTAGTTGATAACACTGTCCTATTTCTCCTCTCTACTACACCATTCTACTGCGGTGAGTATGGTGCTGTCAATTGTCTCTCTATTCCATTCTCCTTACAGTATTTGGTGAATTCATGTGATGTAAATTCACCTCCTCTATCAGTTCTTAGCATCTTAATTTTTAACTTCAACTTTGATTCAATCTGCTGCCTAAATTCCTTGAATGTGCTGAATGCTTGATCTTTCGAGTTTAGAAAGTAAGCCCACATGAAACGTGTGCAGTCATCTACTAATAAGAAGATGAGCTTCTTTCCAGAGTGTGTGGCTGGAATTATGGGACCACAAAGATCTCCATATACTAAGTCCAACGGGTTCTTTGATCTGAATTTATCTTGGTTTGGAAAAGGTGTTCTGATGTGTTTTCCTAATAAACATGCATCACAGATTTGTCCTGCATGGTTTATTCTTGGAATCCCATCCACTAGACCTTTTCTTGTCATCTTGTCTATCGCATCAAAGTTCAGGTGACCTAATCTAGTATGCCATAACCATGCTTGGTCATCTACGTTTGCTAAAAGACATATAGGTGCTACTATATGTAATCTAATACTGTAAAGTCGATTCTTAGATCGTTCTACTTTCATCAACAACTTCTTGTTCTTATCATACAAAGTCAGTAAATTTCCATCCATGATGATCTTGCAACCTATTTCAGTAAGTTGTCCTAGACTAAGTATGTTACTCTTGAGGTTTGGAATGTAGTAAACATCTGAAATCAGTTTCTGCTGTAGGTTTCTACATCCTAATAGTATTGAACCTCTACCCTTTATCTCCACATACGATCCATCTCCAAAATGAACGCGTCCAGTGATGCTTTCGTCAATATCCTTAAAATGGCCTTTGGTGCCCGTCATATGGTTGCTTGCACCACTATCTAAATACCATATGCTAGCATCTGTTGTAGCATATTTCCGGGGGTGTACTTGTTCTTCATTTAACAAGACTTCTTCAGTTTCGTGTGTAGCCATTAGTAATGATGGTTCATCGTCTTCTAAGATAAGGTTTGATTGTTCCTGAGTTGTTGGTGGACTTTTACAATTTCTCTTGAAATGTCCGGGTTTCTCGCAATTGTAACATTTCAAGTTCTTTTTATCCCACTCACCTTTATTCTTATTGTGAGGTGAGTTTCCTCCATTCGAGTTATCTCTATTTCTCTTATTCTGCCAATTACCTCGTGAATAGTTTGATCTACCCCTATATTTGGTAAATCGTTTTTTATTTCTAGAGTGTTCGCCTTGTGCGAATAATAGGTTATCTTGGCTTTCTACTTGTCCTCCTTTTCGGAGTTTTATTCTCTCCTCGAATGCCTTAAGTTTTCCTGCGATCTCATCTAACGTAATGTCATCGAGATCATTCGTCTGTTCTATGGATGCTACTATTTGAATGAACCTATCGGGTGTGGAATCTAATACTTTTCAAACTAAAAGTGATTCATCCAATGTTTTTCCTAATTCTTTTGCCTTTGTGGCATAGCCATTCAGTTTGGCTGTAAATGCATCCACCATTTCATCCTCTTTCATTTGAAGGGTCTGAAATCCAATCATCAATGATTGTAACCGTGCTTGTTGCACTTTCTCTTCTCCAACGTGTCTCTTTCTTAATGAATCCCATAATTCCGTTGATGTTTTGCAACTTGCTACTTGTAAGATCACATCTTCGGTCAATGCTTGATATAGGAAGGCGGTTGTTGCCTTATCCTTCTTAACATCTACTTGTGTATCAGCCTTAGGTTCTATTGCTTCCCATAAACCTTGTGCTTCTAATATCACCTTATTTTGTATAGTCCAAACTGTGTAGTTTGTGGTTTTGAGTTTTGGGCATTGATACTGTGTCATAGGGGTTACGGGTTTTGGTGCAGTGTTACTGCCACTTGCATCGTCACCAGGCATATTGATGGTGCTTATGATCTTCACTTTCTATGGGGATTCTAACTAAATATAGTATTCTTAATATTACGGGAACATAAATAGTTATCCGGGAATCTAATAGTACGGGATCAATATATAGTTCTCGGGATTTCCTAGTAAAATAATGATCTATACTAATTTAAAGTATAAGAGAAATCCAAAGTTTGAATTTTGTGACCTCGTTGTTGTGTATTAAACACAGTCGTATTCCTACTTGTGTCGGTACTTGAGTATACTACCAACCACTATCTTTCTTTCCCCACGTTGTCTTTCTTCTTTCTTTTTGTATCGATGTATTAATGTTTTGCCTTCGAACTCTTGGTCTTGGCTATTTTCCGAACACAATCCTCCAAAATACCTTTCGGTATTTTCAAAGAAACAAGTCAAATACTTGCTCTTTCCTTTACCACTTTGAATGGTAAAAATTTTACGTTTGCTTGCCGCGTTCCACAAAACTTTCTCTTTATTTGTTCCACACCGAATGTGCTTCACCCAAAATACCTTTCGGTATTTTTCCAACAAAAAACCCACAAGTGATCAAGTTGTGTCCTTTTGTTAATAGTCTTATATCGCTAGCGTCTCTTCTTTCAAAAAAAAAATACTTGATTGTTTTTCTAACCGGTTGTGTTTTCTTCTATCTCCAAGCAATGTTTCGTCTTCTCTTCTTGTATATGTGGTATTATACAAGGTATCCTTCTCCTGTTGCTGCGTTCGAGAGCCTACAACAGAAATCCGACACCACAATGGAATGGGTGTCCTTCCGTTTGCAATTTCGACACAAAGATAAGTCGTATACTACTTATCTTATGTCCTAGTTATCCAAGTAACGTCTTCCTTTTCCTGAAACAATGTTTCAGCGTGTATTCTTCTTCCAGAAACAATAGTTTCTGTTTCCTTCTTCCTGAACCAAAAGACCAACGCTTGTTTTCTGGTTTTGGTTCTCTTCTTCCTACGTTGAGGTTTTTCTGGTTTGGTATGTATCTCGTTAACAAGAATCTGGTTTGATTCTGTCTCGTTTAACAAGGTCCGTAAATGTTTCCTCGTTAACAAGAAGTCTGGGTGATGAATATGAGATTGTAACGAGATGTAAACAAGGCTCGATACCAAATGTTTGTCCCTAACGTGTGATTTGTGTGAGTCGATATGAAATATGCAAACAATAACAATAAGAAATTTGAATAACTAATCGTCTAACTATTGAAATGATTCATTACAACGTCTATAAATACTAATCGAATGGACATGATTCTAAAAAACACATCGGTTCAAGTTATAACCGTTTTTGGCGGTTATAACCGTTTTCCATAACTGTTTTTCTATAACTACTTGGCGGTTAAATAACTGCCACTAACTGCTCTCAACCGCTATTCGGTTGTAGAGTTTCTGTTGAGCAAGTTTGGTCCTTCGAGTTAGAAGCAATGGCGAGATTATTAGTTTACAAGGTCTAGTGACAGAAATTAACAATGCTCATTAACGACAGATTACGAACGAACTACTGACAGGTTACTAACGGAATTCCAACAAATACTATTGACCAATTACATGCGAATTTTATAGCCAAAAATAATCACAATAGTCTTGAACTCCGAGCATTTGTCGCATAGTCACGAACTTGAGTCTTGGTAAAGCTTTCGTTAAGATGTCTGCTCTTTGTAGTTCTCCACTTACGTGTTCTACTTTGATATGACCATTCTCTACGCATTCACGAATGAAGTGATAGCGAATGTCTATGTGCTTGCTCCTTCCATGAAAAACTGGGTTCTTTACGAGTTGTATAGCTGATATATTGTCAACTCTAAGCGTTATCTTCTTTCTTCTGATCCAGTTAATTCACTGAGTAATCGTTTTAGCCATAAGGCTTGACATGCTGCTGTTGTAGCCGCCATGAATTCTGATTCACATGATGAGAGTGCTACTGTCCGGTTGCTTCGAGTACACCGGTAATGGGTGACTCTCCAGAGTAAAATACTATTCCAGTAGTTCCTTTTCCTTGATCTGTATTGATTCCATAACTCTGTCGGCGTATCCTGTAATCTTGCAGTACCGCTTCTTTCTTGTATATTATTCCATGGTCTTTCGTGCCTTTGATGTATCGGATTACTTGTTTCACCGCCTTCGGTGATGATCCTTCGGTCTTGCATAAATCACTGAGTAGTCCGTGAGTAACTAAGATCCGGTCTTGTATGTAGTAAGTATCTGAGACTTCCAATTAGGCTTCGGTAATAAGTTGCGTCAACTGGGTTTCCATCTTCCGCCTTGACCAACTTAGTGCTGGGATCCATTGGTGTCTTCGTGTTATTACTGTCCGTCATGCTTGTCTCCTTTAAGATCTTGTTAATGTATCCAGTTTGCTTGATCGTAATCTCTCCTCCTTTCTGTGTAACTTCTATCCCAAGGTAATATGCTAGCAACCCTAAGTCGCTCATTTCAAATTTATCTTCCATCTGGGATTTGAATAAGTCTACTTCCTTCTTTGGAGTGCCCGTGATTATCAAATCATCTACATATACTCCAACGATAAGTGCAGAAGTCTTGCTTCTCTTTGTGTAGACTGCTTGTTCAAGATTGCATTTCTTAAAGTCTAATGACTTCAAGGTTTGGTCAAGCTTCACGTTCCAAGCTCTAGGTGCTTGTCTTAAGCCATACAAAGCTTTAGTTAGCTTGTAGACTTTTCCTAGGTTTCATTGTTGAATGAAACCTTCAGGTTGTGTAACATAGACTTCTTCCTTCAATTCTCCATGTAAAAATGCTGATTTTACATCTAAGTGATGTACTTGCCATCCATGATACGCTGCTAGTGCTAATATTAATCGAACTGTCTCTATCCTAGCAACTGGTGCAAACACCTCATCGAAGTCTATTCCTTGTTCTTGTACATAACCTTTTGCTACTAATCTTGCTTTATACTTTATGATCCTACCTTGTGCATCTCTCTTGGTTTTATAAACCCACTTGAGTCCTATTGCCTTCTGATTTTCGGGCAATGTGGTAAGAGTCCATGTGTTATTTTTGTTAATTGAATCTAATTCAATTTCCATGGCCTCAATCCACTTCTCATCTTTTGATGCTTCCTTGTAATTACGGGGTTCTTCTTCTGTGAAAAATAAGCTTGGTGCTTCTACTTCACGTGCAGTTTGGTAAATTTCCGTAATATTCTTTAAACCTTGTATAGGTCTATGATCAAATCTAGGATCTGAGCTTTCTAATAAACTTATAGTAGCTCCTTCTTCATCTTCTGAGTTAGGGTTGAAGGTGTATGATGGTGGTGTGATTGGTGAGGGTGGATCTGGTATAGGTTCTTGTTCTTGATACGTGTTATCAGTATTTTCTATGTTGACTGGTGTAGGATTATCATAGTCAACTCCATCCACTATAAAGCTAGTCCAAAACGTATCTTCAGTGTCTGTATCCTCTTCATTGTTGTTCCAATCCCACGGTTTTGTTTCCATAAACTTCACATCCCTACTAACATGTTTCTTCTTTCCTACTGGATCATATAGCCTACATGATTTTGATCCTTCTTCAACTCCAAAGTAAATCATTGGAATGCTTCTATCATCCAGCTTATTCAAATGTGGTATCGTTATCTTAGGATAAGCTGTGCATCCGAATATCCTTAGGTATTCTAGGTTTGGTTTTCTGTTATAGAGGGATTCATATGGTGTTTTATCTACCAGGGCTTTCGTAGGTACCCTGTTGAGTATGTAAATGGCGTGCCTGACTGCTTCCGCCTAAAAAGTTAAGGGTAACTTCATCGCTTTCATCATACTCCTAGTAGTTGATAACACTGTCCTATTTCTCCTCTCTACTACACCATTCTACTGCGGTGAGTATGGTGCTGTCAATTGTCTCTCTATTCCATTCTCCTTACAGTATTTGGTGAATTCATGTGATGTAAATTCACCTCCTCTATCAGTTCTTAGCATCTTAATTTTTAACTTCAACTTTGATTCAATCTGCTGCCTAAATTCCTTGAATGTGCTGAATGCTTGATCTTTCGAGTTTAGAAAGTAAGCCCACATGAAACGTGTGCAGTCATCTACTAATAAGAAGATGAGCTTCTTTCGAGTGTGTGGTGGAATTATGGGACCACAAAGATCTCCATATACTAAGTCCAACGGGTTCTTTGATCTGAATTTATCTTGGTTTGGAAAGGTGTTCGATGTGTTTTCCTAATAAACATGCATCCGCATTTGTCCTGCATGGTTTATTCTTGGAATCCCATCCACTAGACCTTTTCTTGTCATCTTATCTATCGCATCAAAGTTCAGGTGACCTAATCTAGTATGCCATAACCATGCTTGGTCATCTACGTTTGCTAAAAGACATATAGGTGCTACTATATGTAATCTAATACTGTAAAAGTCGATTCTTAGATCGTTCTACTTTCATCAACAACTTCTTGTTCTTATCATACAAAGTCGAGTAAATTTCCATCCATGATGATCTTGCAACCTATTTCAGTAAGTTGTCCTAGACTAAGTATGTTACTCTTGAGGTTTGGAATGTAGTAAACATCTGAAATCAGTTTCTGCCAGAGGTTTCTACATCCTAATAGTATTGAACCTCTAACCTTTATCTCCACATACGATCCATCTCCAAAACGAACGCGTCCAGTGATGCTTTCGTCAATATCCTTAAAATGGCCTTTGGTGCCCGTCATATGGTTGCTTGCACCACTATCTAAATACCATATGCTAGCATCTGTTGTAGCATATTTCCGGGGGTGTACTTGTTCTTCATTTAACAAGACTTCTTCATTTAGTGTGTAGCCATTAGCAATGATGGTTCATCGTCTTCTAAGATAAGGTTTGATTGTTCCTGAGTTGTTGGTGGACTTTTACAATTTCTCTTGAAATGTCCGGGTTTCTCGCAATTGTAACATTTCAAGTTCTTTTTATCCCACTCACCTTTATTCTTATTGTGAGTTGAGTTTCCTCCATTCGAGTTATCTCTATTTCCTTATTCGCCAATTACCTCGTGAATAGTTTGATCTACCCCTATATTTGGTAAATCGTTTTTTATTTCTAGAGTGTTCGCCTTGTGCGAATAATAGGTTATCTTGGCTTTCTACTTGTCCTCCTTTTCGGAGTTTTATTCTCTCCTCGAATGCCTTAAGTTTTCCTGCGATCTCATCTAACGTAATGTCATCGAGATCATTCGTCTGTTCTATGGATGCTACTATTTGAATGAACCTATCGGTGTGGAATCTAATACTTTTCAAACTAAAAGTGATTCATCCAATGCTTTTCCTAATTCTTTTGCCTTTGTGGCATAGCCATTCAGTTTGGCTGTAAATGCATCCACCATTTCATCCTCCCTCATTTGAAGGTTCTGAAATCCAACCATCAATGATTGTAACCGTGCTTGTTGCACTTTCTCTTCTCCTACGTGTCTCTTTCTTAATGAATCCCATAATTCCGTTGATGTTTTGCAACTTGCTACTTGTAAGATCACATCTTCGGTCAATGCTTGATATAGGAAGGCGGTTGTTGCCTTATCCTTCTTAACATCTACTTGTCACCTTAGGTTCTATTGCTTCCCATAAACCTTGTGCTTCTAGTATCACCTTATTTTGTATAGTCCAAACTGTGTAGTTTGTGGTTTTGAGTTTTGGGCATTGATACTGTGTCATAGGGGTTACGGGTTTTGGTGCAGTGTTCTGCCACTTGCATCGTCCACCGGGCATATTGATGGTGCTTATGATCTTCACTTTCTACTGGGGATTCTAACTAAATATAGTATTCTTAATATTACGGGAACATAAATAGTTATCCGGGAATCTAATAGTACGGGATCAATATATAGTTCTCGGGATTTCCTAGTAAAATAATGATCTATACTAATTTAAAGTATAAGAGAAATCCAAAGTTTGAATTTTGTGACCTCGTTGTTGTGTATTAAACACAGTCGTATTCCTACTTGTGTCGGTACTTGAGTATACTACCAACCACTATCTTTCTTTCCCCACGTTGTCTTTCTTCTTTCTTTGTGTATCGATGTATTAATGTTTTGCCTTCGAACTCTTGGTCTTGGCTATTTTCCGAACACAATCCTCCAAAATACCTTTCGGTATTTTCAAAGAAACAAGTCAAATACTTGCTCTTTCCTTTACCACTTTGAATGGTAAAAATTTTACGTTTGCTTTCCGCGTTCCACAACACTTTCTCTTTATTTGTTCCACACCGAATGTGCTTCACCCAAAATACCTTTCGGTATTTTTCCAACAAAAAACCCACAAGTGATCAAGTTGTGTCCTTTTGTTAATAGTCTTATATCGCTAGCGTCTCTTCTTTCAAAAAAAAATACTTGATTGTTTTTCTAACCGGTTGTGTTTTCTTCTATCTCCAAGCAATGTTTCGTCTTCTCTTCTTGTATATGTGGTATTATACAAGGTATCCTTCTCCTGTTGCTGCGTTCGAGAGCCTACAACAGAAATCCGACACCACAATGGAATGGGTGTCCTTCCGTTTGCAATTTCGACACAAAGATAAGTCGTATACTACTTATCTTATGTCCTAGTTATCCAAGTAACGTCTTCCTTTTCCTGAAACAATGTTTCAGCGTGTATTCTTCTTCCAGAAACAATAGTTTCTGTTTCCTTCTTCCTGAACCAAAAGACCAACGCTTGTTTTCTGGTTTTGGTTCTCTTCTTCCTACGTTGAGGTTTTTTTGGTTTGGTATGTATCTCGTTAACAAGAATATGGTTTGATTCTGTCTCGTTTAACAAGGTCTGGTAAATGTTTCCTCGTTAACAAGAAGTCTGGGTGATGAATATGAGATTGTAACGAGATGTAAACAGGCTCTGATACCAAATGTTTGTCCCTAACGTGTGATTTGTGTGAGTCGATATGAAATATGCAAACAATAACAATAAGAAATTTGAATAACTAATCGTCTAACTATTGAAATGATTCATTACAACGTCTATAAATACTAATCGAATGGACATGATTCTAAAAAACACATCGGTTCAAGTTATAACCGTTTTTGGCGGTTATAACCGTTTTCCATAACTGTTTTTCTATAACTACTTGGCGGTTAAATAACTGCCACTAACTGCTCTCAACCGCTATTCGGTTGTAGAGTTTCTGTTGAGCAAGTTTGGTCCTTCGAGTTAGAAGCAATGGCGAGATTATTAGTTTACAAGGTCTAGTGACAGAAATTAACAATGCTCATTAACGACAGATTACGAACGGAACTACTGACAGGTTACTAACGGAATTCCAACAAATACTATTGACCAATTACATGCGAATTTTATAGCCAAAAATAATCACAATAAAACAATACTAAAAGAGTTTCAAAATTATCTAAAGTGAAGCTATAAATTCAAGTCTTACTTCAAATTGCACCAATCTAACATTCTGATTACAAGTTAGAACAAGAAAATGTATAAAAAAATAATAGGAAATCTAGCTACAAGTGATGTAAAAATGATATTAATTATGTATGGGGATATTTTGAATCTCTATCAATGGAAAATTTCAATGCTTCGTGTTATTCAAATCGGGTGGCCGCTACACAAGCTTACATCTGGTCTTCTAACTATTTCCTTTGAGCAGCTTCAAACATTCCTACTCGTGTTGATTATCCAATATTTCTTGCATGTGACGTACCTGGAAGTAATATAAATTGATTCCTTAATAACTTGATTAGCTAAAACCAACGTGAGTAGCAACAAAAATAAACAATAGTCCATAGCAGGAAACCAATTAAGTGTTAAACAGAAAACAAGCCTTAGCAGTTTAAAGTCACTAACATACATCAGCAAATAAATAATAGTCCAAATCTTTGTTTGTCAACATTATCTTTTGCAAATAGGTCATCATTCACCATCAAGCCACAAAGAATTACTCTTAAAAGCTATCTAAAATGAGCAAAATAATAATATGATAGCATAATAAACTTACAAGATCAATTTGGCATTTTTGTTGGATATAGAGCATAAGATACTGAGACTAGATTTTGTAACAAGATTGCCAAAAAGAGGACTTAAATTTTTTTAATCATATGTAGTTTGACAAAGGATTTCAGTAATCTAAACAATCTATAAATCTATTAGAAAATGTATATGGTGCTTGTTTCATTAACTTGCATATTCTATACATTCTCAAAGGGGTTTTAATGCAAATGAGTAGCATACTTATGTAACTATCTTGCAAAATGTATATTAAAATATGACAGGGGTAAGTCTTACGATTATCCGTGTGCTCCTCTTTGTAACTGCTCGTTATAGTACAAAATCGCTATCTTGGCCCGCGGTATCCCACTGTAACAAGAAAAAGAGTCCTAATTAAATAACAAGCTACAATTCAAGATAAAAGTAAAACATCCAGTTTCCATCCATTTGATGGTCTATACGAGAGATCATATCAAAAAGTATATTCTAGCCTAATTACATATACATACATTATCCAATCCCCTCTTATCATATGATTAGTACCACCTCTTATCATATGATAGTAACCTACAAAATGATACTCACCTACCTATGCAAGACCACACGGATGTTCTACTAGAGTATTTAATAAAATACCGTAACTGTCATATAAGTAACCGTAACCTTCAACTTTAACAACTTTTACCGCCAAATTTTACATATTACTCGTAACAGAAAAATGTAATGTTGGAAATTAAGCATTAAACTGAGAATATATTACAAAATACTACCTTTTAATGCGCATCAATTACAGAAGAAAGCATACTCCAACACATACAGATCGGGGCTTACATGAGCCCTAATTCCTAAAATCACCCAAACACAATATTGACCCATAAACACCTCAAATTGATGATTAAATTGAAGATATAAGACATTAAAATACCTAATTTATGGATATATGAACCTTAAATAGGGGGTGATGCTTATGAATCTCGACAGTTTGTGGTGGGTGGAGACTAGCAAAGATCGATAACAAAGACTCAGAAACAGATTTGGTTTGGTCGAACACTGAGAGAGAGAGAGAGATGTGAGATGAGATAAAGAGGATAACTTTGAGGATGTGAGATGTGAGGCTGATAACAGATAACTTTGAGGATGTGAGATGTGAGATGAGATAAAGAGGATAAATTTGAGGGACGATTTGATTTTTGGGGAAAAGTCTTGGCGGAGCAATTGAAATGTCCGTGAGAAATTTCAAGTTTCTTTTTAGGGATTACAAAATTTAGTTTGTACTCCATCTTTTATAAAACTAATTATGGTAAACTTACATAGATTTATGATTTATCACTATTAAATTTAACAAATTGAATTTATTTTGATATTGTTACTACTGTAAAATTAGTTAATCTTGAAACCGGATTTTACTCAACTCGTTTATGAAGTTCCATAACGTAAAAATGCTTGTGAGCCTAGTCGAATTCAATGTTTGAAACCATATTGCTTGTAGTGAATCTTGATTAGGCGAAGTGAGTTGGTTGTTTCAATCTAGGGTACACGAGCCATAAGTAATCCAAGTTGGAAGTAAGCCAAAGTTAGTAGGAAAAGTGAATGGTGAACCGTTATGAGCACCTAGTCACGGTCACAAGCTTATTTAATCGACAAAACTGACACCAGCTTTTTGAATTAAGTGGCCCGTGTTCATACATACATAACGTGTAACACCCCAATAGCGAAAGCAAGAAACAACTTAGATACCTTGTGAGTAAATCACGATTTAAGACACCAATAGCTAATCCTTTTTAGGCTTATAAGGTGTCCAAATGTCTAGAGGTACATGAATACATATGTAGTATATTTTAATATGTTAAAATATAAAATTTCATAGGTTATTCGTTGGTGATAGAGACACATATAGTGACGGATTATCGATGGGTATGTTACCTTTTCTTCATCTCATCTCCTTGTGCGTTGGACGATCGACCAAGACAAACCAAAGGGTCGAAACCCTTTGGTCGATCTCCATAAGTCGACCACAAGTCGACTTGGCTAAGTCGATCCCTAAATCGACTTCCTTAGTCGATTTAGGATATTTACCCCGTTTCTTGCTCTCCTAATTTGCATAGGTTCCGAGCCCTAGTTATACTTGTGTAGTACCGATAGATACCTAACGTTGTCCGAGTGGTGATATTCAAGAAACCCAAAGACGAGATCGTGAAGCATCAAGAAAGTGAATAAGGTGTTCCGTGCTCATCAATAAAAGGTTAAAGGAGCTTATGCTAACAGGAATAACAAATAAGTAATCCTAAACACCCTTTATACGTGTTAGAACACCATTTATACGTGTTAGATTAGGTTATATCCTTGATTAGAAGATCTCACTATTAAGGTTTTGGTCGACATGACTTTATGTGTTTATTTTTTGTTGTGCATGTTTTATAGTCGTACGGGTGACCACCAGAACCCTTCAATGTATTGACATATAAAAGTAAAAATGTATAATGAAGGTTAAAATCAACTAATAACATATGTGTGTGTACATAATTATACATATGGGTAATGATATGTACACATTGAATTTTACTTTGCACACATACAATTAATGAATAAAACAAACAATACCCCATGTAATTTTATGTGTGCAAACTAAAATCCTATGTGTACATATCAATTCCCTATACATATACATTGGTTCATATGTCACATGCTTCCATAGTTAAGTTATACACATAAACAAATATGCTTGTGATAAGCACAAATAGCTACATGAATAAGCAAACACGTACAATATGAAACTACAAGCACATAAAAACATATAGATAGTGATGTGAGAATGCGTAAGTACAAAAAAACAATATCTTTTGTGGGAAATTTGTGAGTAACTACCCCCAAATTTCCCACGAATTTATCAAATCAGTGGGTAATTTGTGGGATAGTACCGACGGATTTCCCACGAACATAATCATCTATTATGTTTTTTATACACTTAGACATTTACAAGTGTACACATTAATATATAAAGACGTAAAAAAGTGCAATGAAAGCTAAAGTCAACATATAATACGTATGGACATTTGTTAATATATATACAATGGTCAACAAAGCACATGTCTACACAAACATGTTACACATATATGCATATGCGCTTGTGACACACAACAAATAGCTAAATAAATATGAAGACACATATAATTGAAACTAATAAACCACATTAAGACATATTGTAATATGAAAATTTATAATTATAAAGAAACAATAAAACAATATTTATTGTGGCTAATGAGTGGGTAATTATCCACAGATTTCACACAGACTAATTAAATCATATTTTTATTAAATAAAACTATGTGAAATCCGTGGCTAATATAGCTACAGATTTGCCACAGACTTATGACTGTCGCTAATATGTGTGAAATTTGCGACAGATTTCCCACGAAAGTCCGGTCAACACAATTAGTGTGAATATTGTCAGAAATCCGTGGGAATTTTGCGACTAATTTCCCACGAAAATTTGGTCAACAAATTAATGTGTAAATAGTGGGAAATCCGTGGGAAAACTACGACTGGTTTCCCACAAAAAAATTGGTCTACAATTTGGTGTGTAAATTGTCGGTAATTTGTGGGAAATTTCCCACAAATTATTTTCTGTGGGTATAGTTTGTGGGAAAAACCAGTTTGTGTAGTAGTGTTGGTTGGTTATTGTATGTGGGATGATGCCTTTCTGGTAGATTCATTATATGTAATGTGTTGTGCGTGAGGATGTGGTGTGCACCTTGACAGTAAAGTGTAATTATTTGTAAGAGGAAATGTAGTCATCTATTGGTGACGGGTGAAAGTTTAGTTTTCCTAGCTGTATTTATGTTATTTGTATTATAGTTCAGCCTAGCTATTTGGTATTGTATTTTCAATGTAATCTGATCTTAGAAGCATATTTGGGAGCTGTGGTATGTCATATGCACCAATCTTGATCTACTTTATGATGTACATAAGTTTGTTGGGAGCTAATATATTTCACCATTTTTCAAACAGAAAACTATAGTTGTGATATTGAGTTAAATGTTCGAGTAATGTTCATACATACAATGTAAAGTAATCAAAATGTAATTGAAAAGGTTGTGACATGTCATAATTCAACTCAAATAAAAATTATAAATGTATCAAAGAGCTTATAAAAACATTTAGTGAAACTAAAAAGAAACATTACATCAATTAAATATATAACTAACAATGCCCGTTATCTGTCATGTAAACTGTAGGACCTTACTTTTATCAACCTTATCACAAACCCAACACGTATACCACGCTACGCGTAGAACACAAACAACACAAACACAAACCTATGCGTAAATAAAGAAGGAAAGATTAAGATGTTGGTGACTTGATGTTTATAAAACCGTGTATGTTGTGAGATAAAGATGAAAACAATAAGATGTTTATTTCAAAGGAAAACACACACACACACACACACTCAAGCACACCCCTCAAATGAGACTTTGAGGGGTATTTATACTTGGAATACATAATGCCCTAAAAGGCTTTATATGGGCTGTGGATATGGACTTGGATTGGATTGGGTTACTTGGACTTATACAAGGCAAGCTTATCATAACGCCTAGCCATTTAGCTTAGTCCAATCCACGAGCCCGTTGACTATTCTATCGTGATATCTAACACACGTTACAAAGTTCCTAATTGTGAATGACCATCACTTCTAATAAAAACTATTAAGGCTAACAATCTCCCCCTAAGGGGTGGTCATTCAAACGATGCTACACTTGATTAGGTCTTAACTTTTCTCGAGCTTGAACTTTGTGTGTAGATATGGAATAGTCTTGAATATTTGTTCCTTCATGCTTTGTGATCAATTAATATGGTATTCGCGTTGTCAACCGTTGGTTAGGTGTCTCCATGTCTTTCTCCACCATGCTCACACTTCTATTTGTCTTTTGGTTACCAATGATGTAGTTCTCGAGTCTTTAAACTTTGTATATTCTTTGACATTGACGAAGAATCATCTTTAACTTTGAATAGCCTTTGATTTTGATGAGAACTTTCATGTGTTGTTGGTATGAGCATGTGGAGAGTCTGCACGATCAATCCGCTCAGGAGCTTCCATAAGAAGAAAACATAAAACAGGTTAGTAATAAGCGGATTCGGAACTTACAAGTTTGAATTTCGAGGGTGTTAACAACATAGTGTGAAAACACGTCTCTAATTCTTACAAAGGCCGTTCTGGCTGAACCTGAGTCCCACAAGTGAGATAACGCGATGTACCGAAGTACATCTACAGTTCAGATGAGTCGCCGAGGTACACCGAAGCATCACCCCACTGTAGACCGCTTGAGACACACTAAGCGTAATCCACGAGGAGTTACCGAAGTGACCTGCTATCAGGGCTGCTTGATGTTGACCCGGCAGAGTTTCCATTCAATCACTGAAGATCACAGATGTGAAACTTCTCATAAATGTTCAGGCAGATTGCTAAGATCTGCGTAGGACTCTAGAATATATCACTTGTGTCCTTATTGATGAACAACAAGCGATGTCATGTCAAGTGTTCCTATGAGATCTTTTGATGAATCTCGAGGCTCTAGACTCAATAGTGCATTTTGGTTTTCTGGCGAGACTAGGGAGGGTCTCCTTCTTCAATACCAACCAACTCTAAGAGAAAGTCGATAGATTATGCAGGGTTTCCCGTGAGAATGAAACAAATCCTTTTAAGAGGAATTGAGTGGCTAGGAGGTTAAGTGTAGTGCGTCACTGGGTCTATGACGAATTTGTCTTCAATGCCGGTGTCATATAAGTGACAACCAGGTAGCATATGAATTAAACCCGGTTTTACGCCCTAAGGTTGGATATGGAGGGTTATTTCTTTTCACCCTTTCATTACATTTCTTTTTAATTCTTCAACCCCTTCTTTCTCCTTTCTCACATTACTCCTTTTTCAATCATTCCTAAGGTCTTCTAATACTAACTATTTGTGATGTCCTTGGGTAGATCCTCCGCTCTGGCGTATCATAGGACGAATTCCTATCCTTAGTCACCTTATAACTCCATGACTGTCCCATGTTGCCATAAAACCATTTTTCTTGAAAATCTCTCAGAGTGTTTATGATAGAAAACATGTTTGAGACACTCCTTGAGTTTTACATTTTCAGAAACACTCCCCCTTCACATGTGCTTATAAGTTTTGACAGAATCGCACATAGAGGGTAGAGTTCGCCCTTTTTGAATTGATCTGCTCATGATAGACAATTCCCCACGAGACTGAGTTACGTTGCCTAGTTAAAGAGTTCCATTGTCAGTTTTAGGTGACAACTAGCTCTAATAACTACCTTGAAGTTGTAAACACTCCTTGAAAAGGAGGTTAGACCCATGTAAGTTCATGTCTATCACGAGTTTCTCGAAATGGTACATATACTGACTTAGATTCCCGTCAATTCATTGGTTTCATCTGAGTCGAGCTCATTTTGAGATTCAAACAATGATCATTAAACTTTTTGATCACATTTTAATCACGTCTCCTCCCCCTCAAAAATAGCATATTCGAGATATTCTTGATATCAACGGATTAAACAACATTTTAAAGTCTTTTGGGGAGACAAACGGATTTGATTTAAGCATGAATTTGGAACATTTTAGTTTTATACTCCCCCTTTAATAAAGCATAATCAATTAAAGGGTTTTAGAGGGAGGTATCTTGAGCACAAAATATTTTGAAAGATTTTGAAAAATCTTTTTGCACAATCTTGAAAAAGGTGCTCAAGATGATGATGATTTCTCACCATTTTTAAATGTAGTGCACTGAAGCATACACTAGTGATTTTTTCTATAAAAGCACGAGTTTTGATTTGAAAAGTAATCAAAAGTCATCATTATAGTCCGGGTTTCGTACTGAAGAATACGAAAGCCATTTTTGAAGAAATTTTGAGAAACGACATGTTTTGAAAAACATATAAATAACTCTCGCTCAAGCATCTGTACATACCCGTATCATTGTTGAATGACATTTCTAGAAACGTACAGAATATCGATTATACGAGAGACATGTCGTGAGAAGAATATTTTTGGATTTTTGATTTTATAATGTTTTTGTATTTTTTGAAAGTTTTATATTTTTATATTTTGCTTTTGTTGGTTTTTCAAATTTTGTATTTTGTTTTTCAAAAATATTTACAGTGAAGCTTTTTGGAAAATCATTTTCAAGAAGATTCGAGAAGACGTTCTAACTCCTCAGGGGTTAGGCTTCGCATTCCAAGTCGTCGAACTAAATCGTCAAACCTTTCTTTTGGAAGGGCTTTAGTAAATAGATCGGCGAGTTGGTAATCTGTCTTCACGAAGAATAATTCAACAGTACCATTTTCGACGTACTCTTTGATGAAGTGATAGCGGACTCTGATATGCTTAGTCTTTGAGTGATGAACAGGATTGCATGATATGGCTATGGCACTTTTCGAGTCACAATACAAGGTATTTTATCGAAAGTAAAACCATAATCTGTGAGTTGTGTTCTCATCCATAGAACTTGAGCGCAACACGCAGATAGAGACACATACTCGGCCGGTTGAAAGTGCAGTGAAATCTTGTTTCTTTGAAGACCAGCTTACTAACTTTTCACCCAAAATTGTGCTCCTCCATGTACTTTTAGCGTAACTTGATCACTGCGTGGTCCCCATCTGAAAAGGCTATTAGATCAAATCCGGATTCCTTCGGATACCAAAGTCCCATGTGAATGGATGTCTTCGGTACCGAAATATCGGTTTAACCTCTTTGAGGTGCGGTTGGTAGGCTTTGCCCAAACCGTGCTAATAAGCAAACAAAGAAAATGAATATCGGGTCTACTAGCAGTAAGATACATGAGAGAACCAATCATGCTCCGATATTTCTTCGGATCAATAGGTTTCCCAAACAAATTGGCTCCAATTTTTGGTGAAGTTACCATTGGTGTTCCGACAGAATCACAATTATCCATACCATGATTTTTCAAAATCGCAGTTGTGTATTTAGCTTGATTTATAAAAATTCCACGAGGGGACTGATGTATTTGTAAACCAAGAAAGAATTTTAGTTCCCCATCATGGACATTTCAAATTTGCTTTTCATGAGATTTTCAAAATGTTTTGAAAGATTCTGATTAGTGGACCCAAAGATGATGTCGTCCACATAAATCTGAACAATCAAAATGTCGTTTTGCATTTTTGTGTAAACAAGGTAGGATCAACTGTTCCTTTGGTGAAATTGTTGTGGATTAGGAAAGAGGACAGTTCGTCATACCACGCTCTCGGAGCTTGCTTTAAACCATAGATTACCTTTTTGAGTTTTTAGACGTAGTCTGGATGTTCCATGTCTATGAAGCCTTCGGGCTGACTCACGTACACTTCTTCTTTCAGAGTTCCATTCAAGAACGCGGTCTTAATGTCCATCTGATAAACCGTGATGTTTTTGTGAGCTGCATAAGCTAAGAATATCCTGACTGCATAAGCTAAGAATATCTCTTATCTGTATCCTTTGGCCACAAGACGAGCTTTGTTGCGAATGACAGTCATTTCTTCATCCCGTTTGTTCTTCCATAACCATTTAAGATAAATGACGCGAACGTCAATGGGTCTTGGAACCATTTCCCAAGATTCATGTAGACGGTATTGGAGAAGTTCCTCCTGCATCGCTTCTATCCATGCGGGATCTGCCATTGCCTCGCGAATGTTCTTTGGCTCTATATGGCTAATTGAGCAAAGGTAAATGCATAAGTCGCAATCGGTGGCAAGTTGGCGTCTCGTCTGAATTGGCCTTGAAGGTTCACCAATAACTTGTTCAATTGGGTGGTCTTTTGTCCACTTCGGAGTAGAAGGATACCGTTGGTTAAATGTATGCGAGTTAGATGGTTCTCTTAAGCTTGAGGATGATTCAGTTGATTCCGTAGCAAACGGGTTTTCAAATAAGTCTTCATCTAACGTTGCATCGTTCTGGTTTTGGTTTTGCTCATCAACTGCTGGTAGAACGGGTGCAATAACTGTAGTAGATGTAGATGGAGTTGGTGCATTGGTTTCGACCGTTGTAGATGCATCTTCCGTTGGTGGTGGAGGATGATTTTGAGCGGGTGCAGCGGAATGATGGTTTGATGCATTTGTCGAGTTTCCACCATAGTATTCATCGAACATTAACTCGAAGAAATTCTCCCATTCTTGTTCTTTAGGATTGTCAAACGAAGTTGATTGAGCTCTTTGAGGTACGAGTCCTGAACTGATGTGTCCAGAAGTCTGCTGGTTTAGTGCGGGTTCTAGAGCGAGTCTCTCGGAAGCCATATGTGAAAGTTCATCAAATTTCACATTCATCGTCTCCATGATCCTCCTAGTTCTTCTGTTATACACCCTGAATGCCCTCGAGTTATCTGAATATCCAATGAAGATTCCAATATCACCTTTAGCTTTCAATTTACCTAGATCTTCTCTGTCATTCGTCGGATAGCACAAAGCGCCAAACACGTGAAAGTAAGAGATATCGGGTTTTCTGTTGTTCACAAGCTCATATGGGGTTTTATTGAATCTTGGATGGATTAGGGATCGGTTAGTGAAACAAGCGTTAAGGCAACATCATCAGCCCATAGAAATAACGGTGCACTAGAATAAATTAGCGTTGTGCGAGCAGCTTCCACAAGAGTACGATTTCTTCTTTCAACTACCCCATTCTCACTGTGAGTTCTAACAACTGATGTCGATGAGTAATTCCAACATATTCAAAATAAGATCTTAACTCCTGATTTGTGAATTCGTGTCCGTCTGTTCGTTCTTACAACCCTTACTAGAGTTAGAAGAAGTACTTGAATTCGTTTTGAAGGTGATGATGATGCTAGGTGCTTCGTCTTTTGATCTCAGAAACTTAACCCATGTATATCTCGAATAATCATCGACGATAACAAGAATATACTTTTCCCATTAATGCTTTCAACTCTCATTGGGCCACATAAGTCCATGTGCAACATATGCAACTTTGCTTCCGAACTAGGTGCGGTTTTGGGTTTATATGATGCTCTTTTGCTTTTTCCTTGTTCGCATGATGGACATAAGTGATCCTTGATGTATTTGAACTTTGGAAGTCCGTTGACGATGTTGTCTTTGGCAATTTTGTTGATGGTGTTGAAATTGAGATGGAATAACCGATTGCACAACCGGATGTGTTCCGATGCTCGTGTCATAAAACATATTGGTGATGAAGAGGCCATTTGATTGATGTCGATAGCATACAAGTTTGTATCACGATTCCCGGTTAAGAGATCAGTGCCATCCAAGTTTCTAACGAAGCAAGCATTTTTCCTAAAAGCAACCTCTAAATTTGCATCACAGAACTGCCCGACCGAAAACAAATTGTGTCCCAATCCTTCGACATAGTAAACCCGAGTGATCAAATAATTTCCAAAAGGTAGATCTCCATAACCCATGATAGGTGCTACATGATCATTTCGAAACGTCACGGTTCCCATGAATTTCCAGACGAAAATTGATCGGCTTCAGATTCTGGTCATGTGCTTGGAGCAACCCGAGTCGACGATCCAAAGACAAATTTCGATAACCCGCCATAACGAAAAAGAATATTGTGAAAACCGTTTTGATTTTGGTTCCTTTGGGTTAGAGGTAAAATCCTTATCACACTCAAAGAGGTTTTCTACTGGGAATTCTGGTTTATCACTCATTTTACCATTCAGGTGTGAAAGTTCTACCTGTGGGTTTCCAAATATCATCCCTAAAGTATACACTATAGTTCTGTCAGTAGTGTAAAGCCTAAGTTTTGCAACTAGTCTTCCTACTCGTTTAGCGTAAGATCTTTTTGGAGCGTTCTTCGAACAGGCTTAACATCATTCATATTCTTAGAAATACAATCATCTTGATCATTAATTAAAGATTTCTTGCAAGTTAAACAAAGAGATTCAACACATTCATTAGACTTAGCAAGTTTCATAGGTTCATACATTAGGATGAAATGTCTTTCATATTACAAAGCGGTAAATTCCTAGGGTGTTCTTCTACTTTCTTCTCTTTATTCAAGCTACTACTCTTAGAGGCATGCGAGACTCTATTGTTCCTTGTATTGCTCTTAGGCTTTAGTCTGCACTCCTCCTAGAGTGCTTTCTAGTCTGTAGAAGGTAAGGCACATGCATTAGGATTCACATTTTTATGAAGGGAGGTGGTTTCATCTTTCCTAGTCTCTTTAGAGTGCTTTTCTAAACTTATGTCGTTTGTTCCATATGGTTTTGATGTGGAGGCAGACGCATTAGTGGTACTCATCTTAAAAAGGCCAGGTGCTAAAACTTTTGGTTTCTCGATAACCGCTTTTCCTTTATCAACATTTTGTTTAGGTAGGGCGAGTGGAGTGGCTGGTTTTGATGAAACATTTTTCTCATTGACTTTTGGAGGAGGCATAGAAGCAGACATTTTGGTTTGGAAACCGGTTTGGGAACATTTGCTTTCTCCGCAGTCAATGGTTTTTAATCACAGTATCCACTGCCTTTCCTTTTTGACTTTCGGATGAGCCCTCAAAAGATCATTTTTCGCTTTCATGTCATTGAAGGCGCGCTCATACGACAATTTGTCATATTTGCATTCCTCAGTTTTTCGATCAAGTTGTTTAAAATATGACACATTTTCTTTTCAAGTTTTTCAAGAGCTTTTTCATATTTTGAAACAATTTCGGAGGTCTCGGTGGGTCTTTCATGATCTTCAACAGAATATGTTTGCAAAATAATGGACATAATATCATTAGTCAGAACATCTTCGAAGAGAGAATCATTTAAAGTTTCCAAAACTTTGATTTGTTCAACACAGTCATTAGCTTGCTTTACCAGGGTTTTATGGTCCTTGACAAAGTCATCTGTTTCTTTCAAAAATGCTTGTTCAAAATGAATTACCCTTGAGTTGATGGCATTGGTGAGGGGCAATTTGAGTTTCAAAAACTTTCTCTTCAATATCAAAACTAGAGAACGGTTATTAGGTGTAATATGGTTTTAGTTTTAACGATTTCTTGAGATCCGCAATTCTCATTTTCACATTGTCTAAAATACTTCTCGCATCACTTGAGTTAAAAGGATTGTTTGAAGACATTTGTTCAATGTTCGAAGAGATTTGAGACAACACTAGTTTTGAAACGATTTTGAGCGGTGTTGACTCTTTGTTTAAAACATTTGGTGTGATGGAGAACTTTGACTTTTCTTTTTGATTGACAAAAGTAATTCCGTTAATTTTGTTCCATTTGTTATAATCAATTGGTTTGATTCCAAATTCTTTTGTTTCATTTTTGATCTACTCTCCTGAGATAGTTCTAACGTTTCAAGAGAATCACGAACAATTATGGGTTCATTCAAAACATTTCTATTGTTTAACACATTCGAGATTTCGAGCTTTCTTGAGGAACGAGGAAGGGTCGTTACCAAGTGCCATTCTATTATTAGTATGGCAATTTACTTGATTAGAAAGCATCTTGATTGTTTGAGCGGAATGACCCGTTGTAAACAAATTTTCCAAAGTTTTTATCTTTTCATTCTTATAAAGAATTTCATCAAGAAGAGAATCTTCTCATTTTGAAAAATCATCAATCAACTGCTTCTTTTCTTTTTCAAGATTAGAAAACATTTCTTTTTGTTTGGAAAGTTGGTTATTTAAATAAGAAATTTCCTTGTTTAAAGATTTAATTTTCAAGTTCAAATTCACATCAAGTGTGTTATACTTGATTTGCAAAAGTTGTTCTTTAGAAAACAAATTTCGATAACCAATTTCTAATTCGATTCTTTGTTTTCACGAAATTCAAAGGCTTTTGCGTTCTCCTTGTAACTCTCAAGCTCGTGGTCAATTTGGCATTAGCCTTAACATCGCGATTGACCTTTTTAACTTTCTCAATTTTTAATGCCACGGTTGTTGATTAATGATTCAAAATAAGCGCGAGTTTCCTCATCGGTCTCAGTATTTTGTGCCACACAGCCTCCACTAGGATCCACATTTGGAGTTTCGGAGTTAGTATTGCTACAACTTCGGATTGTCGGTATGTATCATAAGTAGGTCTGATGTCCGAGAATCTTTGTGTCATGAGTAAACACATCAAATATGACATTGTTATAGCATGGATCAATGATTGGTACCTCGAGATCTGCGTTGGTGTCATAGACGAGGAGTGCGTTAGCGTGTCATTAGAAATACCAACCCCCCAAATCCAAACCCCGAGATTCGTACTTTTCCATTTCCTAAAAAACATAAAAAAAAATAATAATCTTCCTCAACCTCAACCTTAGCGTAGTAACTTCTCACTAGCATTCCTATTCCCCTAGAGCACGATATCAATACCCGTGGCTTACCCTAATACTACACTACAACGATTAGGTTCATTGCCTAGGGTGTTATAAACTGCTTTCGAAGAAAGGAAGTTCCTTTGACCCCGAGCAGCGTTTAGCGTTATCAAGTTTTGGCGGCTGCGGGAATAGAATAGCTAGTTAGTAATCTTTAGGTTTCTTTGCTTGATTCCTATCAAGTAAATTTTTCTCATTTTAGCTTTCTGTAGTATCCCCCTTCTTCGTGACCTTTGTTCGTAACCCCATCATTTTTCATCATGGAAGGTGATAACCACCCACCATTAATCAACCTACCACCAAATGACCCGAGAGCCGTGCTCTTGGTGAATACTCGAGACCAAGCCACCTAGGCTATAGTAACACCATTGAGCTTCCCGAGGCCAAGCCCCTACGGCCTGCGATCCGACACCATCCGGTTGGTGCAAAACGGATGTGCATTCCATGGACTTCGTTCCGAAGATCCTAATCGACATCTCAAGGATTTCCTCAAAATTGTTGATTCCATTGACCTTGATGCTACCACTCGGGAGACCACGCATCTGCGTCTCTTCCAATTCTCTCTACGGAACCAAGCTAGTAATTGGCTTGGCGACTTCCCCGGCTCCATCTCAATTTGGGATGATCTCACCTCTCGTTTCCTTGCTCAATTTTTCCCACCGGGGAGAACCACTAAGCTTAGGAATGACATCTTGATGTTCCAACAACGTCAAGGTGAATCTCTCTGCGAAGCATGGACTCGATTCAAGGACTTACTTCATAAAGTCCCTCATCACGGCATTGATCTTTGGCTCCAAGTTCAAATATTCTATGATCATGTCAACTTCCCCACTAAGCGATCCATTGACCAAGCGGCGGTGGAAAAACTTAGTGATCTCACCGCGGAAGAATCATGGGGCATAATAGAGGACCTTGCTCTCTATGACAACGAAAGTTGGAATGACCCCCGTGAGTTGCCCAAAACCGTTAAGGCAATCTCCTTGCCTTCCCTTGACTCACAATCTTCCGACCGTAGGATACTCGAGCTTGAAGATCAAGTTAAATTCCTAATGAGCTCCTACGAAAATCCTAAGTCTTCACACCAAGTGAACAAAGTTTCTTCCTCATGTAAGTAATTTAGTGACCCTCATAACACTCATGCTTGCACAAGATTACCCGAACAAGCCTCCGTTGACTATGCATCCTCGCGTATTAATGGAACGGGAGGAAGATTCCCTACAACACCCGGACCTAGGACTTTCAATGACACCCGAGAAGCATGGAAGGGCAAACCCGACTTCTATTGGGGGCAAACCAAAGAATTCACATCCAATGATTTCTCTTGGCCCCCATCTCATGGCCCTACCCAGCAAAAGATAGAAAGGATGATACAAAACATAGTCGCATCCCAAGAAGCTCAAATTGCTAAGCTCTCGGATCATTTTAACCAGCAACAAGCCGAGATGGATAGGAAGATAGATAACCTCTTGAAAGCCATGACCAATAGTGATAGGAAGGTTAATTCTATCTCAACTCCCGAGCCTTCCGGTGTAGAGATTAAGGACCCAAGTAAGTTAGCTAAACACGTCCAATTCGTCAATACCATCACCTTAGAGAAACCTAATAGAACAAATGACGAAGAGGACCATATACTTGAGGATAATGAAACAACCAAGGAAGTAGATGAAGTAGACAATGACTATTTCAATAAATTTCCTAAGGAAGAAGAGCTATCTCGCCACCCTCACTTAGTACGTGACCTCCGTCACATGTATGTTAGGAAAAGCCCTAGGATAAAGTTTGGGAACCCTTGGAACCTTAATATACCATGTTGCATAGGACACCTTTTCGTGGCAAAGGCCTACATTGATCGCAAGTCCCCAATTAACATAATGACTAGCACCTACTAATACTATAATTGGGTGATGA